>PVJL010002457.1:147609-198241 GCA_004026885.1 Lyroderma lyra | reverse complement strand
TATGTTGTTTATATCCTTTTTTATGTTATTTATCTCAGCTATGGTGTTCTGCCAATAGGTTTTCATTTCTCTCACAGCCTTTAGAATGGCAGCTTTAAATTCTCCGTCACTTAAGTGAGTCCCTTCCAGTTGTAACAGGCTATCTTCTAGGTGAATTTCATGTTCTTTCTGAGGAGTTTTAGTTTTTAAGGAATTCATCTTGTCCGCTGGGTTCTTCCTCTTTGACATGAGGGCTTTATGTTCAGTGCCCAGATTATTGCTTTTGTGGTGTCTTGCTGTAGGGCAGACACTAGGTGGTGCTGGGGGTCAAGTTTTGGGGGAGAGGGGGCTGTTTGTTTCTTGTTTCTGATCTCCTACTGTGTTTGGAGGCTATGGGAATATATCCTGGGGAGAGGCCAACAAAAGGCTTTCGGCCCTTTGCTGGGGAAATTCAGTCTTCCCAGCCCTGATTCAGTACCTGGCTGTCTGAAGGCTCACACTGCTTTTGGAACTCTGGGGTGCACGAGGAAGTGCCCGCTCCATAAGTCCAAAGCTGTGGGCCTGGCCTGAGACAGCAGGGTCACCTTTGCAGCAGGCTGGGAACAGGAATTGCAGCCCTGTGTAGGTCTCCAGGGGGCTTAGAGCTGGGGTGTTATCTTTCCAGTTTAGAGTCCTCGCTCAGCCCTTCTACCACTCAAAAGTTCCAGAGGCTGGCTCCCAAACTCCTTCTGTCCCCAGCTCCCCATTCTCTCTCTCCTCCCCCAAACTGCGCAGCTCCGAATAGTCAGCAGGGATCGTGTCCCATGTGGTCCGTCTCTGCTCCCTTCCCTCTCCCCGACTCGCCCCTTTCTCGCCAGCCTTCAGGTGTTTACTTGCGATTTGTGGATTTCTCAGCAGCCGGTTTGTCACTCAGGGTCCTCTTTCTTGGCTCCTGGACGGCCGTTCAATTTTGTTTTCTGGGAGAGGCTTTAGGAACCTCCTCTCCATTCGCCATCTTGTCTTCTCTCCGGACATTGGATTTTAATGGTAATTTTCACTAAGATAAACTTTGTAAGAAATAGAAGCTTATTGGGGGAAGAAAGGATGAATTTAGAAGCTAAATTTAAAAATATAGATGATATATTTGAATATATGTGGAAATAGCAGAAATGGGTAGAAAAGAAAGACAACATTCAGCAGAGGGACATTCAGAAGAAGTGGGATTGGGAGATCTTATGACTGGAGATTAATTTACCACAGGTGTTTCAATCTTGATCTTTCATGAGACAGGTATGATGAAGTTAACATGGGTAATTTGTACAGAAGCCTGGTTTTGAAGAATAGGAAATTGTAGAAGGTAGAAATTCATAGCTAATAGCTCTATTTTCTATGTAATATAAAGAAAAGTTATTTGAGAATTTAAAAACTAGATTAAAAGGGTAAAATGAAGGAAAATTATGATACTTTGAAGGATTCACTGGGAAGTATGATTAGAAGCAGAATAAAGAACAGTAAAAATAAACAAAGCAAGCAAACCATCAGCCTTACTCTGATATTTAGCTAGGTATTGATTAAAAGCACAATCTGAAGTAAAAAAACTGGGCTTGAATGCCTGATGTAACTTGAATTAAGCTGTGCGACTGGGCAAATAACAATCTAAGGGTCTTTTTTTTTCTCTTTCTCTTCCACCACTCCCCTATCCCCTAAGTTTTCCATATGTAAAGTGAATATGAATAGTTTTATACAATTCTTTTGGAATAGAATTAATCTTTTAGAATTACCTTTCAATTGTTTTGAACTTATGAAATAGAAACCTTAAAAAGTAGCCAGAATACAATAGCAAGAAAGTAAATTAAGTTGATTGAACACATAAGAAGACTAAGAAGCTATCATAATGGAAGGCTTCAAATAGATGGATATTGAATAACATGTTTTTCTTGTGCTATAGAGAGGATAAAAAATGATGAACAATTTTTTATTGTCAGAAGAAATAAAAAATTATAAAGTTTAATTGCATCAAGAAATATTGGTATGAGGTATATTTAAAAAAGAATTTACTGAGAATAAAAATATATCACACATAACTTACAGAATAACCAGTAGTCTATATATTGGGAACTGATGAGCCACAATTTTTACACATGTCCTTAAAAGGTTAACTGAATGATGAAAAGAAAATAGAAGAAAGAGGTTGAGAAAAAAAATAACTCATTAAAGAGTAATCATTGGGTTCTGATGATCTTTGCTGAGTCTTGGTATTCATTTTTACAATGTATATTTGTAATTTTTTAATAGCCAAAAGTTCTGAGTTTGACTCATAATATAATCTTTGCTTCACCCATTGAGATGTCTCGGTATTAAATAATTGTGATTAAGAATATACATGCCCTGCGGCCTGGGTTCGATTCCCAGCCAGGGAGCTACCCACATACCAAAAAGAAAAAAAAAATAGAATATACATTGTAAATCTTTTAAGAAGACAAGAAATGCCTTGTTCACATCACATCTGCTATTATAAATAGTTGTTCAAAATAATCTCTCCATAATGTTGAATGCATGGATGGATAAATTAATTAATTAATTAAGCACTATAAAATATTAAAAGGTGGTTTTATATGTACTTCTAAAATATGTGTGTAAACACACAATGTAAAATCAAAATTGCAATAAATCTAAGGCTTCATCCCGTGATGATACATTAGAAGTGGTTTCCACTGTCATCCACCTTAGGTAGTGAAATATCAAAATCATTTTGTTGTCCTCAAAAGTAAGTTTGGGAGATGAGCTATTCAAGGTCTCATTATACAGGAAAACGAAGTTTTAAATTTTCTTCACATGCCTCTAATTTATGAAACAAAATGCAAAAAAGTATGCCATACTAAGGCTACATAAAAAACAAAATCATCCATCTAATGTATATAAACTTGTTTCCTTAATATCTTTTTTAGCAAGTGCTTAACGTGAAAGTTCCATTTTTTTCAATAGATGGTACCTATCACTCTGAGAAAGAATTAATGATACACTAACAAGTTTAAAGCAATCTCTTCCCAGAGAGGGATGGACATTTTGTTGAAATAGTCTATACCTATCTAATTTTAATATTGAAAAATATATTTTAAGACTGAAATTGAACTTATGCTAATTCTTGATATGGAAAAAAAATATAATGTGCTCTGCATGTTCAAAGTCTGGGTAAAAAAACAGCAAAAGGAAATCACTTCAAAATTTCTATAATATCCCTAGTTAATGAGTAGTTCCTGCCATTAATGAATTTTATTGCATAAAGAAGTAAACACAATAATTACATCTTGTATGAACCAGGATCAGAATAGCAGAGTCATTATCTAAATGTATTTTGCATTGACTTGGCAGGTTATGTTCAATGACTTTAAGGATCATGAATTCTAACTCAGTTAAAATCCAAACTAATAAGCAAGAACAGCTGCAAGGTAAAGAAAGCCATGTTTTGAGAAGAAATGAGATTAAGGATTTTGAGATACAGATGAAAAACAGCCCCAAAGCACATCCTTCCACCTTGGTGAAATGTTAGTTAAAGCCAATGGTATGCTCATGATTTGTAAGTTGTTGGATAAAAGGAAAGAGATTGAATTAAAGATTTTTTACTTCAATATTACTGAATATGTATTATCAGTCTCTCCAGGATGAGAAATTTTTCTGCATTACTTTCAAAATGAATTGGTCATCTAGAGGACATTGGGAACTGCTTTCTCTTTTGGAAGAAAACTACCAATATGGTGACATGCTTCCTGATTTTCATGTAATTTAATTCCGATAAAATTTTTGTTGCAAATAGGAACATTCTACATTTCCTGAGAACTTTACATTACAAAACATTTCACATACATTATTATAGTGGGTCCTAACAACAATACCAGCTGTTTTATACTCCATTTAATACATGAGAAAAAAATGTTTAGAATTGAAGTATATTGTATAAGACAGCTGGTAAGTGTGAAATCAGCACCTTATCAGAAACATATGGGCGCCCGAATATACGTAAATATTTTTATTCTTTGGTAAAATTTATTTGTTATATATGTCTGACTTGAATATCAAGCCACACCAGCCTTAAGCAAAATGAAAAGAAGCTGGCTTTCAAAACTTCCTGCTAGTCTTTCTGCTTTGACACACAAATAATTCAGCCAAAATATGTGTATTAAGAGCCCACCACTGTGTCAAATCTTGTATTAGGTCACTTGCCTTTCTTCTGGACTATTCTCAGACAATAGTTCTATTCAGCATGTGGCCTGGATTGTCATATACCCAGACCTTTCCCCAGGTCAGCAACGTGCTAGGCAACATGGAGTGAGGAGGTAGTAAGAGCTATGAGAAAAGACTTATGGTCCCTTCTTGTGTTTTATCATTAATTAGCTCTATAGTCCTGGGCATTTTTTTAATATTTCTGAGTTACCTATTCTTATTTTGTAAAATGGAGATGAAAATGTGTATATTGCAAGGTTTTATGAAGATAAGAAAAAATCACCTATGAGATAATAGAAAACATATATTTGTTGCTGCCCCCCGTTTCTGGCACAAACAAAGCACCTGAAACCCTTGTCATTTCTGAAGGATAAAAGCAACAGGAGCATCTTTTTTCCCTAATGTTTGGCCTTTGATCCTGACTCATAACATAGGGCTCCTGACACTGTTGCAATTTCCCAGGTTATAGGAGTGTATTTTGTTCTATTGAGGCCACTCTGGATGGGTTCCTGGATGACTCCCAGTCAAAAGATAAACTAAACCATAGTTGGAAATTTGTGGTTTTCAGCCCCATTCACGGTTCTCTTGAGAAGGGGAAGGGCTGAATATGGAGTTAGTGACTGATCGTGCTTATGTGATGAAGCTGCCATAAAAATCCCAAAAGCTGTGAGTTTCAGAGGGCTTCCAGGTTGGCGAACACATCCATGTTCTTGGAGGTTGATATATACCACACCACAGAGACAGAAGCTCCTGCACTCAGGACTTTCCCAAACCTCACCCTGTGTATCTCTTCATCTGGCTGTACATCTGTATCCTTTATCATATTCTTTAATTAAGTGATAAATGTGTTTTTCTGAGTTCTGTAAACTGCTATCACAAATAATCAAACCTGAGGAAGGGGTTATAAAAAAACTTAGATTTATAGCTGATATATCTGAAGCATTAGGTGACAATCTGGGCTTGTGATTGGCATCTGAAGTGGTTAGGAGCACATTTGTGGGACTTAACCCTTAACCTGTAGAATCTTATGCTATCTTCTGGTAAATAGTGTCAGAATGGAATTATTAATAAGTTGAATTAAATTATATGATACTCAGCTGATGTTGCATAATTGTTTGGTGTGGGGCAAAACCCACAACATTTGGTGATTAGAAGTAAGAGAAGTGTTCTGTGTGAAAGTAAAGGAGACACATAAAATAAAGACTGGTGATTTCTCAATACATCACCAAACTACAGCCTGCCCCTTTCTTGCTCTGACTACCATATTAAGATACAAGCAGGCTCTTGAGCCATTTTCCTGCTGCAGCCTGCTCCTGTCTCTTAGGAGTGTACTTTCCCCTTGCCATTCAAATCCCTTGAGCCCCTCTCCTTCTAGCTCAGGCCTGCTCCTACCTCTTTGGAGTGTCCTTTCTTTCAATAAACTATCCCTTTGTTTGAACTCTTAAAAAAAAAAAAGATACAAGCAGATTAATTAATCCTCATCCAAAGATGAATACCTAATAAGAATTAAAAGATGACTTTTCTTCATTTTAGAAATCAATTTTGAAACCTCTAAAGCTTTGATCCAAAAAGCTAAAATAATTTTCAGCATTGTTTCACTCTTCTTGGTGGAGATGAGCCCTCTGATCACATCATGCATTCCTACTAAAAAATACATATTAGGGATCTGCCCTGTATCAGGCATTGGACTAAAGAAGAATAATATATGGACCCTGACTTTGAAAAGTTTATTGCAGAAATTTATCACTTATCCACCAAGAAACAGGGTAACTAAATGTTCCCCAAACTTAACATCTGATTTCCACCCCTAGAACCCCCACCTGATGTGCTCTCTTTGACTAGTGAGGGCCATTGTTTAATGAACATTCATCTTCTCCAAAAATACTCTATAATAGAAGCATATAGGACATAATAACTCACATTGTTATACCTTCTGCCCCAGAACATGTTGCAATTTTAATTATATAATACTCCCTTATATTATCTTTGCATGCCATCTTGCATGCTAGTGCTGATATCTCAGCTCTATCACAGGCTCATTACTTTTTCATAGCACCTGGTATAGTGCTCTCCCTCCCCACAAACAAAAATACAATTCATATATTGAATTAAGTTGAATTGAGTTACATATAAATGTAGCATATTTAACTTAGATATGAGACATTTCTAGTAGGAAAAACTGTTATGCATTAAGACTGTTATTCAATCAGGTCACACAATCCGGTTCCCTTTAGAAGAATGTATCTTGAGATGATCTAGACATAGTATTACACAATGACATTGAAAAAAACGTAAATGAGCTTGCAGTACTTTTTTTTATCTTAGGTAGAGATTATTATCTACCAGTTCCTTATTAGTTACTGCCATAGCAGTAGTAAAACAACTACACATTTTGTTAGAAGCTGGAAACATCAGTCCTTAGCAAAAGAGTTGTTTTTAAAATTGTTTTCACTACATTATGTAATATATTGAATGAAGCCTTTGTTTTAATAATATACTAAATAAGATAATTGCTTATCCATGAGTGTTAAAGCAGAAATTTTTTCTAATAATTTTGTCCTACACTGACTCACCCTTCAAAAAATAACATGTCCAAGATTTAGGACCATCTTTTTAATTTTAAGGTATTTGTTCATGCAAACAACATTTTGAAAGCTATTTTGTTGTGAATATAGTTAGAAGAAAACATTTCAATGTGTTTCCTCCTGAGTACATCTATATGCTGAAGAGAATAAGTACCAGAACATAAAAACTATTTTTTTTTATTTTCAGGAGAAAACACAATAACGAGATCCTACTGAATATCACACTGGACAGCCTAGGTGCCTCATTGATAGTTATTCTCCTACATTTTCACTGCCTCTTGCTAGTGTGAAATTTTTATCCTTCTTAACCCTTAAAAATATTTTCGATGTCTATGCTGTTCATTTTATATAATATTCTAATGAATTAGAGAGAAGATATACCTAAATAAAGTCACAAAAAGTCAATAGAAAACTCAGGAATTAGAACTCAATGACATGGCGGTTTTCACTGAAGTTTAACAATCTCCATGCCACTTTGTGATATTGTCCCTTTATGACTCTATGTCTATGTCTGTAAATAAAGGGTGAATGTGTTAGAAGCAGCTCTAAAATATCCTTAATGTGGTATTTTTTACATAAAGTAAACATAAATTGATGAAAATAAACTTTATTTCCTTATTCCCCGTTACTTCAAGGACTTTAAAAATTATCTGCTTGAGAATAAGGATTCTTTTGGTTAAATATGGACTAAGTTTATCACATTCTATAGAAATATATCATAGCAAATAACTTTAAGTGCAGTTGAATGAGGAGCTAATTCAAACCCTCTATTCATAAATATTATAAATCAAAAAGACAAAATTTACCACCACTTTTTTGAAGGTTATTTTATTAGTTAATTAGTATTCCTGAAGTACTTAAATCAACTTATCTGTTGTACTCTATGTTTTTCCACTGATGCTCATAATGCACCTTGAACCTGGGTTCACCATAATCAGGCCAACAAGTTTCATGCAATACTAGTGATGGATGGATTAAAGTACTATACAAATCTGTCTTGCTTCCAATTTCACACTTTTTCATTTCCTCTCTCATTTTTCACTGTTATGTAATTTTGTTATTACCACACACAAAACTAGAGAAAGGTCAAGTTAGGAATAGGATATGAAGGCAAGTATTCAAGAACTGAACATATTTTAAATGAACACTATGAATTTGTCTTTTCTATGTGGACTCACATTCTTAAGACAATTTATGTGAAAATATACCTGTTGCATTTGAATTTCAGATAAGAGATATAGGATGAGTGAGAAAACAATCTTAAATCTGAGTTAATTGGAAAGTAAAGATTGTTTAAATGAAAATCATTCTTTGATTAGAATTATATTAGGGTTTAGTCTGAAAAATATATTAGCATTCCCACATTCAGTATAAATAAAATAAAATGTAGGTTGTCAGAAACAACACAGATCTAGTTAAATTTGCATTTTATATAGTTTTTTAGTATCATATGTCCCAATTATTGCATTGGGCACACTTATACCTAACTTTAATTTTATTTTTATTTGAATATCAAATTAACTGAACATAATGATCATTTTTCTTTTCGTTTGTTTCTCTCTTTTTTTTTTCTAAATCTGGTAACCTTAATTAAGATATTAAAATTTAAGTAGAAAAAAAATGGGGTTGAAACAGAATTCTAGGACTTAAAATATTTTTGAAAAATTATGTATTTTATTATTTTTATTTTTTCTCACATTTGAGAAAAAAGATCAACAGCGTTTAAAATGTTCAGGACTAAGGCTATAAAAGAAATTATTTCCTAACAGAAAAACTTCTCACTTTCTTGAAAGAGTCTTAAATTGGTTTTAGTCCATGGATTTCTAAAATTGGAAGCACGATCCTCTCCATAGAGGATGGTTCAAGAGCTACCTTTCAAAAAAAAAGATGATAAGCTTTAAAATACTGAGAAAATATATAACAGAAATAGGGTTGAAAGATGAAAGAGGTGAAATGCAAAAGCTTCATGCTGAGTGGAGAAAATGAAGGAGATTCTGCCAGAATAATTCAAGTTCAATGAAGCAGATGAGATACAACTAACAATTACCAAATGCAGCTTAAGTTTTAGATAGATTTGGCCCCTACCATCTCATTGACATCTACAGAGCTGAGCTGTTTAAACAGACCCAGAAGAAACCAGAGATAAGGAAAGGCTTATAGATCACAGACTTGGTATTCAACTACAAATTAACACTCAAAAGTCAAAGCACATTCCTAGCTCATAAAGACAGGATGATGCAGAAAGAAAGAAATTTAGGTAAGAATTAGGATTTACCAGCTCATCACACAGTCCTTGGAACATCTTTTTTTAAAAGTGCTGAATTGAGAGCCCATGCTTTCTGCTTCATTTTAGAGTTTAAAGCCAGATAGTGTTTGCAATTAAATGATAATGAAGGCACCAGAGTCTGTGGCCTTGTCATTATACAGAAGCTGTTTCTATTTTTCTCTATTCATCTTTCTCCCCTAGACCCTAAGAGGCATTACTGGCCTTTACAAAAAAGCCCATTACTGCTATTCTTGACAAAGAGCCTATCAAAGAAAATTATTTATGTTTTCATTTCAACTTTACAAATATTTCCAATATTAGGGGATTTTATCATTGTGGATTCTAGCAAGAACACTATTCTGAACAAAATGCCACAAGATAATGAATTCACAGTCATAACAAAATCTTTTATCATTAAAAATTAAACATGTAAGAGACAAGACCAAAATCAAAATGTATATTCTGTTTGGTGAAAAGATAAAGAGGATTGAATATTCCATAGTTTTAAGTGTTAGTTTGAAGTGTTTTAGAGAAAATGAGATATTTCATTCAATCCTTGTGCAATGTTACCCACTTAACAAACTTGAGTGGCAATAAGTCATAGTAACAATTTCTAGCTACGCACCTATGAAATACATTGTACTGAGAATAGGAATCTGCTGAGAAGTAATTACAGAACAACAAAGTAAACTCTATGGGGTTGATCTTTTGGGGCTAGGATTAATAAAAGCAATACTTCTACTACTACTAATGATGATAGCATTTATTGAGTACTGTGTATTAGATTCTATCACTTAATACTTCCAACAACTTTTTAATGCAAGTGTATATTATTATTTCAACTTACTTGAGAGAAAAGCTAGGTTCAAAACAATGAAATGCTTTATCCATTTGTAGCTAGATGTGTCTTACCAAGATTGGCTCCTTGGAACTTGACTTTAAAGTGGATGGTTGTCACCATTTCCCTTCATTCCAAAAGATGGAAGGAATGTCGAATGAAAATATTTTCTAAAATGTTTAATGTCAATAACAAGTCCATGAAAAAAGAAAAAGCATATACAAGGGCTGCCCAGAAAATATCCATCCATAAATGCCTCTATTTTTCATATTACATGACTGGATACTTTTTGGACAGACCGTGTATTTTGACATATCTGTCATATATGCAAAGATAGACTGGGTCTAAAGGTTATTTTGAGGCTGGTTTCTGTTACAAAAAAAAAAAAGCAGCAGCAGAACAAAACTGTCAGAACTAGAAGTGAATTATGGTCAGACTAACCTAATATGGAATGAGGTAATGTAGTAGAGTTAAAATGCTCTGACAAATATATAGCTAGAGTCAGCATGAAAGTATAGTAGGTCCTGTGTATTATAAATTTATAATAAATAAAGTAGAATACTATTGTGGAAGACTATTTAATGGGTGTTCTCTATACACAACAAAGGGGCGCGCCTTTTTGCAGAACTTTTTATCTCCTCTTTCCAGCCGACAAAAGTGCACTGGGGCTCTGCCAGCAAAGCAGAAGTCCCTTAGGTGTTGGGATGCTAATGAGTGCAACTTTCCATATAGATCCAAGCAGAAATGCCAACATACCCATCACAGTGACCCTGATAATAAAATGCTTACATTTAAACCTTTATACTTCCCAAATCATCATGAATTTCAAGGCAAAATTCTATTGTTTATTAACTATTAAAGGCAAATACCTATAATTCTAATGACTTCATACAACCTTTGTAAAGAGAAGTTCCTGACAACTGTATCTCTAGGTCTTTAGTGAATTTTTTTTTTCTGTTGTAATTTCTGAAATAAAATATGAATTGAACTAGCTTTAGGTTCTTATTTTTTCATTGCCTGTCACCACTTCACAGCACTGGGCTAATAACTTTCCTAAATTTAGATTTAACCTCGATCACTATAGACTATAATCTACGAACTCTTATAATGGGTTAAAACATATAAAATGGCCAATGTTGGACTGTTTTTTGACCTATAGAAATGGTAATTTCTGATTATTTAACTCAATACTTGTAAGATTCACTTTTCTTTTTATTTATTAACATTGAAACTGGCCAGCTGATATTGCACAAGTCAGTGAAAAAGTCTTTGTCCTCTTCAAAACCATCTCTATAATTTTGTATCCTCCTTCCAAAAAATCTTCAAGGGGAAACTGCTTCATGCATACTTACTATGTTCCCATTTTAAGGGATATATTTATTTTTAGTTATTCAAGACAATTTTAACATTTGAGGTTATTGTGCCTAGGGCAAAAACTGTCGACTTTGCATACTGCATGCAGGCACAGAGGCCAAAGTGGGCCTGTGTCTTCCTCAGGGACATCACTTAAATTTAAAATAGAAAAGCATGCTCCTTCTAGCAAGCATACATCTGCCTTGTGAGCAGCACCTCATCCTGGCTTAGAATTTGCTTAGGGAAAAAAAAAGTAGCAGCGGGTTCTCTCCCAGGAGAGTATGCTTATGATGTTGTACTGTTTTTTCTTCTAAGCAATAACGATTTTAAATACAGTACCTGTGAGTGAAAGCCAGCATCCGAAGACCACATCCTCTGGTCAAGGGAGAGAATGCAGGGAGAGCCTGTTGCAATAGACTGTTCTTCACTGTTCCCTTTATCTATGTCACTCCTACTACATTAAAAGTTACATTCTGCCACCATTTAAATTTGCCACAAACATCACAATCAGACTTTTGCTGCAGTAACTTTTAGAGAAAAGTAAATCTATGGATCTGTAGGACTAGACAAAGCAACCTTTATTAGCAGCACCAACAGGACTGTCAGGCCTCATGTTAGTAGATAAGAATAACCCACTAGCTGTGGTAAACTAATGTGAATATCCTTATGCATCATGGTATCCAGACTAATGGTTTAGTGGGTCCCAACCTTTTTCCATTTGTGTACTCATTTTAAGCCCATTTCTATAGATTGAACCCCTTGTTTTTAAAACAGCTGTTTTTAAATACTGACACTTTTTTTTCAGTGTCTGTCTTAATGTAAAATAGTGAAAATAAGGTAATATGTTAGGAAAGAAAAATTACTACAATAAAAGTACAAACCACAGATTTAATTTTACAATATTTATAACAGTTAAATATTGAAAATGATGACCAAATATTTAGCACACTTTTAATTTATTAATAATAATTATATTTATTTGTGTTATCTGAAAATACTATAATTGTTATGCACATCACTGATTGAAACATTTTTAGTGAGATCATTGAGCTTGTTTTGATGCATTTAGTTGTTTGAAATTAGGCTCAAAAGATGTAAGATAAAGTCTTAAATCCATACTTGCTTTAAGCTTGTTGCAGTACTTATTTTTCAAGAAGTTGTAAGAAAAAGTTCTCTTCACTAATTCAGTATTAGTAAATGGCAAGAGGTATTTGAGTGCCTTCTCATTGAGTTGTTCATATTCCTGACTGACATTTACCCAGGACATAATAAGATGTTTTCTTTTAAAATTAGAATTAAAGAAGAATTTGTTGAAAGTTTAATTAACTACTCTTTTTCATTGATTGATAGTTTAGTTTCTTTGAAGAATTCTTCATTGAAGGTATCTGCATTCTAGTTGTTTTCTTTTCCATATTGAAGAAAGCACTTATAAAAGGACACTTGAAGACCTTCCAAGTGACTTATTATATTCTCTTTCATGTTTTGAAATAGGAGAAAGTCATTCTCTGATAAGCAGTTGTGCAGTGTTTTCAAAAGTTCCAGCTGACTAGTTTTTCAATACATGCTTTCCAAAAGTCCAGTTTTTTAATCATTGACTCAATTTTGTCAGTTAATTTGAGTAGTGATTAAACAATTTTGAAGTCCCAGGTTGAGTTTTTTTTATTTCTAGAAAAATATCTGACAAATATGCAAAACTTTGAAAGCAATCACTGTCTTGAAACTTTGGAACAAGAAGGAAATGATGGTCTTCAAAAAACATCTGAAGTTCATGTCTAAGTTCAAACATCTGTGTAAGTACTTGCCATGATACAACCACCTTACCTTCATGTGCAAAAGTAATGTGGTATGAATGCTGTTCATTTCTTCACACAGTGCTTTAAACAATCTGGAGTTTCATGGTTGTGACTTGATGAAATTTACAAATCTTACAGCCTCATCAAGAACATCTTTCGGTTCACTAAGAAGACGGTTGAATGCAAGATTTTGTCCATGAATGCAGCAGTGACTCCATGGTACATGGGGAGCTACTTCTTTCATTTGACCTCATAGGCCTATAAAACAAACTGACATTGGCTTTCCTCCTTTAGTGCACTATGACAATTCAATGAACTAATGTCCTTTTCAATGAAAAACCATTGATTGCATTAAAGATATCTTAGCCTATAGTACACCCTGTCAATGAGTAACAAAACAACAGATTCTCCTCAATTTCATTTCCTACTGAATACCTTAGGATGAGGAACAAAAAAGGTAAATCAGCAAAATCTATGGTTTCATTGACCTGGATAACAAAGTATGTACTTATTCTAATTCTATCTACTACTACAACTTCAACATCATCCATCTGACATTTCCTGAATTTGTCAAGAGATTATATTGTATGACAAAGACATAGTAATGATTTTTGTGAACATGTTCTTTCCCAAACATACAAAAATGATATCCTTAATACAAGGAGAAAATAAATTATCACCTATGGCTTGATTTTTACCACATTTAACTATATGATAAGCAATATAGTATGAAGCCCCAACTGCATTCTCATTTTTTATCCTGACATCATGTATGAAGTAACAGTTGTATGCATATCTAAGTGCCAAAAATAGTGTATTTTTCTGTTTTAATATGTAGGATGTTTTGTTTCTAAATGTTGCATGAGTAGAGAGGGTTTCATGCAACAATTGCACACACACACATCACACAAAGGCTTAGAATAGTCATGATCCCCTACAAATGAAAACTCATTTTAATATACTTTTCAGGGTATTTCCTTTTCTTCTTTATAGTATCTGAGGCATGTACCATTTTACTATCTCTCAACATGGGTGTTCTTGTACAAGCAAATGTGTTGAGAAGTATGTGGCATTAAGTTACAATCCACATCAAGGTTTGGTTTTTTTTTTAACCATTCCTGTTAATCAACAACTGATCTACAACTGACATACTTAAAAAATCAGTTAAAATAATAGCTGAAACTACGCTAAACACTAAATTTAAAAACTACTTGAGAAGAATCATGATTAAAGACAAAACCCTTACTTTTACTCAGTCAATAACTAAATTGATCACACACAGATGTATTTGTATGTTTGAGGAAGTTCTAGAAAGATCACAAATAGATTGTTCTGAAACTGTGTGTAATGATTGGTAGAAGAGCAGTTTGAGGGAAGGGTTCAGAGACATACCTTCACCAATCATTATGTGTTAATATGGTTTAATTTTAAAGTGTCTCCACTAACAATGATTCAAACTTAACTTTTATTTTTGCATAACTACAATTTTTCATTTTTAAAACTTATTTGTTTTTTCACCATTACTGATTATTTTCACCATTATTGATTATTTTTCATGTACCCCTGAACTGCCCCCATGGGTACATGTACCACCACTTAGGAACTGATGGTCTAGGGTTACATGAGTAGAAAAGACTTTAAAAGATATTAATAAGAGTTTGACCATTTATACACTGTGCAATGAAAAATGCAGTACAACTTTAATCAAATTAAGACCAGTAAGAATTCCTTAATTAACCTCACCTTGGAGGATTGTAATTTACTTACAATGACAGAAAATTCCTGAAAATGAAACAGTCTTAATGTAAACTAGAAACATTCCAATTTGGATATTAAAAAATATTTTAGGATGCCTTTGTCTGAGAAATATATCTTAAAATCTTAGAAGATATAATGTCCTTAGAACTATTTATTAGTTATGCCACTGATTTAAAAAGCTTAGACTATTTCTTCTTCATTCAATCTTATGTTGTATATTTTAGAAATTTATTTGTTATTCTAGGTTTTTTTCTTTTGTTGTTGTATAATTGTTCATAATAGTGTAGGACAGCAGAATTTGCCATTCCTAAGTGTATCTTTTTAGCATGAGGATTATTTTATGCTGATTATTGTTAAGAAACAGAAAACTCAGGAAGATTTTCTTTTTACCTCCCTCTCAACTGCCTAAAAAAATTTAGATGGTGACCATGTCCAGAAAGGGGTTCATCACCAAAGATTAATATGAAAAATATGAGTCAAATGTGGTAGACTTGGGGCAACTCAGTAAAGTCTGCTTGTTCAAATTTTTCTCTGTGTTTCTTTGTTTCTGTATATCATGACAATCATTTGTTTAACCAACATTCCATCTTTCTGTGAATTATTTTTTCCCCTTTGAAGTTCAGACTCTTACCACTTTTTCTCAGTTCAGAATGACATATATGTCCTAATTTCCTGACTGTCTGTGGATCTCATATTCTTATAGGACCTATGGGTGCACAAAATTAGTTTTATTAATTTCCTATTATTAATTTTATTAATTTCCTATTATTCTGTGTCATGTCATTTTAATTTTTAGACTAGTCAGAAAAACTTAGAAATGTAGATGAGAAATTTTCCATCCCCATCAATAGTTCTTGATGATCATTTTTTACTTCTGTGATTCTGTTCCAGTATCTTTTCTTTCATTTCTGATTTTATTTATTTTTGCCTTCTCCCTGTTTTTTGTTTGTTCATTTGTTTGTTTGTTAGTCTGGCTAATGGCTTGACAATTTTATCTTTTAAAAATTCAACTCTGTTTTATCAATTTTTTCTATTATTTTTATTCTCCATTTTATTGATTTTTGCTCTAGTTTTATAATGTACTTTATTTTACTAACTTTGGGCTTAGTTTATTATCTAGTTACTTGATGTGCAAATTTAGATTGTTTACTTGAGCTCTTTCTTGTTTTTAACTTAAGCATTTATCACTGTAAACTTTTCTGCTAGTACAGCTTTTGCTGCATCACTATGTTTAGTGTCTGTGTTTAAATTTTTTTGTCTCAAAATATTTTCTAGTTTCCTTTTAGATTGCTTCTTTGACCCAATGATTGTTGAAGACTGCGCTATTTAATTTCCACGATTTGTGAGGTTTTTTCATTATTATTGATTTTCAGTTTTATTTCATTGTGGTCAGAAAAGATACTTGGAATGATTTCGGTCATCTTAAATTTGCTGTAGCTTGTTCAGTTACCTAGCATGCGATTTATCTTTGAACAATATCCCATATGTGCTGGAGAACAATGAGTATGTATCCTGCTACTGTTGTATGGAGTGTTTCGTACATATCTGTTAGGTTCATTTCATATATAGTATTGTTCAAGTCTTCTGTTCTCTTAATAACTTTATGTCTGGATGCTCTATTAATTATATAAAGTAGTGTATTAAAGTCTTTCACTATTATTGTATTGCTACCTATTTTTCCCTTGAGATCTGCCAGTATTTATTTTATATGTTTAGAAACTTTGATGTTTGATGAATATGTTTATAATTTTTATATGTTACTTTTGAATTGATCCTTTAATTTGGGAGGAGCTTTTTATTGTTAACCTTATTGGGGTGACATTGATTAACAAAATTACATAGGTTCCAGGTGTACAATTCTACCATGCATTGTCTATGTGTTGCCTTATGTGTTCACCACCCAGTGTCAGTTCTCTTTCCATCACCATATATTTGGCTCCTTCCCCTCCTCCCCAACATCTGCTCTCTTCTCCCACCTCCTACCCCTTTGCACCCAGGTGACTACAAAACTATTGACTGTGTCCATGAGTATTTATTTTCTTTGTTAGTTTTGGTTTTAGATTCCACATATGAACGAAGTAGTTTTTGGATTTTTATGCTTGGCTTATTTTGCTTAAATTATATTCTCGAGGTCTATCCATTTTGTTGCAAATGGGAGTATTTCATTTTTTCTTATAGCTGAATAATATTCCATTGTGTATATGTAGCACAGTTTGGTTGCTTCCATATCTTGGCCACCATGAACAGCATTGTGATGAACACTGGGGTACATAAATCTTTGTGGACTAAGGTTTTCAAAATTTTTGGATAGAGACCCAGAAGGGGAATTGCTGACTCATATGGTAACTCCATTTCCAGTTTTCTGAGAAACCTTCACTTTGTACTCCATAGCAGTTGTACCAATTTACATTACCACCAACAAGGTGTGAGAGTTCTTTTCCTCCACTCCCTCTCCAGAACTTGTTATTCCTTGTTTTGTTGATAATAACCATTCTAACTGGAGTGAGGTGGTATTGCATTGTGGTTTTGATTTGCATTTCTCTAATAACTAATGAAGTTGAGCATTTTTTCATATGTCTGGTGGCCATTTGTATATCTTTGTAAGAGAAGTGTCTGTTCAAGTCCTCAACAGTTTTTGACTTAAAGTTTATTTTGATTATATAAATATAGCCACTTATACTCTTTCTACCATTTTCATGAAATAATTTTTATTAATTCACTTTCAGTTATTATGTGTTTTCAAATCTGAAATGATTCTCTTGTAGTCAGCATATACTGGAATCTTGGTTTTCATTTATTCAACTGCTCTATAGCTTTTGACTGGTGAGTTTAATCTATTTAAACTTAAAGTAATTATTAATAGTTGAGAACTATTGGCATTTTTTGAATTGTGTTCTTTTTTGTAGTACTCGTATTCTTCTCTTCCTTAATTCCTCCATTTATCATTTGAATATTTTTGTAATGATATACTCTGATTTTTTAATCTTTTTTTTTGTATCTACTGTAGGTTTTATCTTTGTAGTTACCATAAGGCTTACATAAAATATTTTATTGTTATAAAAGTCCATTTTAATTTGATAACAGCTTAACTTCAATTACATACAAAATCTCTACACTTTTACTTACTCCACTCACAAATTCTTTGTTATTCATACAAAAAAAATTACTTTTAAATATTTCGTATTCATTGACAAACGTTTGCGGTTACAGTTATTCTTAATAATTTTGTCTTTTATACCAGTGTTAAAAGTGACTTATGCATTATCATTATAGTGCTGTATTATTTTATATTTGTCTATATATTTATATTTACAACTGAAATTTATGCTATCATATGCTCAATAGACTTTAAAGCCATTTTGACCAAGAAGAACAAACCCTGAGCCATCACATGTACTGATTTTAAAATATATTGCATATAACAAAATGGATCGACCTGGAGATCATCATCCTAAGCAAAAAAAAAAAAAAAAGCCAAATAGAATAAAAATAAGAACTGTATGACTTCACTCATATGCAGAATATAAAACTGAAAGCAACAAAGAAAAAACAAACAAAAACCCATGGATACAATCAATAGTTTAATGTTTATTTGGGGACAAGTGAGGGAGGAATGGGAGAAAGGGGAAGGGCTGAGAGAGGAGGGCAGGGGAGCTAAATATATGGTGATGGAGAGAGAACTCACACTGGGTGGTGAACTTATTATACAACAAATTGACAATGCACTGTACTATTGTACACCTGGAACCTATGTGATTCTTATTGACCAATGTCACCTCAGTAAGTCTAACAATAAAAAAAAGAACATAAAAACAAAACAATATATTTCAAAGTCACAGTAATCAAAACAATCTACTACTGGTATAAAAACAGAAACATAAAACAACAGAATAGATTAGAGAATGTAAAAATAAACCCATGAATGTGCATTTAACTTGTATGCAACAAGAAGGCCAAAACCACACGATAGAAAAAGCATTACCTCTTCAATAAATGGTGCAGGAAAAAGTGAATATCCATATGCAAAATAATGAAATTGGACTCTTATCTACATCATACACAAAATTTAACTCAAACTAGATTAAAGACTTAAACATAAAACCTGAAACCATAAAACTTCTAGAAGAAAATCTAGAAAAAAATTTTCTTGACATTTTTTGGCAATGACTTTTTTTTTTTTGCTATGACATTTGAAGTAAAGACAACAAAAGCAAAATTAGACAAATTGGGACTACATCAAATCAAAAAACTTCTTCAGAGCAAAAGAAACAATGAAGAAAAAAAAACAAAATATAAGATATTTGATAAAATATTATGCAAGTTTTATAACCAAAATATGTAAGGAACTCCTACAACTCAACAACAAATTAATTAATTAATTAAATAAGAATAAAAATAACCCAATTAAAAATGGACAAAAAGATTGAATAGACATTTTTCTAAGAAAGATATACAAATGGCCCATAGGTTCCTCAGAAAGTATTCAATATCATTAGTCATGAGCAAAAGACAATTCAAAGGTACAGTGAAATGTTATGTCATACCTGTAAGGATGCCTATCATCAAAAACACAAAAAATACCAAGTGTTGGCAAGGATATAGAGTAAAGAAAAGTTCTGTGCACTGTTGGTGGAAATGCAGATTGTTGTAGTCACTATGGAAAACAGTATGGAGGTTCCTCAAACTGTTAAAAATAAAAATGACTATATGATACAGTTATTTCACTTCTGTATCTATATTCAAAGGAGTTAAAATCAGAATTTTGAAAAGCTATTTGTACTTCTGTATCTGTTGCAGCATTATTCACAATAAATAAGACATGGAAATAATCTAAATGTCTGTCAATGGATGAATGGATAAAGAAGATGTGGTACATATTTCAATAAAATATTATTCAGCCATAAAAAGGTAATTCTGCCATTTTCTACAACATGGATACATCTTGAGGGTTTTATGCTAAGTAGAATAAGCCAGACACCAAAAACAAATACCACTTATATGACAAATCTAAAATGATCAAACTTATAGAAACAGAGAATAGAATGATGGTTGCCAGGGGCTGAGGGAAGGAGAAAATGGGACAGTTAGTAATAAGTATAAAGTCAGTCATCCAAGATGAATAAATTCTAGAGATCTACTCTATATCATAGTGCCTATAGATAGAAATATTGTATTTTACAATTAAAAATTTGTTAAGATGGTAGATCTTGTAAAGTGTTCTTATAACAAAAAGAACAAAACCAATAACAATAGTAATGATAATAGATAAAGAGGAGAGGAGGAAATTTTCAGAGACAATAAATATGTATATGGAATAATTGTGATTATTTCATGGATATATACTTACATCCAAATTCATTGAATTTCATATATTAATTATGTACAGTTGTTTGTATGTCAAGCACACTTCAAGAAAGTGTTTTAAAAATCTTAGAAACTGATATTTTGAAATTGCATTTTAAAAGTTATCGTTGTGTCTTTAGCATACATTTTTCCCCATTTATCTTTGTAAAATTATGACATGAATGATGAAATTATGGAGATTGCTAGCCTTAGTAAAAGCTAACAAGGAGGGACCTAAGATGATGACATGAGAGAAGATACTTGAAACCTATTCTGAAAAATAGAATTAAACACATGGGTTCCAAAGGGGGAAATCCTGAAAGGCACAGCCTTAACTGAGAGATTGACACACTGCAAGAAAATACCTGATGTCAGAAAGGGGATCAAACAGGAGAGGAGAAAAGGGAACAGAGTGGAGATGGGGCTAGAAATGCAACATGGAGCTGGCAAAAGCAAGAATGAGGTGAGGGCCTGAGGACATGGACCCAAGTGCAACGCCAACCCTGAGCAGGCTGAAGACAAAAAGCCAACAAGTGCAGCAATGAGAGCAGCTGAAGTCCCATGAGACTGTGAACAAGTTCAAACCCCAACCAATGACAGTGTGCTGGGGCCCCAATTAGAACACTTCACCCTGGGTTGGTTAAAGGCTGAACAAGGACTGCTAAACTGCCCTGGGTGAGAATAGGACCCCAGCTACAAATTGGACAAACAGCAGCACTGGTTCCCATGCAAATCAGCTGTGAAAATGCTGACCAGAACAAATTATGGTCCTGGGTGAAACGTGGACTCAGGAGAAAAGAGGAAGGCTGAGATGGCAGTGCCCTCCCTATAGAATTTGTTCTGTGTCATATTAGCAGGCTTTTTTTTTTGGCATGCACCCACCTGGGCCTGCCTGGTACTCTTTTGTTTCAGTGCATGCCTGCCCACCCAGGCCCATCTGGTGCTCTCTGTATGCAAAAACCTGGGCCCACCCAGTTAGCTTTTGGTTTGGTGTTCACTTGCCCACCTGAGTCACCTGGTGTTCTAGGTGCACACCAACACGGTTCAGTTTTGTGCTCTTTTGTTTAGATGCTCACCTGCCTGGTGCTCTTGGCATGCTCCAACTTGGGCCCACCTGTTGCTCTTTTGTTTTGCAGTGCTCTTGCTTAGGCTCTCTCAGTCCTCTGGGCCTGTGTCAACCTGAGCCTGCCCTATGCTATTTTGTTTTGATAAGTGCCTACCTGCCCAGCCCACCTGGTGCTCTCAGTGTATGTCAAACTGGACCCACCCAGTGCTCTATGGAGGGAAGACAGTGGAGCTAGTACCTAAAGTAGAAAGCCCAGGGTAACTTGCACAATTCCCACCTTGGCAATAACTATAAACACAGAGCTTGTCTACTTCCCCTCTCTTTCAAAGCTTCCCCCCACCCAACTCCACCTAATGCCTGCTTTACAACCAGCTGAAAAAGGCAAACTGACATTAGCCTGTCAGCAAACAAACCTGCACCCCTCCCAACAAACCTTGCCCTCCAAACTTTGGCATGAGGGCTCAGAGAAAATACAAAATGCAGATGCAGCATCTTTTCACTGCACTGATCCCAGAGACATAGCATATCATTGCCCATGACATTTTCCAAAGAGGAGGTACATCAGGACCAAGGTGACTGAGTCAAAAAGTGAAACCCACCTTCCTGAAAAGCACCCAGAGTGAGTTTACTGAATAATCAAGAGAAAATATTGTAAGATGCTACAGTGACACCAACTGGAAAGTGAAAGAAAGACCACTTTATATCTTCCAGGCAAAAAGTCCTTGTGCCCAGGAAAAGAAACACATCAACTACAAGAAGCATTTTAGGGCCCAAAGCCAATTAGAAAGAAAATGAAACATCTCTAGAAGAAAACATATAGATTTGGAAATATATAATCTTAATGACACAGAATTTAAGACTGCCATTTTTAAGACACCCAGAAAGCTTAAAGAATTTTGGCAGAGTACGTAGACACAGCTAAATGATCTCAGTAAGGAAATCTGTGAGCAACAGGAATACTTTAACAAAGAAACTGAAACTATGAACAAATCAAATGGAAATTCTGGAGATAAATTATGCAATAAAAGAATTTAAAAATGAACTCACCAACATAAGAGAAAAGACCAACTAGATACAGAAAAAAATTAGAGATATTGAAGATAGGAATATTATAATGTCACAGAAGAAAGAAGAGAGAAATCTGACAGTAAAAATAGGAGGGGGGAGAAGAGCCATAGAAGAGATTTCTGACACCATTAGAATAAATAATACTAAGATAATAGGAATACCAAAAGGGGCAGATCAGTAATCCACAGAGAGCTTATTTAAACTAATAGTAGAGAATAACTTTCTGCACCTATGGAATGAACCAGAACCCAAATTTATGAAGGAAAAAAGACACTTAGCTACTTGGATTCTAGTAGACCTTCTCCATGACACATTATATTGAAGGTGTCAAAAATCAAAGACAAAAAAAAAAAAATCAAAGACAAGGAAAGAACTGTTAAGGCAGCCAGAAAAGAAAATTATAACCTTTAAAGGAAAGCCCATCACACTGTCATCAAACTTCTTGGCAGAAACTCTACAAGTGGAATCAAATATTCAGAATATTAAAGGAGACAAACTACCCACCAACAATAATTTATCCAGCAAAGTCTCTTTCAGATATGAATGAAGAATAAAGACTTTTTCAGACATACAGCAGCTATGAGAATTCTCAAGCACTAGACCAGTATTTTAAGAACTACTAAAGAAAACTAGACAAACTGAAAGAAAAATGTCAAAATACGTGGGAAAGAGTTGAAACAACAAAAATATAAAAGAGGAAATAATGGTCATAGAAAATTTTCATATATCATCACACTAAATGTAAAAGGACTGAAATCACCAATAAAAAGACAAAAAGTAGCAGACTGGATGGCAAAACAAAACCTATTTATATTTGGTCTCTAAGAGACACATCTCAGCTGCAAATACAAACACTAACTCAGAATGAAAGGGTAAAACCATATTTCAAGCAAATGGCATCCAGATGCTTGTTGCCATACTGATATTTGATGAAACAGACTTCAGGACAAAAAATGTAATAAGAGTCAAAGGTGGACATTTTGTAATGGTAAAAGAGACAATGTAACAAGAAGATAACATGGCACTCATTAATATATATGCCCACAATCAGGAAGCACCAAAACTTACAAAGCAACTACTACCAGATCTAAAGAGAGAAACTGACAAAAATACAATTTCAGTAAGGCACCTAAACACTTCTTTAACAGCCATGGACAGATTATCCAAAGAGAAAATAAATAAGGAAATATCACCTTTAAAAGATAGATTACAGCAATTGGACATAATTGACATATACAGGATGCTTCATCTTACAACATAAGACTACATACTCTTTTCTAGTGCACAGGATAACTTTTCAAGGATAGACCATATCCTGGGACACAAAACTAACTTCAGCAAATTCAAGAAAATTGAAATTATACCAAGAGTATACTCAGAGCACAAACTTTTGAAATTGGAAATCAACTACAAAAAAAAAAAAACAAAGTGCAGAAAAGTTACATATATATGGTGATTAAACAATATGTTATTAAAAATGAGGAACTCAATGAGAAATTAGAGATTAAAAATACATAAAAACTCATGACAATTAAAATATAATGTATCAAAATTATTGAGACACATCAAAAAAAGTAATGAGAGAAATTTATATCACTATAAACCTATCTCAAGAAACCAGAAAAATCATAAGTAAAGATCCCAACATCCCATCTTAAAGGACTAAAAAC
The DNA here is from genome assembly GCA_004026885.1 of Lyroderma lyra. Taxonomy (NCBI): domain Eukaryota; kingdom Metazoa; phylum Chordata; class Mammalia; order Chiroptera; family Megadermatidae; genus Lyroderma; species Lyroderma lyra. The sequence continues at coordinate 174,322 of PVJL010002457.1, read as the reverse complement.
AAAAAAAAACAAAAATACCCAAGGTCAGCAGAAGAAAAGGAATTATAAAAATTAGAGCAGAACTAAATGAAACTGAGAACAGAAAAGCAATTTAAAATTTTAATGCAACAAAGAGCTGGTTTTTTGAAAAAAATTAATAATATTGACAAACTTTTTACTAGACTCACCAAAGGAAAGAGGGAAAAGACACAAATAACCAAAATAAAAAAATGACAGGGGAGAAATTTTGACTGATACTACAGAAATGCAAAGAATCATAACAAAATATTACAAAAGGCTGTATGTCACCAAATTTAACAACCTAGAAGAAATAGACAAGTTTCCGGAAATATATAATCTATCTAGACTGAACCAAAAAGAACTAGATGATATACATAGACCAATCAATATTAAATAAATTTAAACAATCATGCAAAATCTCACAAAGGCAAAAGCCCCTGACCAAATGGTCTCATAGAGTTCTTTCAAGCATTCAAAGAAAAATTAATGCCTATCCATCTCAGATTCTTCCAAATACTTGAAAATGAGTAAATACTTTCTAATTTATTCTAGAAGGCTAACATTACCCTAATTCCAAAACGTGGCAAGGATAACACACACACACACACACACACACACAAAAACATAAACACACACAAACACCAAAAACTATAGACCAATATTTCTGATGCACACAGATACAAAAATCCTAAGCAAAATATTAGCAAAAAGAATACAACAATGCATTAATAAGATTATGTACCATGATCAAGTGGGATTGATCCTAGAGGCACAAGGGTGGTTCAACATACCCAAATCAATCAATGTGATAAACCACATAAACAAACTAAAAGATAAAAACCATATGATTATATCAACTGATGCAGAAAAAGCATTTGAAAAGATACATTTATTTATGATCAAAACACTTAATAAAATGGGTATAGAAGGAAAGTTCCACAACATAAAAAGGCCACATATGACAAATACTCAGCTAATACTATACTGAATGGAACAAAGCTAAAGCTTATTTTCCTATAATAAGGAATAAAAGAGAGATGCCCCCTGTTGCCACCAGCATTCAATATAGTACTGGAAGTTCTAGCCGGAGAGATCAGGCAAAAGAAAAAAATAAAAATTGTCAAAATTGGGGGAGAAGAAGTCAAATTGTTTCCAATTGCAGATGAAATGATTCTTTATAGCAAAAACTCCAAAAACTCCACCAAAAACTATTAGAAACAATAAACAAATACAGTAAAGTTGCAGGATACAAACTCAATGTACAAAAATCAATTGCATTTTTATATACCAAGAACAAAACTTCAAAAAAAAAAAAAGAAGTGAGAAAAACAATACCTTTTGCAATCAAAACAAAAAAATAAAATACTTAGAAATTAACAAAGAATGTGAAGGACTTATTCACTGAAAACTCAAAATGTATCAAAAAATTTGAAGAGGATACAAAGAAATAAAAAGATATTTCATGTTAATGGACTGGAAATCTCAACATTATTAAGATGACCACATTACCCAAAGCAATAAATAGATTTAATGCAATTCCCATCATAATCCCACAGACATTCTTTCAAGAAATAGATTTATAAATTTTAAGAGTTGTATGAAACCACAAAAGACCCTAAATAGCAAAAACAATCCTACATAAAAAGAATAAAGCTACAAGTATCACACTTCTTAATTTCAATCTGTACTACCAAGTATCAATAATAGAAACAGCATGGTATAGGCAAAAAAACAAACACACAGACCAATGAAACTGAATTGAAAACCCATATTAAACCCCACAATTATATGGACAAATAATATTTGATAAAGGAGTGAAAAATATAAAATAGGGGAAAAAAAGCCTCTTCAATAAATGATGCTGGAAAATTTGGAAAACTACATGCAAAAGAATGAATCTGAACCGTGAACTCTCCCATAAACCAAAATTAACTCTAAATGGACTAAAGGCCTTCACATAAGACATTAAATAATAAACTGTATACAAAAAACATTGGTACTAAACTTACAGACTGTGGGTTCAGAGAGAACTATATGTACCTGACCTCAAAGGCAAGGAAAGTAAAAGAGAAAATAAATAATGGGACTATATCAAATTAAAAAGCCTCTACACAGCAAAAGAAACCATCAACAAAGCAAAGAGAAAACTATCAAAGCAAAGAGAAAACTATCAGAATGGGAGAAAATATTTGCTAATAATGCCTCTGTTAAGGGGTTAATATCCAATACATATAAAGAACTCATAAAACTCAACAACTGATGAAACAATCTAATTTAAAAATGGGCAGAGGAAGATATACAAATGGCCAACAGACACATGAAAAAGTGCCAAACTTTATTAGCTATTAGGGAAATGCAAATTAAAACCACAATGAGATACTACCTTACACCTGTTAGAATGCCTATTATCAACAAGGCAAAAAAATAACAACTGTGGGCAGGTGTGGAGGAAAAGGAGCCTTTGTACACTGCTGGTGGGAATGCAAATTGGTACAACTGCTATGGAGGACAGTGTGGCAGTTGCTCAGAAAACTGGGAATGGAGTTACCATATTACCCAGCAACACTCCCTCTGGTATTTCTTGAAAAAATTATTCTGCAAATCATCTTATGTACCTCAATATTTATCACAGCACTGTTCATGATGGCCAAGTCATGGAAACAACCAAAATGCTCTTTAATAGATGACTGGATAAAGAAGCTGTGGTACATATACATAATAGAATATTACTCAGATATAAGAAAGGATGAAATATTGCCATTTGCAACAATATGGATGGATCTTGAGATCATTGTGCTAAGTGAAATAAGCCAGACAGAAAAAGACAAGAACCATATGACCTCACTCATATGTGGAATACAAAACTGAAAGTAGCAAAGGAAAAAAAAAATCAGGGACACAGTCAATAGTTTAGTGATTACCTGAGTGTAAAGGGGGAGGACAGTGGGAGAGGAGGGAGGGGGAGTCAAATATATAATGATGAAAAGAGAACATACTCTGGGTGGTGAACACATAATCAACACATAGGTGACAGAACCTACATAATTTTTACCAACCAATATCACCCTAATAAATTTTACAATTTAAAATAAAGATGCAAAAAAACCTGAAAAGTACTTTTTTTGTTATTCAAACATCTACTGTTAAAATTTTAAAAAGTATGATTATGTTCATATGTCACTGTTTATACTTGAATAATGTTAAACTAACTGGTTTTCTATTGCTGTAGTAGTTTTCAGAACATGACTATATTTTGACTGTTCTCCAGGCAGTTTGTCCCCCAGGCCACCATCACAACATGCAAGAAGATACTTCAGATGCAATACCACCTTGATTTGAAATCAAGTAGACCTAGAAGGTTGAGGAAAGGCTACCTTGTGAGTGGAAGTACTGACAGCTATAGGAAATTTTAGTAGAATGAGCTCCTAAGCAGTGTGAAACAGGCTGTGTCATACATAAACCACACCAGCATCTGGGGAAAGCTCACCAATGAATGGCTTTCCACACAATAGAGAGAAGACTATTTCTTACAACTTGGGATCTGAAATGTCAACTCATGTTCTTTTTGCTTAATTTAGAACCACCCCTCACATCCTCTACTATCTAAGATTTTTTTAAATGTTTCCACTGAGAATTCTAAATGAGTTTTCCTTACTTTGCAGAAGGTTTCATTGAGGCCTTTAAGACCCAAGTAGTACATTTGATTTTTATGCTGAAAACAGAGAGATTGAAACAATTTTATACACACACACACACACACACACACACACACACACACATAAATGTGTGTGTGTGTGTGTGTGTGTGTGTTCATGCATACATATATATGCAATTTTATTTTTATTTTTGCATTTTCAGAGCACTTGTTACTGGCCAGTCCCTTCAAATCCAATTAAGAGAAATAGCTGAAATGCTTATTAATGCTATTCACTAGATATTTTTCTTTTACTTCAGCTCATCACTATTTGACCTGGTACCCTGCAGATCTTTTAAATTGAAACACTTTGTTAACCTTTCACAGAAAGTGTTCTAACCTGAAAGACATCAAATACATCCTGCAAAAGAGCAGCTTAGATCAGCTCAGTTTCTGAGGTAGAGCTGCTTTTTCAGGGCAGAGTATATATACATTCCAAGCAAGGTAAACATGTGGCAAAACACAAAGAATTAGGGACACAGGATATTTTCAGTGTACAGGGAGGATGGCACAAAAAAATGCCAACCTGGGAGGACCTAGCATGGAGAATTGTTCAGTATTGGGGGCAGTGGGAGAGAGTCCCCCTTAATAAATGTCCCTTTCAAATGGTTTCATTACAGGCACTGACTGTAGGAATCCATATGCATCTTGAGTGCTTCTGGGTCATGCTGGGATTCTGAAAGAGTAGGCACCAGGGGAGGGAGGGTAACAGAAAGGGTTATGCAATGCTGAAGGGGAAGACAATAGTGGGGAGAGTTGCAAAGACACCTATCTGAGAAAGAAAATCTGAGACCCACAACTTTAGGTTGATGACATGTTAATCACTGCTTTCCTCCCACCACTACTTCCTCTTCCCTGTTTTCTCTCCAGAGAGGCAAAAATCACTCTTATTTCTGAGACTCTGGGTTGTTTGTCCTGCCTATATAGCTCCTTTTCTCAAAATAAGAATGACTAGGCAGCCACCTGCAGAGAAAGTTGTTGTTCAGAAAATAAATGAAGATACATCATGAGAATCACAAATGAATCACCTTAGTTACCAAGAAACTGAGTGAGAGTTCTTTATTTCAAAAAATATCTTGTCAGCTCTATTCACAATAGTGTGGCCTTCATGGCTCCAAGGACTGTGGTCCCATATGGCACTAAATTTATCATTTTTTGCTAAGTAATTAAGTGTCTACAAAGCTCTACAAAGAGGACATTGTACTTTAACTGCATCAGAAAGTAGAAGCCACCTTCATTTCTCTGGACTCCAAGGGCTTTGTATAATGATGAGAACACCATTTTTGGATACTTCAGTGCCTTTTCACCACTCTAACTCGCCATCCTGTCCTCCCTTACTCATGGGTACTGCAGTGCATCAGAACTCAGCCCAGCTACATGCACACACTTTGCTTATGATTGTTAAGGGAGCAAATGAGAACTATAGAGTATCACAGAGAGGCTGGTCATTGTGTAAGTTTCAGGACCAATGAGATACATATCCATTTTAGGAAAATTGACTTTTTTTTAATTGGTACAGAAATGAGGCATCACCACTTTAAGATCCCTCACAGTCCCCAGAAAGTAGTTGATGTCATTGTAGAATTGAGGATAATAGTACTAAATCTGCACAAGTGTGCAGCTGTGGAAACTAAGTGCATACATAACTAACCCAAACACATCTCACCCACTACTGGGATCTCCTGCATATTAGTGCTGCCCATTTTACACCTAGATCCTTAGTGTTTCCAGAATGGAGATCTACGGTGTCACCACTGCTTGGAAGAACCACATCCTTCAGTTGAATTGGTAATGTTAATGCTGTGGCCAGCTCTTTCTGTATTTTGTTGTTGTTGTTGTTTTTAGCTCCTATTATAAAGATAACCCCACTTCACCAACCTACATACTTATCCAGGTCATTTTCATTTCAGAATACAAATTGCTCTATTATCATGAAGACCATTGCATGATCAATCTGGTCCCACACTCGTAAAGGCATATGCTGGGACCGTAAATCCAGAACAGGGTCTACATAAGGATGTAATCATTACAAGTGTCAGAGCCCCATCATGACCTAAGTCACTCTGGCAAAGAGCCTGGTGCCTTAAATGAAGATGTAGAACTAGCTCTGACTGTGTCCAAAGATATAAATCAAGGGACTGAATGCTGAGATGAGATTTAATGGCACATCTTAAGGTTTATTTTAAAAAGTGTGGGTTCTCTGCCTTATCTTGACTGCCTTATTACCAGGAAACTTGGAAAAAAATAATGTACCAGCAAGATGATAATTATCAAAGTAATAATATTGTTGAATCTCTGTAAAAGTGTGCTTGAAAAATTAATGTGTTTTTCCAGCAACTAGCATAACATTAAGTAATAATGCATGTCAAATAAAAGTTTTCTAAACACATGAAAAAATATCAAAGTTAAGAAGACATGCTAAAACAGAGCATAATTTATTTTTGCCCTGTCTTAGAATTCCCATTTGATTGCTTCTTAAATTGAAGTGACTAATTTCAGAGTAAGTAAATTGGAAGCTATAGGTTTATTGTTACTAATGTAATATAAACCAAGGTCTTTTCTATTCTCTATGCAATCCTGTTAAGTAATCCCTACTTAAACATTACATCCTCACATAGTATATTATAGAAAAAATAGAAGCTACAAATTTCCTCCATTTGGCATATTCATATGTGCTCACTTTTGAAAACTTCTTCATGATCCATCCTTATTGCCTTCTGTCTTGTCTGGGAGCATTTTCTCCACTTGTCTAAGATGGTTTGCAATACATTACCATGCTCTGGAAATCATTGCTTTGTTGACTGTCCTTTAATTTCTTGCTTGGTCCATCAATTATTCATTCTTCTTTATGTGTTTGTACTTTCTATCATCTCTGGCTTCTTATTTTTGACTTAAAAACATATGTCAGATCTTTAAAAATATTGTTATTTATAAAGTCATATTTTCAGTTGAGACCCTAGCTCTCTTCTTTTTAAAAAAATCTTTTTAAATTGTTAGACTTATTGGGGTGACTTTCTTTAGCAAAAATTACATAGGTTCCAGGTGTACAATTCCACAGTGCATCATCAACTTGTTACATAATAAGTTCACCACCCAGTGTGAGTTCTTTTTCCATCACCATATTTTTTGCTCTTTCTCCCTCCTCTCCCAACCCCTCCTTCTTCACCCATCCCCTCCCCACTTCCCCTGGATAGATATTAAACTATTGATTGTGTTCATGGGCTTTTTGTTTATTTGTTTGTTTGTTTATTTGTTTGTTGCTTTCAGTTTTATATTCTACATATGAATGGAGTAATACAATTTTTGTTTTTTTCTGTCTGGCTAATTTCTCTTAGCATGATGATCTCTAGGTCCATCCAATTTTTTGTAAATGGCAGTGTTTCATCTTTTCTTATAGCTGAGTAGTATTCCATTCTGTATATGTACCACAGCTTCTTTATCCAGTCATCTGTCTCAGGGCACTTTGGTTGTTTCCATGTTTGGACTACTGTGAACAGTGTTGCAATGAACATTGGGGTACATAAGTTTTTGAGAATGTTTTCAAATTTTGGGGGCAGATGCCCAAAATGGGAATTGCTGGGTCATATGGTAATTCCATTTCTAATTTTCTGAGGAATCTCCACACCGTCTTCCATAGCAGTTGTACCAATTTTCACTCCCACCAGCAGTGTGTAAGAGTTCCTTTTTCTCCACAGCCTCTCCAGCACTGCTATTCCTTGTCTCGTTGATAATAGCTAACAGGTATGAGGTGGTATCTCGTTGTGGTTTTGATTTGCATTTTTCTGATAGCTAATGAAGATGAGTATTTTTTCACATGTCTGATGTACATTTATATTTCTTCGTGGGAGAAGTGTCTGTTTAGTTCCTCTGCCCACTTTTTTATTGGGTTGTTTGTTTTTTTGTTGTTAAATTGTATTAGTTCTCTTTTTTTAATTCATTTTTATTTTTAGATTTATTGGGGTGACATCTGTTAGCAAGGATTACATAGGTTTCAGGCATACAATTCTACAGTGCATTGTCAATTTGACGTATAATAAGTTCACCACCTAATGTGACTTCTCTTTTCATCACCTTATATATTTTAGATATTAAACCGTTACCAGATGCATTGTTGCATCCCCATTCAGTTGGCTTTCTCTTTGCTTTGTTGACGGTTTCTTTTGCTGTGCAGAAGCCTTTTAGTTTGATATAGTCTCCTTCATTTATTTTTGTTTTTACTTCCTTTGCCTTTGATGTCAGGTTCATGAAGTCTTCCTTGAGCCATAGATCTATAACTTTAGTACCTATGTTTTCTTCTATACAGTGTATTGTTTTGGGTCTTATGTGAAGATCTTTAATCCACTTTGAGTTAGTTTTTGTATATGGCGAGAGTTCACAGCTCAGATTCATTCATTTGCATATGTTTTTCCAGCTTTCCCAGGACCAACTACTGAAGAGGCTTTCTTTTCCCCATTGCATATTTTTTGCTGCTTTATCAAAAATTTTTTGTTTATAAATTTGTGGATTTATTTCTGTGTTTTCAGTTTTGTTCCATTTGTCTATGTGTCTGTTTTTCTGCCAATACCAAGCTGTTTTGATTATTGATGCTTTATAATATAAATTGAAGTTAGGGAGGGTAATATCACCAGCCTGATTCTTTTTGTATAGTATTGCTTTGGCAATTCGAGGTCTTTTATGGTTCCATATAAATCTAGTAATTCTTTTATCTACTATGTGAAAGTGATTGTGGGATTTTGATAAGAATTGATTAAATCTGTAAATTGCTTGGGGCAATATGGCCATTTTAACAATGGTAAATTTTCCTATCCATGAACACAGAATATCTTTCCACTTCTTTGTGTCCTCTTTGATGTCTTTCAAAAGTATCTTATAGTTTTCCATGTATAAGTCTGTCACATTCTTTGTTAATTCCCAGATATTTCATTCTTTCTGTTGTGATAGAAAAAAGAATTGACTCTCATTTCTTTTTCTGAAGATTTGTTGTTTGTACATAAGAATGCTGTTGATGTTTGTATATTGATTTTGTATCTTGCAACCTTACTGTATTTGTTTATTGTTTCTAATAGTTTCCTGGTGGAGTTTTTGGAGTTTTCTATATAAAGAATCATGTCATCTACAAATAGTGACAATATGACCTCTTCTTTCCCAATTTGGATACCTTTTATTCCTTTCTCTTGCCTAATTGCTCTAGCTAGAAATTCCAATACTATATTAAATAGCAGTGGTGACAGGAGGCATCCCTGTCTTGTTTCTGATTTTAGGGCAATAGGCTTCAGGTTTTCCACATTCAGTATGATGTTAGCTGAGGATTTTTTACATATGGCCTTTATTATGTTGAGATACTTTCCTTCTATACCCATTTTTTCAGTGATTGATCATAAATGGTTGTTGTATCTTGTTGAAAGCTTTTTCTGCATCAATTGATATGACCATATGGTCTTTGTCTTTTATATTGTTTATGTGATGTAACACATAGATTGATTTTTTGTATGTTGAACCATCCTTGTGTTATCACTTGATCATGATGTGTAATCTTTTTGATGCATTGTTGTATTCTATTTGCTAATATTTTGTTTAGAATTTTTATGTCTGTGTTCATCAGAGATATTGGTCTATAGTTCTCTTTTTTGTGTTGTTTTTACCAGGTATTAGGGTAATGTTGGCCTCAGAATGAGTTAGGAAGTATTGCTTCCTCTTCAATTTTTTGGAAGAGTCTGAGGAGGATAGGTGTTAATTCTTCTTTGAATGCTTGGTGGAATTCATTGGTGAGACCATCTGGTATGGGCTTTTGCCTCTAGAGAGACTGTGGATAGTCATGTCAATTTCTTTACAATTGATTGGTCTATTTAGATTATCCAGTTCTTCTTAGTTCAGTCTAGGTAGGCTATAAGTTTTTAGAAACTTGTCCATTTCCTCTAGGTTGTTAAGTTTAGTGACATAAAGCCTTTCATAATATTTTCTTATAATCTTTTGTATTTCTGTGGTATCTGTGGTAATTTCTCCTTTCATTTCTAATTTTGAATATTTGTTTCCTGCCTTTCGTGTTTGATTAGTCTAGCCACAGGTTTGTCAATTTTGTTAACTTTCTCCAAGAAGCAGCTCTTTGTATTATTAATCTTTTTCTATTGTCTTTCTGTTCTCTAATTAGTTTAGCTCTGCTTTAATTTTTATTATTTCTTTCCTTCTGCTGACTTTGGGTTTTGTCTGCTCTTCTTTTTCTAGTTTTTAAGATGGGATGTTAAGGTATTTACTTGTGATTTTTCTTGCTTCTTAAGATAGGCCTGTAATGATATAGATTTCCCTCTTATTACTACTTTTGCTATGTCCCAAAAATTCTGATATGTTGCATTGTCATTGTCATTAGTTTCTATGTATTTTTAAATCTCCTTTTATTTGTTCTTTTATCCAGTCATTTTTTTAATGAGATGTTGTTTAATCTCCATGTATATGTGGATTTTTCTGCTTTCTTTTAGTTGATCTCCAATTTCAAAACTTTGTGGTCTGAGAATATACTTGGTATGATTTCAATCTTCTTGAATTAGCTGAGGCTACTTTTATGTCCCAGTATATGGTCTATCCTTGAGAATATTCTATGTGCCCTAGGAAAAGGTATAGTCTCTTTTTGCTGGATGAAGTATCCTGTAAATGTCAATTATGTCCAATTACTGTATTGTGTCATTTAAAGCTTATATTTTCTTATTTATTTTCTGTTTGGATGATCTGTCCATGGCTGTTAAGGGGGTTTTTAAGTCTCCCACAATGATTATACCTTTGTCAGTTTCTTCTTTCAGATCTGCTAGTAGTTGCTTTGTATATTTTATTGCTTTTAGGAGCATATATGTTAATTAGTGTCAATTCTTCTTGTTGTTATATTGTGCCTTTTATCACTATGTAATGTTTATCTTTATCTCTTGTTACCTTTTTTAACCTGACTTATTTCATCAGATATCAGTATGGCAACTCCTGCTTTTCTCCAGTTACCATTTGCTTGGAGTATTGTTTCAAATCCTTTCACTCTGAGTGTGTATTTTTCCATATGACTGAGGTGTGCCTCTTGGAGATAGCATATGTATCTGTTTTATTTTTTAATCCAGTGTGCTTCTCTGTGTCATTTTATTAGTGAGTGTAGTGCATTAACATTTAGAGTGATGATCGATATGTGAAGATTTCCTGTGGTCATTAGTTTTTGTTATTGTTGTTTTTGTTCTTTGGTTTTATTTTTGTTTCTTTCTTGTTGCCACAACTCTATTCTATTTTTCCCGATGTTTTGTTTCAGGTCAAAGAGCCTTCTACAGTATTTCTTAAAGTGCCAGTCTCATGCTGGTGAATTCCCCCAGCTTTTGTGTGTCTGGAAAGTCTTTATTTCTCCTTCATATCTGAAAGATAATTTTGCTGAATATTTATTCTTGGCTGGAAGTTTCTCTCTTTTAAAATTCTGAATATTTGATTCCACTCCCTCCTGGCTTGTATAGTTTCTGTTGAGAAATCAGACACCAGCCTGATGAGTTTTCTTCTAAATTTTAGTTCTTTTTCCCCTAGCCACCTTTAGAGTTTTCTCTTTGTCTTCAGTATTTGACATCTTTAGTACAATTTGTTCTGGAGAAGGTCCAGGGTCCAGGCTTCTAGGGGAACTGTTTTCTTCTTGAACTTGGGGTTCCAGATCTTTCCATAGGTTTGGAAAGTTCTCATCTACTATTTGTTTGAGTATGCTCTCTGTATAATACTCTGCTCCTTCTTCTAATCCTATTATCCTGATGTTGTTTCATCTCATGGAGTCAGCAGTTCTTGTAGAGTTCTTTCAATCCTTTTGGTTCTATATTCCCTATTGTTCTCTTTCTGAGATGTTTCCATGTACTGATCTTCAATATCACTAATTCTTTCCTCCATCTTGTTGGCCCTATTTCTATGACAGTTATTTAATTTCTCAGTTCTTTTATTTATATCTTGAATTTCTATCTCATTTTTTCTTATGGTTTGAATTTCTTTGCTAAATTGTTCCTTTTGTTCACGGATTTCCCTTCTGAGATCATTCATCTCAGCTATGGTGCTCTGCCAGTGTTTTCATTTCTCTCAGAGTCTTTAAGACAGATACTTTATAATCTCTGTGACTTAGTTCATAAATTTCTAGGTCTATGAGATTCTCTTCTGGTGATTTTTCATCTTTGTGAGCAGCTTTAAATGCTAAAGTACTCATATTTTCTCCTGGGTTTGTCTTTGTCATGAGAGCTTTATTTTCAGCACAGCCCAGGAGCTCTCTTTCTTTCTCTGATTAGTATTTTTGTGGTGTCCTGCTGTACAGCAGACACTAGGTGGCACTGAGGGGAAAGTTTTGGGAGAGATGGGAGGTGTTTAAGCCCTATCTCTGGTCTTCAGCCATGTTTGGAGGTAGGGCGCATTGGTCTGTGGTTCCTCTGATTCCTGCAGCTAGTTGGGGAGGCTGTAGGAGAGGGGGCAGGCCAACAAAGTGTACCCTGGGGCAGCTTCACCCTCTGCCCTATGCCAGGGAAGTTGGAGTAGATGAGGGAAGCTGATGGGTTGCAGGTCAAGGCCACTCTTGCTTGCTGGGGTCAACATTGTAAAATCTATCTCTCTTCCCTCTCCAGTACTTACCCCAGTTGTGTTCCAGCGATTTATGTCCACAGTTGCCACTCGAGGCCGAGTCTGCAAGTACAAACTATGCTAGGTCACTGGAAGTGTGTGCATCACAAGCCTGGAGATGAAGGCTGTGCAACAGTGCTGTGCAATGGCACTGGGTGTGCAAGTCCAATGGGCCAGAATCTGCAGCCCCTGAGAGATTGCCAGGTGTGCACGAGGGTGCTGGTCATGCCCTAGCCATGGGTCTAAAGCCGTGGGCCTGATACCACAGGCAGCATGAGAGTAACCGGTGCACCTCTACCATAGGCAGGGAAACCTGACCCTCCTGGCAATGTCATAAGCACTTGCATGTTGCAGGCCATGAGTTCACCAGGAACTGAGGTGCTGTATCTGGGGCTTTATTTCAGCCTACTGCTGTTTAGATCCCTTGTTCAGCTTTCTTGCTACTTAAGGTTTTCAGAGGCTGGCTCCCAGGCTTTTTCCCTAACATGCCACTCTATGGTCCAGCTCCCTCACAGTTTCCCAGTGTTCCACCACTCTGGCTTTCATTCTTGCTGCCTCTTGGCCTTTTCCCTCCCATGTATCATGCTGCTACTTGATTTCTTTCTAAGTCATTCAGTTAGTGGTGATGGGGTCCCATTACAATCAGTTTCTGCTCCCTCCCTTCTCTCCTACTCATCCCCCTCTCTCTAACCTTAAGGTGTTTTCATGTGATGTGTGGATTTCTCAGTTGTCACTGTTTTTTTCCCCCCTTGGCTCCTGGATGGCCATTTAATTGTGTTTTCTGGGAGAGGTTTTAGGCACCTCATCCTTAGTCACCACCTTGCCTTCTCTCTTTTCTTTTAATAGCTAAAAATTTATTTTAAATTTCAGTATATTGGGTGATTCCAATTTTAAACAACTATTTATTTCTGAAATTATTGAAATTTTGTGCTCATCATTGTAGGAGTTGCTGTAATAATGATATCCATTGACCACTATGAGGCCAATTAATATGAGCATCCCCAGTCTTTATTATTCACAGGCTGTTCACATATTTGAGGCTCTTAACATTGATCTTCTTTATATTTCTGACATTACTCTTTCCTGGTTATTTTTCTTCAATTCCTCATGATCTTCTTGAAATTTAATAGTTATCATCTCCATGTTTCTATAACCAGCCTTTTTTTTCTAACACCCTCATTATCTTACCTATCCTCTGGCTTTAAATATCATCTATATACTAATGACTCATAAAGCTGAAGCTCTAGCTTTAGAGTCTCTCATGTACTGAATCTATAGTTCTACAACCTTCTGGTCTAAAGTTAATCTATTAACATCTTATCACTTCAATCCCTAAGTATAAAAATATTTTTATTTCTATCTTCATTAATGATGACACCATCTATTTACTTCTCTTTATGTAACTCTTTATATACACATTTAGTCAGTCATCAATTCTAGTCCATTCAACATCCTAAATGTCACTAAAATCTTTTTTCATTCTTATTTACTTCACATAATTGATTTGCTATCTTCTTTTATCTAGACTATAACCGAAAAAATTTCTGATTGCCTGTAAATAATACTCTGCGCTGGTATTTGCCACACTATAGCCAAAGGGTTCTTCCTAAAACACTTATCTGACCATGCCATCTTTACTCCTTGATGACTTTTGAGAAGATCATATGCAAATGCTGGCTCCTGAACTGGTACTTTTGATGACTCTTTCTCTGCCATAAAAGGCCAAGGAAACTGTTTGAAGAAATTATTTTGAGTAGAAAAAAATTTTGTTTGTTTCTTTTTATCTGTCATTAAAACATATCTATTCTCTTTGGTTGACAATTTGGCTTCAACCATTAATGTTAGAATCTTCTCTCACCAGAATCTACTCTCAGAAATTGTCACTCAGTCCACTGACTGTCTTTTCCAGTTATGAATATTGTAACAGCCCTGCATAATACTGTCTCCTGGATTGTAGCCTAAGTCTGCTACCTAACATACCAGATACTAACATGTGCTAAAGAAAAGAATGAAATATAAAAAAATTGTCACTAATATTAAAAATTACAATAAAGTCACTAGTGTCGGAAATATTTCCTAAAAATTTGAAATAAATTAAGACTATTTCATTAAATTAATAGACTGTAAACCTAATTATACTCTCAGGTACAACCATATTTTATAGAAGACAAAACTATCTAATATTTCAATGAATAAAAAAGGAGGGAGTTCCCTGATGGTGTAGTGGCTTAAGGCTTCGGCATTGACGCTGTCAGCGCTGCGGCCTGGGTTCGATTCCCAGTCAGGGAGCTACCCACATACCAATAAGCAAAAAAAAAAAAAAAAAAAAAAAAAAAAAAAAAAAAAAAAAAAAAAAAAAAAAAAAAAAAAAAAAAGGAACTAATTGCAAAAATTGGGTAAAATAATTTTAATTTTGTAAAACTAAAAATATAGAGTGTGTATTTATTGATGGTTTATTAAAATAATATAAACCAACTGATAATAATTAAACTGGGTGAAGGGTTATGGTGGGTTTATTTTCTTTTTATTGTTTTGCTGATTTTTCTAAATGCTATACAAAGCTGTGGTAATGGCATATCTATATTTAAAAAAATGTAAAAAAAGACAAATACAATGCATGATCCCAAATTATTATTTTTTAATTTATATATTTTTTATTTTAGACTTATTGATTTGACTTTGGTTAGCAAGAATTACATAGGTTTTAGGTGTACACTTGTATAGTGCATTGTCTATTTGTTGCATTATATGTTCACCACCCAGTGTGAGTTCTCCTTCCATCACCATGTATTCGGTCCTCTTCTTCCCTTTCCCACACCCTTCTTCTTGTCCCACCCTCTTCCCCTTTGCCTCCAGATAATCATTAAACTATTGATTGTGTCCGTGAGTTTGTTTGTTTTTGTTTTTTTTTTTATCATTGTTGCTTTCAGTTTTATATTCCACATATGATTGAAGTCACATGGTTCTTCTTTTTTTCTGTTTGGCTTATTTTGCTTAACATGATAATTTCATGGTCCATCCATTTTGTTGAAAATGGCAGTATTTTATTTTCTTATAGCTGAGTAATATTTCATTGTGTATATGTACCACAGCTTCTTTATCCAGTCATCTATCGAGGGTACTTTCATTGTTTTCATGTCTTGGCCACCATGAACAGTGCTGCAATGAACACAGGGGTACATAAGTCTTTGCAGACTAAAGTTTTCAAGTTTTTTGGGTAAATAGGCAGAAGGGGGATTGCTGGGTCATATGGTAACTATATTCCCAATTTTCTGAAGAACCTGTACAGTTTTCCATAGCAGTTGTACAAATTTGCATTCCCAACAGCAGTGTGCAGAATTCCTTTTTCTCCACAGCTTCTCTAGCACTTGTTATTCCTTGTCTTCTTGATAATAGTCATTCTATCAGGTGTGAGTGAGGCGATATCTCATTGTGGTTTTGATTTGCATTTCCCCGATAGTTAATAAGGTGAGCATTTTTTTATATATCTGTTGGACATTTGTATATCTTGGTGAATGAAGTGTTTGTTTAGGTCCTCTACCCACTTTTTAATTGGGTTTTTTGGATTTTTGTTATTGAGTCATATCAGTTCTATATATTTTTTAGATATTAGACACCTATAAGATATATTGTTTGCAAATATTTTCTTTCATTCAGTTGGCTGTCTCTTTGCTTTGTTGATGGTTTCTTTTGCTGTGCAGAAGCTTTTTAGTTTAATATAGTCCCATTCATTTACTTTTGCTTTCACTTCCCTTGCCTCTGAGGTCAGATTCATGAAGTCTTCCTGGAGCCCTAGGTCTATAAGTTTAGTACTAATGTTTTCTTCTATACACTTTATTATTTGGGGTCTTATATGGAGGTCTTTATTCCACTTTGAATTAATTTTAGCATATGGTGAAAGTTCACAGCTCAGATTCATTCTTTTACACAGGTTTTTCCAGGTTTCCCAGCACCCCCATTGCATATTTTTTTGCTCTTTATCAAAAATTATTTGTTCATGTATTTGTGAATTTATTTCTGGGGTTTCTACTCTTTTTCATTGATTTGTGTGTCTGTTTTCCTGCCAATACCAAGTTGTTTTTATCAGATTCCATTTCATTAATTATGGTGGCTATTTACAAGTGGTGGGGTTGTGGATGATTTATATTTCATTTTTATGGTCATTGTCTACTTTTTATTTATGAAAAGAGCTATTTATAATTCATTAAATATATTTAACAATATAATTTTAAGACTTTAAATATTATTTTTGTATAAAAGTTAGTGTGTTTCACTGAAAGTTAATTTTTACACTAGTGAGACAACCTTAATTGATTCCACTTTTCCCATATTTAAAAAATCTTCTCTCCAGATAAACTACTGGAAAAAAGCCCAGGAAAGTTGGAAAAGTTTGAAAATGGAAAATGTGTGGAATATGTGGCTTGCTGAGGAATGTTAAGAGTCATGAGACCCCACTGGGTGTATAATATATACCCTCTCACATGCACCATGTTCCTGCTTTGCAGTAGTGCCCAAAGGCTGTCTTCTGGAAACTGAAAGCATTTCAACTAGCTGTCCTATGACTACTATTCTGTTCACCTGCCATTGGCTTTTCTCTATCCACTTCTTAGGAAGAAGCTGACTAGTGGGAGTTTGAAGCCTCAGGATGTTACCCAGGCTGGGTTGTATCCTTATGTCAGCTTCACAAGACTGGATGTAGAAGATAAGGCAATATCTCAGTGTTATTTCTTATGGGAGAAAGACGCAGTGCTTACTGCTTTATGACCAGTGACCCAAAAAATAAATCACATTTTCTCTGCCCATGGTGCCCTTTCTCCTTATTGCATTTAAGCATGGCAGAACACATTCAGATTTCAGACATAAATATTTTCTTACTTCTAGGACACAGGGACAGTAATTCCCCATGGTGACTTGTCTGTTGCAGATTGTAAACCTAGCTTAGTTTTTCCAAATCACTATGCACGTTACTGGGCTATCTGCCCCCAAATCTGAATCACTGAGAGATCAATGTATACAAATATATCTTAACATTTAGTCTTAAAACATAAATAGAAAGGTGAGTTGGAAAGTGCATCAATATATTTTAACATTGTATATTGATAGAACAATGCTTTTTATGAAACATACTTTTAAAATGTACCCTTTTATATTGATTAATTTTCCTATAATGAAAGATAGAAACATTATGAGAATGGAAACTTTTATATTAAGCATTTTTATTGATTTTTCTCCCAGAACACATTACCCTATAAAATAGTGCATGAAAAGAAAATTAATTCTTTTAATGGAGATAAAAGCATTACAATAAACATCAATTCATGGACTAAGTGCTAATGCAATGTATCTTCTTCATAGACTATTGAAGAAGAGAAACTTTCACTTACTGCCACCACAGGCTACAGGATGTCTTAGTAGCATGTGTGTGATTGATGTGAAATAGTAATAATCCTAAGCACCAGAATGCTGCTATTTTGAGACAATGCTAGTAAGGGTGACCAATCTTCCTAATTAGACAGCTATTGTGCAGTTTCTTGAAATATAGAACTTTTAGTGCTAAGACTGGGACATTCCAAAAACAGTAGAAATTTCATCACCCTCATGTTTATCTAATGCAGCACAAGATTGCATGTGAGGGTGACAGAAGTTATAGTGTTATTGCTCTTAATATGTAAAATTGTAATAGTAGATTGCTTTTAGTTAGTTTAGATTTTTTCATTTCATCAGCAGAGCTCTCTTCTTTTATTGAGATTTCTTGCTACACCACTGCTATTACCAGCAACTTAATTTACCATCTTCTCTTCTAATTACTTTCTTTTCTGTTGCTCCATCTCCTCTGCTTTGTTATGCTCTTCCATTGTTCCCCCTCCCTGACACATCATGCACTCCCTCTCTTGATTTTTTTCACATTACTCATTTCTATCCACATAGTTTCTGCTGCTTGTCTCAGCCTTTCCTAAAGTGAATCTTTTACATCCCCTTTTTAACATTGAATTGCCTTCCCTCTTAACATTCTGAAACTAATATGTATGTAACAGCATGTGCTATCTTTGTCTTGCTGCTATTTTTAACAATATTCAGTGTTTGATGGCTCTAAATTATTCTTTCAAGGATGTTTCTGTCCTAGTTGTTGATATTCTCACAGATATGACTTTCAAATAAGGGTGTTCCCCAAAGTGTGGCCAACAAATACTAATGTTTCACAAGTTATTGTAAGTGTTGTACAGAAGGTAGATTCACCATTGAATAAGTCTGGGAAACATGAGATTAAGTTCATGAGAATAAGAGCATTATGGGAAGGTTTCTCAGACCCAAGGGTGTTCATTGTGAGTCACCAAAGCAAATCATGGTACTTTCTGATGTGCACTTGTGAAAGGATACATTGAACATCTCCAGGGCACCATTCACCACATAGTCACTGAAGACAATGAGTATTATGGCCTTTTTCCTGGCAAATGGTAGTAAAGTGTTCTGAGGAAGCACCATTTTTTGCTAAATCATAGAAAGTCTTTGAGACCGGTAGAGGTGGAACTGCAAGCAGAATTTTCCAAGCTTTATTTATCCAGGGAACATCTTATAAACAGGTGTCTTATGGACAGCAATTTTAGAAAATGGCTGTAGCACATTTCAAAGCATATGTGACCATTTTCTTCATTGTTTGATCATTGTTACCATCTCCTGCTTTAGTGGTTGGATATGTATTTTATAAAATTAGAATAGAGTAAGCAGAATACCACATGCTACTGTGAGTAGCCATGAGCATGAGGAGATATACTCTCAATGTCCATTATCTGCTATAAAATTTGCTATTAGTCACAATGTAAATTTAGATGATTAAGCAGCTTTAAATCTATTCAATGTGGGTGGCCAATGCTTCATATACCTTCTCCTCTTAGAAGTTTTCAATGCACACACTACCCAGAGTTACTCAAAGCATCTCATTTCACTTTATTTGATACATTTCAGTGCATTTAACCATATAGTTTCCAAATTTGTTTTATTATGAAATACTGTTACATTTACTATTTAATACTTCATTGTAATCTTGGGCATTAGATTTATTTTTAGAAACTCTGACAATATTTTGCCTTTTTTAAAATTTACTTTTTTTACACCATTCATCGGCAAAATGCCACTCTTTCTACTACACAATAGCACATTAGGACACTTTTATACATAAGAAGAAACATTTGCTCCACACTGGAACAAAAAGTCTTTTAAAAGAGAATTAATTAATATTACTCCAGAAAGAGTTGAGGATAATTCTGCCTGATAAAAACTTTTAGATCTTTTTAAGTTTCATTGTTTCATGTTAAGTTGCATGGCAAACACAGAAGTAAATTGTTATAAATTTTGTTTGTAAATTCAATTTACATTTACAATTATTGTAAGGAATAATTTTTCTTAGAACACAAAGAAGGAAACTTTTGACTACATAGTTACAGTTTGTGAAGTGAATGAATCATCAACATTTCATAACATATTTTTCATATTTAAGAATCCAAGTGCTTTGTAAGTATCAGCACAGTCTTTACAATATCTCTCTTAGATATGTAAAAAGCAATCCCAATTCTATAAGCCATGTCACAATTTAGAAATCTCAACCACCTAAAAGCTTATTCTTAGACTCTTCATTGCTGAGAATAAATCACTTGCAGAGCTGAAAAATAAAGACAAAATGAAGAGATGCAGATTCATACGGAAGATTTACTTTAAAAATTAAAGAAAGAGAAGCTTTTCATGCTCATCACAGAACATAGACAGTTTCACCCTTGATAAGTCACAGGATCATCATTACCTGGAAACTTGTTTAAAGTCAGTCATAGTCACCTGGAAGGTTGTTAAAATATGGTACCTTAATCTAGCTATCACCTCAATTAGGTAGGTCTTGGGTGTAGCCTAACAATCTATAGATGAAAGAAGCTATCTATATGATGACCCATTGTCCTGAAGTTAAAAAATTCACTGCAATAGAGAAAGTGGTCAATGATTCTGGTACTACTATTAAGTATTGAACTTAGAAGGTGAGAACAGGATGTGGTCATTATAGCAGGGTAACAATACAGAGACTTACCTGCATCATCCAAGGTGAAGGTTGAGACAAATTTGTAGTATGAACATTATTTTTTTATCCATTTGTAAAGTAGAATAAAGTGAGAACTAAGAATGGAAACTTCTACAGGTGATTCTAAGATCAGAGATCAAAATGACTTTACAAATTGATATAAGGAGACCTGAGTGAAAGCTCACAATATGATATAGTATTTGTGGGTCTATAGAAAGGTTAGCACTGGAAATATTTTTCTGAAAGTAAAAAACCCCAAAGAGAAATGGGAATCATTTAACCCCAGACTTGTCCCACATCAGGTCATGCATTTCCAAGTATAAACAGCACATGGGTTGCATGAATGAACAAGAAGTTTAAAATGAGAGTTTTTCTAAAGCACCCAAAATTTGAGTAAACAAGAAGTATGCAAAATATTCCTGTCATCTACAGAGTCAGGTCACCTATGCAGGCTGAGAAAATTGGTATAAACAGAACCATTTCAAAGTGGAGTTGGAGCCATCCTCTAAGACCTTGCATGTCTTGCTCTTTGAAATTTTGAAATGTGTAAACTGGGCAAAATAACATTTGGACTAGGCCTAAATAGTTGTCTTACAAACAACTATTTGTAAAGCTAACAGGAAAACAGACATCCTGACCACAAAAACTGATGATTTTGGACATTCTTTAGAATCCATAAGCAGCCATGTAGAGTTACTTAGCTTAACACCAATAGAATTATTTTTATATTTATATAATCAGTTACTTCTATTTCTCATAAAAACCACTTGCCTTCATTCCATATTTGGGACATAACTTGTGTTTTTGACTGAATCTATGGCCCTCAATTGCAATTTTTTTTAACTCAAATAAACACTTGTTACCTCTTACTTTGGCTTTTTATTTTTAGGTTAGCAAGACCTTGCAAAAGATGAATTTGTGACCCTGGGTTCAATATGTATTTCAAAGTAAAAACCATAGGATTTATTTTTAGATAGTCCTTGGAGGACTGTGCCTCAGACAAAGGAAAAGGATATTAATCTAAGAACTTGAATCAGATTTCTTGAAACCAAGGCAGGGGCAGAATCCATAATTGGAAATGCCAGATAGGCAGGGGGCACTCTGTGGCGAGAACTACTCTAATGACTCAGTATGGAGAGGGGCAGTGTTGAAAATGTCTTTCCATCTCAGGGTTCTTCTAGGCCATCTCAAGGCTTCAACTGATAGTAAAAAAAAAAACTTCTTTAACCTTGTAAATATATGCATTTAAATGCAAACAGCATTGTGAAATGCAAAGTACTGAATCTATAGTAATTAATTCTCAGTGAATTGAGGAGTTACTTTTTCTTGCAGAAACTACTGATCAACTCAGAAACTATGTAACCTTAGGCTGACAATTTGGCTTCAATGGTTATTAGTTATTGTTATAGATAAAACAAAGTAGATGGGTTAAGTTTTTTATCCTTATAGCTCATCTACATAGCATTACTGTGACAATAGCCTAAAGGTGGAGCTTGTTTTTCAATTTAAAATATATTTTTAAATGACTTTAGGAACCTCAAATACAGACAGCCCTTAGAGTTACTTTCTCATGCTCAAACTTTATTAATTATTTTATCAACTCATCTTCCAAACCAATACTGTATAAAGTGCATGACACCAGTGAGACTTGGACACAAGTTAAGTAAATCTGGTTAGTGTGTTAATCTGAGTGCAGCCCTGACCAGTTAGGGCCAGTCAGAGGGTGGAGCCAGAGGGGAGTAGGGTTAAAGGTAAGCAGTAGAAAGGAAAATCCCCCTGGTAGTCCCAGGAACTCCTTGTGTAGGTAGTGTTAAACAAGAAAATGAAACCAAGCTGTTGAGCCATTTTCCTGCTCAAGCTCGCTTCTACCCCTTAGGAGTATACTTTTCCCTTGCCATTAGAGGCCCTTGAGTCACTCTCATTGTTCAGCCACTTCTACCTCTTTGGAGAGTACTCTCTTTCAATGAACTTTCTCTTTATTTCATCTCTAAAGAAAAAATAATAAATAAATAAATAAAAGAAACCCATAGCATAATGTTTAGAGAGAGAGAAAAAAATGTATATATGTATATTCTCTGTCTCAGCTATGCTTCACTTGAGTTGATAGCAAGACAAACAGAATAAAATTATTTTTGACAGGCTTAACATTTAGTTAAAGTTTGCACACCAAGACACAAAATATTGTCCTATTGTCCTATGAGTCTGTGGAGGAGGCTAGATAGTGAACATGAGGCTTTATCTCTTCTTCACCAAGGATTTATTCCAAGTTGGAAAGGCCAGGCCTCTAATGTAACACATTTTATTGAGTTTGTACTATGTGTGAGAGATAGCTCCAGCTGTAAAGCAATTTGTCCCCAGCTTCAGTGAGCCAACAGTTCAGAGAATGTAGGAACATCATTCAGCCTTTATAAATCTCATATGGTAACTGCCATGGCAAAGAGAAAGCTTTTAATCCAGCTTGCAGAGGACCAGGAGAATTTTCTCTGCTTTTGTTCTTTCACTGTCCTTCTTGTCTTTGTCTTGACATGCACTCTCTCTTAGGTATCAGGTGCTGAGCAGGCAAGTAAGACCTTGGGTGCAAGGTTCACAACAGGTCTTTAGGGCAAAAAAAAAAAAAACAGTTTTGCATTTATTTCTAAACATTAAACTAGTAAATCAACAAAAAACTCATGGATTAAAATTAAAATTTGGCAACTCATTGGGCAACTCAAAATTCCTGCCAGGGTAGTATGGTATTTAACACTCAGAAAAAAATTGCAGTCAGTGAGAATTTCCCCTCAGCTGACAGCGTGCTTTCTGTAGCTACCCTAGACTGTTAGGTTTCATTTTTGTAAATCCCCTTTCACAGACATCTTTTTAAATCTCTGCACTTTCTGAAGGAGTGTCTGTTCTTGCTTTCTGACTTACAGAATCAAAGCCATAACCAGTGTCCTCAGGTAGGCATTGAAGGGAGACAACAGCCTTGAGATAGGGAACACCAATGGGATCCCACATACATTATTTACTACCTTTACTTCCTTCTTTGTTTCTAAAACTTAGACATTATTTTTAATTTTCATTTTTAGCATTGATGTATATAAAATACTATATGAAAATGTAGTTAAATTTCATACCCTGACCCTGTTGTTCTTGTGCTTGAATCTTTACTGTTCTTTTTAGCTTTTCAAACTTTTTTCAGTATTTATTTATTTTAATAAATTTTATACTTCAATTACAGTTGACATATAAGATTTTATTAGTTTTTCGTTGTACAACATAGGAATAGCACAATATAACCTATAAAGTGATTCCCCCAATGAATCTAGTACACATGACACCATAC
This sequence comes from Lyroderma lyra, assembly GCA_004026885.1. NCBI lineage: Eukaryota > Metazoa > Chordata > Mammalia > Chiroptera > Megadermatidae > Lyroderma > Lyroderma lyra. Next base: position 150,646 of record PVJL010002457.1, on the reverse strand, counting down.
ATAGTTATTACAATAATATTGACTATATTCCTTATGCTATACTCTACATCCTCATGACAATTTTGTAACTATTAAATTGGTGCAAAAGTAATTATGGTTTTGGACCATGAATTATCACTAGGCTCAAACACATTTTCATTAATCAAAATAGGAACCATTACAATCAATGTATTTATTTTTTTTGCCAATAAGATATGTTTGTTGATTTCTGTAGCATAAAAATCCATGCTTTGGGATTCAGTGAACTCTTGGAAAGCATCTTCTGCATCCTGCTGGTTGTGGAAGCATTTTCCCTGAAAAAAAGTTGTCAAGATACTTGGAGAAATGGTAGCCAGTTGGTGAGAAGTCAGATGAATGGCAAATCTTTTTAGCCCAATTCATTCACTTCTGAAGTGTTGATTGTGCAATGTGTGGCCAGTTTTGTCATTGGAGAAAAATTGGGCCCTTCCTGTTGAGCAATGCCAGCTGCAGGCATTTCAGTTTTCAGTGCATTTTATTGATTTGCTGAGCATACTTCTCAGATGTAATGGTTTCACCAGGATTTGGAAAGCTGTAGTGGATCAGACCAACAGCAACCACCAATGACCATGACTTTTTTTGCTACGAGTTTGACTTTGGGAAGTGCGTTGGAGCTTCTTCTCAGCCTAACCACTAAGCTGGTCTCACTGGTTGATGTATAAAATCCACTTTTTGTTGCACATCACAATCAGATCAAGAAATAATTTGTTGTTGTTGCATAGAATTAGAGAAGACAACATTTTAAAATGATGTTTTTTAAATTACCAGTCAGCTCATGAGGCATCCATTTATCTCGCTTTTTCACCTTTCCAATTTGATTCAAATGCTGAATGACTGTAGAAGTATCAATGCTGAGTTCTTTAGCAATTTTTCATGTAGTTGTAAGAGGATCAGATTTGATAATTGCTCTCAATTGGTTGTTGTCAACTTCCTATGGTTGGGCACTATGCTCCTCATCCTCAAGGCTCTTTTCTCCTTTGCAAAACTTCTTGAACCACCACTGTATTGTATGTTTGTTAGCAGTTCCTGTAACAAAAGTGTTGTTGATGTTGCAAGTTGTCTCCGTTGCTTTACGACCCATTTTGAACTCAAACAAGAAAATCTCTCAAATTTGCTTTTTGTCTAACATCATTTTCATATCCTAAAATAAATATAAAATAAACAGCAAGTAGGAACTCATTAGAAAAAATAGCAGATGTGAGGGAGGGTAAAATGGTGACCAGAGAGGAAGTCCCTAAAGCCTCTCCCAGAAAACACAATTGAACAGCCATCCAGGAGCCAAGAAAGAGGAACCTGAGTGACAACAGCAGCTGAGAAATCCATGCATTGCAAGTGAACACCTGAAGGTTGGAGAGAAGGGGGGTGAGTGGGAGAGAGGGGAGGGAGCAGAGACAGATCGCTGCTGACTATTCAGGAGCAGCACAGTGCATGGGATGGGGTAGGCCAGGAGGCAACAAGAGTAAAAGCCAGCAAAGTGGCAGAACGGTGGGAGACTGTGAGGGCTCTGGGCCTTAGAGCAGCATGCTGGGGACAGAGCTTGGGAGCCAGCCTCTGAACTTTTGAATGGCTGAACTTTTGGAGGGCTGAACAATGACTCTGAATGGGTACAGGCTGAGGTGCGTCCCCAGAGACAGCACCTTGTCTCCCAGCACCCACTCAACCCACAATGTGAGAATGCATGTCTCCTCCACAGGGCTGTGATCTCTGTTCCTGCCCCACTGTGGAGGTGAGCCGGCTGCCTTCATGCTGCCTGAGGTCAGGCCCACAGCTTTGGACTTATGGTGTCAGTGCTGGCACATGTGCCGCTGGGTCCTACAAGTAGTGTGAGCCTGCAGACTGCACCCCAATGCCTGGTTGCTGGAACAGGCCCAGGAAGAAAGACAGATTTGATAGCATTTGCCCCACCCAGCAAGAGCAACCTCAGCCACATCACCCAGTTTCCTTAGCATAAGGCAGGAGGTGGAGTTACCCAGAGCACTTTTTGTTGGCCTCTCCCCTCTCCTACAGCCTCCCCAACCAACTAACTAACTGCAGGAAGTGCAGGGACCCTGAATAGATGCGCACCGCCTCAAAACGTGGCAATAGAAGAGAAATAAGAAATAAAAAATCCCCTTCTCTCCCAATACTTGGGAGAGAATCATCTAGTGACACAGAATCATCTAGTGTCTCCCTACAGCAAGACACCACAAAAGTACTAATCAGGGCTCCTGGTTATTCTGAACATAATGGCCCCATGCCAAAGAAGAAGAACCCAGCAGACAAGACGAATTCCTTAAAAACTAAAACTGCACAGAAAGAACATGGAATTTACCAGAAGACAGCTTCTTAGAACTAGAAATTTCTGAACTAAGTGACAGAGAATTTAAAGTAGCCATTCTAAAGGCTCTGAGAGAAATGAAAACATACTGACAGAACACCATAGCTGAGATAAACAACATAAAAAAGGAAATCTGTGAACAAAAGGAACAATTTAATAAAGAAATTCAAAATATAAGGAAGATGGAGACAGAAATGTGAGAGATAAATGGTACAATAAAAGAAGTGAGAAATGAAATAAATGCCATAGGAAACAAGGCCAACCAGATGGAGGAAAGAATTACTGATATCGAAGATCAGAATGTGGAAAGAGCTCGGAAAGAGGAAGGTAGGGAATACAGAACCAAAAGGATTGAAAGAACTCTGTAAGAACTATCTGACTCCATGAGACAAAACATCAGGATAATAGGATTAGAAGAAGGGGCAGCGCATTCTACAGAGAGCATACTCAAAAGAATAGTAGATGAGAACTTTCCAAATTTATGTAAAGGCATGGAACCCCAAGTTCAAGAAGAAAGCACGTCCCCTAGATACCTTAACCCTACCAGATCTTCTCCGAGACACATGGTACTAAAGTTGTTCAAAACTAAAGACAAAGAGCCAATTCTCAAGGCAGCCAGGGAAAAAAGAACTATAACCTTTACAAGAAAACCCATCAGGTGGCAACAGATTTCACAGCAGAAACTCTACAAGCCAGGAGGGA
>PVJL010002457.1:67426-147509 GCA_004026885.1 Lyroderma lyra | reverse complement strand
GAAATAAACTTCAGGTTAAAAAAGATAGTAAAAGACAAAGATGGACATTACATAATGATAAAAGGCACAATACAACAACAAGACTTGACACTAATTAATATATATGCTCCCAATGAGGAAGCACCAAAATATACAAGGAAACTACTAACATATTTGAAAGGAGAAACTGATAAATGCACAAACATTATGGGAGACTTAAACACTTTGCTAACAGCCATGGACAGATCATTCAAAAATAAAAAAAAATAAATAAGGAAATATCGGCTCTAAATGACACATTACAGCAATTGGACATAATTGACATTTACAGGACACTTCATCCAGCAAAAAGAGACAATATCTGCTTTTCTAGTGCATATGGAAAATTCTCAAGAATAGACCACATGCTGGGACATAAAAGTGGCCTCATCAAATTCAAGAAGATAGAAATCATACCAAGTGCACTGTCATACCACAAAGTTTTGAAATTAGAGATGAACTGTAAAAGGAAAGCAGAAAAAAACACATACACATGGAGATTAAACAACATCTTATTAAAAAATGACTGGATAAAAGAACAAATAACAGATGAGATTAAAAAATATATAGAAATAATGACAATGAAAATACAACATATCAGAATTATTGGGACACAGCGAAAGTGATAATAAGAGAGAAATTTATATCACTACAGGCCTATCTTAAGAAACAAGAAAAATCACAAGTAAACACCTTAGCATCCTATCTTAAAGAACTCGAAAAAGAAGAGCAGACAAAACCCAAAGTCAGCAGAAAGAAAGAAATAATAAAAATTAAAGCAGAGCTAAACCAATTAGAGAACAGAAGGACAATAGAAAAAAATTAATATTACGAAGAGCTGGTTCTTTGAGAAAGTAAAAAACATTGACCAATTTCTGGCTAGAGTAAGAAAGGACGAAAGGGAAGGACACAAATACCCAAAATTAGAAATGAAAGGGGAGAAATTACCATGATACCACAGAAATACAAAGGATTATAAGAAAATATTATGAAAGACTTTATGCCACTAAATTTAACAACCTAGAAGAAATGGACATGTTTCTAAAAACTCAAAGCCTACCTAGACTGAACCAAGAACTGGATAATCTAAATAGAACAATTAAAAGCAAAGAGATTAAAATGACTATCCATAATCTCCCTAAAGGCAAAAGCCCTGGACCAGATGGTCTCACCAATGAGTTCTACCAAACATTCAAAGAAGAATTAACGCCTATCCTCCTCAGACTCTTCCAGAAAAAATGAAGACAAAGCAATACTTCCTAACTCATTCTATGAGGCCAACATTACCTTAATACCAAAGCCTGGTTAAAGACAACACAAAAAAGAAAACTATAGACCAATATCTCTGATGAACTCAGATCCAAAACTTCTTAACAAAATATTAGCAAATAGAATACAACAATGCATCAAAAAGATCATACATTATGATCAAGTGGGATTCATGCCGGGAGCACAAGGATGGCTCAACATATGAAAATCAATCAATGTGATACACCACATAAACAAATATAAAAGATAAAGACCATATGGTCATATCAATTGATGCAGAAAAAGCTTTCGACAAGATAAAACATCCACTGATGATCAAAACACTAAATAAAATAGGTATAGAAGGAAAGTATCTCAACATAATAAAGACCATACATGACAAACCCTCGGCTAACATCATCCTGAATGGGGAAAAGCTGAAGCCTATTCCCCTGAAATCAGGAACAAGACAGGGATGCCTCCTGTCACCACTGCTATTTAATATATTATTGGAAGTTCTAGCCACAGCAATCAGGCAAGGGAAAGGAATAAAAGGTATCCAAATCGGGAAAGAGGAGGTCAAATTGTCAATATTTGCAGATTACTTGATCCTTTATATAAAAAATTACAAAGATTCCACCAGGAAACTATTAGAAACAATAAATGAATACAGTAAATTCACAGGATACAAAATCAAGGTACAAAAACAACAGCATTCTTATATACAAATAATGAATCCTCAGAAAAATAAATGAGGGAGTTAATTCCTTTTGCTATCATAACAAAAAGAAAGAAATACCTGGGAATTAACTTAACAAAGAACGTGACAGACTTATACACGGAAAACTATAAGACATTTTTGAAAGAAATTGGAACTGACATTAAGAGATGGAAAAATATCCCCTGTTCATGAATAAGAAGACTCAACATTGTTAAAATGGCCATTCTGCCCAAAAGAATCCACAGATTTAATGCAATACCCATCAAAATCCCACAGTCATACTTTCACGAAATAGATAAAAGACTTACCAGATTTATATGGAACCATAAAAGACCTCAAATTGCTAAAGCAATACTACATAAAAAGAATAAGGCTGGTGGCATTACATTCCCTGACTTCAATTTATATTACAAAGCATCAACAGTCAAAAGAGCTTGGTATTGGCATAAAAACAGAAATATAGACCAATTGAACAGAACTGAAAACTCAGAAATAAAACTACAAATTTATAGACAAATAATTTTTTATAAAGGAGTGAAATACATACAATGGGGAAAAGACAGCCTCTTTAGTAGGTGGTGGGAAAATTTGAAAAGCATACGCAAAAGAATGAACCTGAGCTGTGAACTCTCTCCATATACAAATATTAACTCAAAATGGATTAAAGACCTTTATATAAGTCCTGCAACAATAAACTTTATAGAAGAAAACATCGATACTAAACTTATAGACCTAGGACTCAAGGGGGACTTCATGAACCTGACCTCAAAGGCAAGGGAAGTAAATGTAAAAATAATTGAATGAGACTATGTTAAACTAAAAAGCTTCTGCACAGCAAAAGAAACCATCAACAAGGCAAAGAGACAGTCAAATGAATGGGAGAAAATATTTGCAAATAATGCATCAGATAAGGGTCTAATATCTAAAATGTATAAAGAACTAATAAGACTTAACAACAAAAACAAACTACCCAATTAAAATGTGGGCAGAATAACTAAACAGACACTTCTCCCATGAAGAAATACAAATGGCCAGAAAACATATGAAAAAATGCTCATTTTCATTAACTATAAGGGAAATGGAAATCAAAACCACAATAAGATACCACTTCACACCTGTTAGAATGGCTATTATCCACAAGACAGGGAATAACAAGTGATGGAGAGAATGTAGAGAAAAGGGAACTCTTGCACACTTCTGGTGGGAATGCAAATTGGTAAAACCACTGTGGAATATGGTGTGGAGGTTCCTCAGAAAATTGGGAATGGAGTTACCATGTGACCCAGCAATGCCCCTTCTGGGAATCTACCCAAAAAACTTGAAAATTTTTTTCCGCAAAGACTTATGTACCCCAATGTTCATTGCAGCGCTGTTCACAGTGACCAAAACACGAAAACAACCAAAGTGCCCTGTGACAGAGCACAATGGAATATTACTCAGCTATAAGAAAAGATGAAATATTTCCATTTGCAACAAAATGGATGCACCTGGAGATCATCATGCTTAGCGAAATAAGCCAGACAGAAAAAACAAAAAACTGTATGCCTTCACTCATATGCAGAATATAAAACTGAAAGCAACAATGAAAAACAGAAATGAACAAACAAACAAATAATCCATGGACACAATCAATAGTTTAATGATTATTTGGGAATGAGTGAGTTAGGGATGGGAGAAAGGGGAGGGGGTGGGAGAGGAGGGAAGGGAAGCTAAATATATGACGATGGAAAGAGAAGTCACATTAGGTGGGGAACTTACTACACAATAAGTTGACAATGCACTGTAGAATTGTATGCCTAAAACCTATGAAATCCTTGCTAACAGATGTCACCACAATAAGTCTAACAATTAAAAAAAAATCCAAAAGTAAGCAAAGCACATTAAAATGATATATAACATAATCACATTTTTTAAGAATATATTTCAATATCAAGTGGCAAATTTCAACAATGCAATACTTTAATTACTTTTGCACTGACCTAAATTAGTTTGTACTTTTTAAACCCCTTCACATTTGTCACCCAACCCACAAACTCTTCCAAACTGGAAACCATAAAAATGTTCTCTGTGAATTGTTTTTTGTTTTGTTTGATTATTTATCCTTGTTATTTAGATTCCACATATCAGTGAAATCAAATAATATTTGATTTTCTCTAATTCATTCCACTCAAGCAGTACTGTATAGGTTGCATATTTTATTTCTTATTATGGCAGAATAATGTTCCATTGAATATATGTACTACCTACTCCTTGTCCATTCATCAATTCATAGATACCCAGGTTACCGCCATAACTGAGCTATCTTAAATAATGCTGAAGTAAACACATGGATGCACATGTCCCTTCAAGATAGTGTTTTGGGTTCTTCAGATAAATACATAGGAATAGAATTACTGGGTCCTTAATCTCTTATTATAGCCTTGGTTTTAAAGTGTGTTTTGTCTGGTGTAAGTATTTCTAACTAGCTGTATTTTCTCTTCCATATTCATGAAATACTTTTTTTCATCCCTTTAGTTTAAATTTATGTGTAGCTTTACATCTGAAGTAAGTTTTTCAGGATATGTGAGGGTCTCATTTTTTTAAAACTCTATTCAGCTATCCTATGTGATTTTATTGAAGCAGTTTATTTATTTAAATTAAAAATAATTATTGATAGATGTGTAATTATTACCATTTCATTATTCATATTTATAATTATTTTATTTTTATTCTTCTCAAAGACGACTCTTTAACATTTTTTATAATACTGCTCTAGTGATGCTGAACATTTTTAGCATCTTCTTGTTTGGAAAACTCTTTATTTGTCCTTAAATTTAAAATTATGCCCCAATTTAAAATGATGTTTCTTGCTGTGTGTAGTAGTATTGGTTGAAGGTTTTTGCTTTTAATCACTTCAAATATTTCATGCCAATTCTTTCTGGCCTGCAAAATTTCTGTCCAGACATCAGCTTTATAGGTGCTCTCTTGTAAGTAACTAACTGCTTTTTTCTTAATGCTATCAAGATTCTTTCTTTGTTTTCAAGTTGGGAATTTTAATTATGGTGTATCTTGGTGTGGGGCTATTTAGGTTCACCTTGTTTGCAACCATCTGTGCTTCCTGGACTTGAATATCTATTTCCTTTACCAGGTTACAGAAGGTTTCAGTCATTATTTCTTTAAATAGATTTTTAAATCCTTGCTCTTTCTTCTCCTTCTAGTACCCCAAGTGATGAAAATTATTGGTATTCTTAATGTTGTCCCAGAGGCCCCTTAATCTGTCCTCATTTTATAATTTTTATTTTAATTTATTATTTGTTTGTTTTTTGCTATTGTGATTAGGTGTTTTTCACTGTCTTCTCTTACAAATCACTGATTCTATCCTCTGCTTTGTTTAACCTGTTGTTCATTCCCTCTAATGTACTTTTTTTTTTATTTTTGTTATTGCATTCTTCATTCTGACCAGTTTTATTAATGATTTTTTAATCTTTACTTTTATGTTTTCTATCACCTTGTTGAAGTTTTCACTGAGATCAGTGAATATTCCTATAACCAGTGTTTTGAACTCTGCATCTAGTAAGTTATCTTTCTTCATTTTGTTGAGTTCTTCTTCTGTGGCCTCTTGGGAAGGTCTCCAGTGCAAGCCAAGGTCAGCCATTTGCTGTGTCCTGCCTGAAGCCATTTTGTATGAACTACAAAATAAATTACAGATAATTGCCACTTGTGCTGACTTTCAGGGTTCCTGAAAGGGGCTAAGCTGTGAACTGAGGCAGGTTACCACTAGTGCTGGGCATCAGCCTGCTTAGCAGGAGGTATGGGGAATGCTGGAGGCAAATTAGGGTTTGTGAACTTCAAGGTGGGCCATAAGTTGTGTGAAATCTGATCTCAGTGAATCACCAAGGCAGGGTGAACTGTGTTAGCTGGGTTAAGACTCAGATATGGCACATCCCCACATCTGCATAGTGGGGTGGAGAAAGCTCAACAAAAAATAATGGCTTCTACCAGCAATTTTGTCTGGAAGAAAGTAACCTCTCCAATTCTCATCTTGAAGTTGGATAATTTAGTACCTCCCATAAGTCCCTGAAGCCTGTCAAGATGCTGCCTTAGTGCTGGAGCTCAGAGTAAGTCAGTAAGTCTATGTGTGGACACTTTGAGAGGGTTGCCTGGAACTCTAGCAGCCTTCTGTCTCACTTAGCCACTATCTATGCTTGTTTTCAAAGCCAGACATTATGGAGATTTCTCTCCCCAGCATTGGAAACTTGGACTGAGGGGTCTGGTGTGGGACTGGGACCCATCCTTCCTCAGAGGAGACCTCCCCAGCTCAGTTATCTCTCCCAAGTTCTAATGATCACATGAAAGTGTAGAACCAGCTTGTTGTGTGTCTCTTCTTCAACTTCTACCAGTCTCAACAGGGATTTATCTGCATTTCTCTAGTTATAGAATTTCTATTTAGCTAATCTTCAGGTGGTTCTCAATTATGGTTCATTTTCCTTGTAGTTTATTTGTAATTTTGATATGATTGTGGAAGAAGGTGAGCAAAGCATTCCCCTACTTCATCACCTTGAACAGAGCCTCCTCCTATAATTTAATCTTGTTTCTGCTATTTACTTGTAATGTTTTGGAAAAAAATTAATTTCTATGTTTAAGTTTGGTTATGAAGTTTTTTTAATAAACTTTTTTATTATAGAACAATCTTAAAATTACAAATAATTGTTGAGATGTCCCTTATACCAAGATTTCTTAATTGTTAACATTTTATGTTAGAATGGTACTTTTGTCACAGCTAATAAGCCACTATAAATGCATTATTTACTAAAGACTGTTTTACTAAGATTTCTTTAATTTTTAACCTAATGTCTTTTGTCTGTCCCAGAAACTCATCCAGAAGACTTCATTACATTTAGTTTTATGTCTGTGAAGTTCCTCTTCACTGTAATAATTTCTGAGATTCTCCATGTTTATGATGAGCTTGATAGTTCTGAGGAGTGCTGACCAAGTATTTTGTAGGATGTTCCTCAGTTTGGTTTTTATTGGATTTCTTTTTTCATGATTAGATTAATGTTATGTGCTTGGGGAAGGAAAATAACAAAAGTATAGTGCCATTTTTATTACATCATATCAAGGATACATACTATCAATGTGACTTATTATATTCAGTGTTGACTTTGATTTCTTGGTTTTGTTTAATGTTTAATGTGATGTGGTAACTTAAATAAAATTCCAGGGTATTAAAATGACAATAGACAAAAAATAAAAATAATCTGAATAAAGTATTGACTTTAGTTATAATACTGTATCAATACTGATTCATTTGTTGTGGTAAAAATACAATACCAAAGTAAAATGCTAATTATAAGAGAAATTGGGTATGGGTATATAAAAATCCTCTGTATTATATTTGTAATTTTCCTGTAACTCAAAGTTTTACTTAAATAAGCTATTTATATTTTTAAGTAAACAAATAAAATCATGAAGAAAAATATTGCTGTTTTTTTCTAGTAAACGCTTCTATTTCCTCAGGGCCCTGACTATAGCTAATGCATTATTAATTTTTATAGTTTTCATCTTTTTTTAACATTATATAGTTGGAAACATATGGTAAGTAGCCTTTTTAAATGTGTTTCTTTCACTTAACAATGTGAATTTAAGAACTCTCCATCTATTGAATGGATTGATAATGCAATTTTTTGTGCTGAATAATATTCCCTTGCATGGAGTCTCTTCATTCACTTATTGAAGAAAAACTTTGTTGCTTCTAGTTTCTGATGATTATGAATAAAGCTACTATAAATATTTGCATAGATATTTTTGTGCAGACATAACTATATAAATCAGTATGATAAATACCTAGGAGAATAACTGATGGATCATATAATTATGCTCTGTTTAGCTATTTAAAAAACTGTCTGCCACTATAACTATACCAGATTGCATTCCTATCAATGATAACTTTAATTTCCTGTTGCTCCACTTATTCTCTAGCAATTAATATTTTCAGTTTTTTTTTATTTTTATTTTAGATATTTTAATAGAATTGTGGTGGTATTTCACTGCTATTTTATCATAAAATTATTGTGAGAATTAAAAATGTTTGATATACAGTTTTTAAATTCTTGTTATTACATTTTATCTTTGATTTCTATGTGTTTTAATGGACTGTGTCCCTTCCACCATGTAGTTTTTTCTTTTATGTAATTTTTACTGACATTTAACATAAACTTAAGCAAGACCTTTTATCAGAATCAATCCTCACATCTCTCTGAACATTATTATTTCACCACTAGATATACTCCAAATTAAACATTGGAGATATTTGCTACTTATATGATGCATACCTTTCTACAAACTTATTAATAAATCTTTGCTGAGTAATCTAGTTAGTGAAAAATTTATAAATCTATCTTACCATCTTTTCTCAGCCCTTTGTATTACTCTGAGTAATTCAAAGTACTTAGGATTCTGAAGCCTAAGTAAATTATACAGATGCAGTTGGAGACAACTAACACCACTAAATCTGCCTGCAGATGTGTTGATGCAATAAAAGTTGCCCTAGTCTTTTACTAGTTTGTGATGGTTATCATCTCATCATTACAAAATTACTGAGTTTGTTAACTATGCAAGCTTGTCACCAAACTTCTGGTTTTATTGTATCTAGTACAATACATCACAGTACACGTTAATCTCTTATTCACATAGGCATTACCATAACAATCACGTACTTTTTAAATTTCTTATTCTACAAATTATTAAAAAGTACTTTCTGTCAAGCACATTTTTAATCAACAACTCTGGAGCTCTGTTGAGCGTAGTAGAATTTAGATTTTGACCACCTATATTAAAGAAATGGGAAACAGTGACAAGGTAAATTCCTCAAGGTAAAACAGCACAGTGTCCAATTGCATGAGCAAACAATTACAAACATTCTTTATCAATAATATGAGATGTGGAAGCAACTACTAAATAACATTTGCTGCTGTTTTTAACCACGACAAAACATTAGTGTGGAAAATCCTTTTAGACCTTTCACAAGGGAATTTTAAAAAGCACTTCTTGAATTCACTTTAGACAAATCAAATTGTAATACTTTATGTGTTTCTATGACTAATGAGAAAGCTAATATTTTTTGCTAGGTTAAGACAGTCCTATAATAGAGAATAAAGACATAACCTAGAGTCTACCAGGACTTTATATGCACAGCAATTGAAATTTTATTTTCATTACAGTCATAGAAATATGGTTTCTAGTATTCCAAAAAGCTCACATAAATAGAAAAGAATCATAGAAGAGACAGAGTGTTTGAAAGAACTATGGTCACTTTATCATGGGTATTACTTAAAGCATTCTGTTTTATGTAATGAGATACACTTTGTTATATTAAAAGACTGAAGCTAAAAGATAATCTACTCAGAAATAGTATATAAATTATTAGAAAATAAAAAGTAACCAACAAAACATAGATAAGAATGCATCATCTATGTTCTATGTAAAATAGCACAAACTCACATAAACATTTAAAAAGTGAATAGATCAAAAGCTGGCAATATAAAAAATATTATTCTTCCAAGGAATGATGTAAGCTGGTTGGAAGAGATTCATCCTTATTATGTTTGAAGTAAGATAAAAAATATTTTAATATATGCACTTTCTGCATTACCTCTAATATTGCTGAGGTATTAAAGAAACATTTAAAGAAAGCAGGCAATATTTCTGTCTTTAGTTCAGGTGACCTACTTTTGACCTACATACATGTACAACAATTGAAGAAGACAAAATGTGAAGGCAGTATTATAGTTGAGATTTTGTACACACAAAATGCTATAAAATCAAATTTATGGTTCCTATGGCAACTGTAATTCTGCCACACTGCATATTATAGTAGTCACTGCAGTGAGTTCTATAATTACAGTTGGGAGATATTTGGGCCTGCAACTTACTATTTTCCATTGCTTGTGATAATTTAAGAAAAATTCTTATTTGGTGCTCTAACTTTTAAAGTTTGTTTCTACTGAATAATGTATAATATTGGAGAGTGTGAGAAAAATAGTTGCAAGACTCTCATAGAACAGAAGCCTGAAAAAAATTAGCTTTATTTTTCAAATGCGTATATGTATATGTGTGTATATATATGTAAATACATATCTTACTATTTTTTCATGTAAGGTACTTTGAGAGCACAAACTGGTAGTATAAAAGGTAAAGGCTCTTTTACTCAGTAACACAGTATACAAAATGCAAAAAAAAGTAACATTTTAAATGATATTATCTATGTATTACTTTTTGAAGTTGAATTGAATTATGGTAGCAATGTGTAGCATGATGTTCACTCAAAAGATGACATTAATAAAATGAATGCTAAAGTTGCCATGCAACAATCAGGGCAGTCAAGGAAAATGGGAGAAGCACAGTTGTCATTTAAGGAGTGCAAGATCATTTTGAAGTGGTATTTAAAATTCAAGAACATTGTGGAAGAGTAAGGACATTAGTATACAACAGAACCTCCAACACACCTAAGAATTTCACATATTTGTGATAAGTTTGAGACCCATGGTACTGTATGTGATGTGTATAATGGAAGATCTGGGAGGCCTTGCACAGCAGTAAGTCCTGCTTCTTCTGCTATGGTGTTGGATGATGTTGGAACAGTTTATATAGTCACCACCGAAGTCTACCAAACAATGTGCACATGAGACAAGAGTTAGAAAAACAAGCATATGACACGTTCTTAAAACAGCAAAATGGAAAGCTTTTATCCCAAGATTATTAAATGCACTTAATGAAGATGACCCTTATCAAAGGGTGCAGTATTGTGAATGGTTCCAAAACATGGTATAAGAGGATAAGGAGTTTGTAGAGAAAATGGTTTGGTTTGATGAAGCACAGTTTAAATTGAACATAATATTGAACTGACATAATTGTTCATATTGGGTTCCAGAAACTCCACACATACATTTAGAAAAAGAAGTCAATTTACCAAGGATCAACATGTGGTGTAGACTGTCATTCTGTTTTGAAGAATGGTCTAATTAGTTCCTTTAATGACTGTCCACACCAGATGTTGTGATACTAGTCAAGTGTACCTAGACATGCTACACATATCCATTTTACCTGAAATTTGCACACTTTTTGGAAATGATCAATTTATTTCCAACAAGATTGCACCAAACCACACTTTCTTGGAGACATGAGAGCTTACCTCAATGAGAACTTGCCAGGATAATGAATAAGATGAAAAGGTGCAGTTGAGTTCCCTCCATGCTATTTAGACTTAACACCCCTTGACTTTTGCCTATGGAGGACCTTAAAGGATGTAATGTACTGTAGAAAACCAGCTACATTCACCATACTTTGGGAGAAAATTGAAATGGCAAGTGCAGCAATACAAGTGGACATTTTGATCAACATTACTTAAGCAAGAGTTTGCCATAATCAGAAGTGTCTGAATGCTGATGGTAACAACTTTGAGTACCTCTTGTAATTGCAGAAGTCAAATGAGACTTGTATTCATCTTTTGTTATTGGTATATATTGAATATGACAATTTTAATACAGTTTTTCAGTTTTTTTTCTTAAAATATGTATATAGATTTTTGGTCTTTACTCTCTCTCTCTATATATATATATATGTGTGTGTGTGTGTGTGTGTGTGTGTGTATGTGTGTGTGTGTGTATATATATATATATATATGTGTGTGTATATATATGTGTGTATATATATATCTCCCAGTGTATATATCACAGAATATGTGTGTGTATATGTATATAACATGTAAAAGGTCAATTTACTTGCCTTACAACATAATGACCTTTAATTCATAGTATTTTTAATGTTTTCCTGGAAGATACAGTATTATTAATTATGTCTAATAAAGGAGACAATTAAAATTCAGAGAGTTTAATATCATAGTAGGTAAGCCTAACAGAAAACCAGGTTTCAAAACTGTTTATGTGGCTTACAGTGTGCTTAAGATTTCTTTGTTCTCTATCTCCTCTGATGTTCTTGGTGTTGACTGAACTTTCTACCCGGATTATCAGACTGCTTCAGATAGCCCACATAAACTTGACAATGTCCATTGCAGAGGTGAAGACTATCTCCTTCTGGCCCATAACTTAGGGTCAAAGGACCTTTCCCAGAATCTCCTCCAATAGATTGACATTATTTCTCTTTATCCATAACTGGGTCACATGTATAGGCCAGAGCACTTAAGGGCAAAAGAATATAATTTATTGGCTTAATTGGCTAAACAGGATATACCTCTAGTGCTGGGGGTGGGAATAACTTACTCTGGGATCTCTTGGAAAAATATAAATATCTAACTGCAGTTGATATTCTGTTAAAGAAAAAAATACAGAAAGAGAGGTTGATAAGCAGCAACAGTGTCCATACACTTGCCAAAGTCACAATCTAATTGTTCATAAAGTCTGAAATCTAACTTCTATTGAGCTCCACTTTCCCTAACATGATATCCCACTTCTTTAAAAATTTGTAGATAAAAGTTATGATATTTCTAATGAACATCTATAACAGTTTTAAGTGCTATTATTTTGTTTATAGTGTCAAAAGTTATATAAATTCTTCACTACATTTCAGGTTCTAAGTGGAGGCATATGTATATTTATTGTATGAATACACACACACACACACACACACACAAACACAAGGGCTGTTTAAAAAGTATTCAGAAATGTAATATTAAAAAATTAAGGCATTAATGACTAGATTTTTTCTGAATAGCATGCACACACACACACACACACACACACACACACATACACATGGCCAGACAATTAATTTTGTGAACTTATCCTAGACAATGTGCTGCATACCTCACTGCTGAATATCACTACAGTCACCTTCAAAGCACTCCTCTTAGAAAGCTTACTGATGCCTGTGCCGAGTCCACCCTTCAAAGCAATTTTGGAACACTTTTTCTGGAATGGCTATTAAAGCTGTCATCATCCCCCAAATCTGACAATTAAGTTTTCAGACTTGCCACTGTGTGCTTATGTTTGGCAACACTGTATAAATTAGTTGTTTATACAGCACATGGTGTCAAGTTAATGAACTTAATTGTCAGATATTGGAGAGGATGACAGCTTTGGTGGTCATCCAAAAAAAAAAGAGTTCAAAATTGCATTGAAAGATAAACTAGGTGCTGGCATCAGTGTATAGCTTCCCAAGGGGATTACATCAAAGGTGACCATAGTGATATTCAGCAATGAGGTATGTAGGTATATAGCACTCTTTCTAAGATGAGTTCGCAAAATTAATTGTTCGACTACACACACACACACATGCACACACTCAGAATGACAAAAAATGTATACACAATTCAAGAAAAAAATATATTAAAATTGTAATATTAAATATATATCAATAACAAAATGACCTAGAAAAACTTCCAAATCTAGAATTGAGAATCAACACAAAACTGAATCAAATGCATAAAGTAAATCAACTACAACACAAATAGGGGGAAGCAATGAAAGTAAAAGACAGAACAGCAGAGAGCTAGTAAGACATTTAAAATAAACTGGTGCCATAGAGCCCAATGAATAAGAAAATAGTGTTTTTAAAAAGAATGGTGTGGTGCTGCAGAAAGATCTGCTAAGAGTAGGAGAGCCAGCAGGTCTCATCAGAAAAAAGAAAAGAAAATACTAGACAAGTAAAAGCAGACAGATATTAATGAGTGAGGAGAGCATGGAACAAAATATGAGGGCAATTCAATATGTGTACAAATAACTTTATGAAAAAGTTGGGAAACAGTGGCTTGTGGTCTCTGAGTCATATTTCATGCTAGATTTTTCTTTCTTCCCTTGACACCTAACTTAATGGCTGAGAATTTTACCATAACTGATAACAGACTTATATTTTAATGAATATTTCCAAAGACCTAAAAAACCAGAAATTTTGGACATGTCAGAGAAATATAAATTATTTAGTGTTTAAAATTCTACCAAGTGAATGTCTATATACTTAGAAACATAAACAAACAAATAAAAATCACTGAATTTGTGTACAAATTAAATAGGCTCTGTCAATCAAAAATGCTTCATACTCAGATACTTTTTGTAATCTCTAAAATAATATTTTATATCTGTATTGTCTTTTCTGATGGTCTCATGTTGGTTTTTCATTACTTTAAAATGGTTTCCTCTCTTTAATCATTTTATTTACAATTACTTATATCTTTCATCTGACATTTCAAGTCACACATGTCCTCATTATAGTGGAAGGAAAAGGAGACACTTAAAATAGGTCTCTGCTATTTTAATAAACCCTCCCACAAAGTAGATTGTTCTCTTTTCATTTCTCTTTTCTTCCCTTTCCTCCCCTTTTTTCTTTACCTTTCTTCTCTCTCTCTCTCTTTCTATCTCTCTCTGTCTCTCCTCTCTCTCTTTCATCTCTCCCTGCATGTTTATTAGATTTGACCAAAAGACTATAAGATTACATTTTTAGAAGTCCTAAATTGAAGGATTTTTCTACCCCAGATTTTTTGTTTGCTTCAGATGAAAGCCAGAAAATACTGTTGATTTAAAATGATTTTAACCTGCTTAAATGGTCTAGCCTTAATAAAGTCTCAAGCTCTAAGCAGTCTATACAGAGTCTAAATCTCTAGTTGTTTGGCCCAGAGTAACACCAGAGTTTCTGTGACTCACCACTCACTTCTAAGTCATGATTTTCAGTCCACTTACCACTTTATAACTCTCAATACTTATTATGACACCTGAAAAATTATTTTTTATATGAGTCAAGAATTACATTAAAATGTTTATATTTATAAGATTTAGATACATTGTAGTGGGAAAAATCTTTTTGAGTGTTTCAACAGACAGAAACAAAGGTCTAGATCATTGGTTCCCAAGTGGTGGTATGCATATCCCCAGAAGTACATGCTGGGCCATTCAGGGATTTGTGAAAAATAATCAGGAATGATGAAAAAACAAATATATTTTGAAGCAAAATGTTATTTATGGAACAATAAATGTTAAGTTTAAATCACAGTTAATGGAGACACTTCAAAATTAGACCACATTAGTCAATAATGAGGGTGTGGCTATAAACTCTTCCCCCAAACTCTTCTACCAATCATTGCACACAGTCTCAGAACAATCCATTTGTGATGTGTCTAGAACTTCCTCAAACATATAAATAGATCCATAGTTAGATTGTTTGATCAGTTTAGTTATTGACTGAGTAAAAGTAAGTGCATTGTTTTTGATGATTATTTTCTAAGTAGTTTTTTTATTTAATATTTAACATAATTTCAATTATGTCAGTGATTTTTAATTATGTCTGTTATGTATCAGTGTTTGAAAATAGTAATGGTTAAAAAAACAAACTTGATATTGACTATAACCCATTGCCAAGTACTTCTCAACATGTGCTTGCAGCTATGAGTACAGTCACATTGACAGTAAATAGATGTGTGCCTCACATACTACACAGAAATAAAGAAAATACTCTGAAGAGTATATTACATATGGGTTTTCATTTGTAGAGGATGATGACTATCCTAAGCTTTTGTGTGTTTTGTGTGGGGAAATATTATCCAGCAGTTGCATGAAAGCTTCTCTACTAATGCAATATCTAGAAACAAAACATCCTATGTATAAAAACAAAGAAATACGGTATTTTCAGCCATTAGAAAAGTGTCCAACTGTTACGTCACAAAGATGTCAAGAAAGAAAGGCAATGACAATGCAGTTGAGGCTTCATAGTGTATTGCTTATTGCTTACTGAATAGCTAAATATGGTAAAAACCACACCATAGCTGAAGACTTAATTTCTCCTTGTATAATATTAAGGATACTGTTTTTGTATGTGTGGGGAAGAACATGTCTGCAAAATCAATACTACTTTTTTCAAAATGTATAACGTCTCAATGAATTCAGAAAATGTATGACAATGTTGAAGTTGTAGTAGTAGATAAAACTAGAAATAATAAATTATTTTTCATCTAGGTTGATAAAAGTGTAGTAGATGGTGATTTATCTATTTTGCTTGTTATGATGACGTACTTGGTGGGAAATGAAGTTTTTAAAAACCTGGTTTTTTGTTGCCCATTGGCAAAGCATACCACAGGTGAAGATATTTCAATGCAATCAATGGTTATTTCATTTAAAATGGCATTAATGAAGGTGATTGGCAAGATGGAGACTAGAGAGGAGGTCCTTAAAACTTCTCCCAGAAAATACAATTAAATGCCTGGCCAGGGTCCAACATGGAAAACCCTGAGTGGCATGAAGACAACTGAAAAATCCATGCATCCCAAGAAAACACCTGAAGGTTAGAGAAAGGGAGGTAAGCAGGGGAGAAAAGAGGGAGCAGAGACAGATCGTGACCCAACACCATCATGGTTATATAAAGGAACTAGAAAGAAATCAAGGAGCAGCATGATATAGGGAATCAGGGAGCCCAAGTGGCAACAAGAGTGGAAGCCAGAGTGGTGGGAATGTGGAGAGACTGTAAGGAAGCTGGACCTAGAAGCAGCAAGTTGGAGGTGGGGCCTGGGATCCCAGCTCTGAAGTTCTGAGTAGCAAGGAAGCTGAGTGAGGCATTGGGCTGCCCTAGATGGGAATAGGGCCCCAGATACAGCACCGTGGCTCCTGGTACCCTCGTACCTTAAGGCACACATGCACATGGTGCCCACATGTGGCCTGGCCATCAGCTTGGGGCTCACTCACATCGCACATACAAATGATGCTTGGAATGGTTGCTATGGAAACAAATTGCTAAAACATAGACAGGGGTGAAACACTGGACAAGGGACAAAGGCAAATTTGACAGATTTTGCCCCAACCAACATAACTGCCTCAGCCTCCATCCCATAAGCCTCCTTGGTCTCCCCCAGCTTCCCCAATGAAATGCAAGAACCAGTGCAGCCTCAGTTTACATGTTGTTGGCCTCCCCCTTCTCCCACAGCTTCCCCAACAAACGGCAAGAAGTAGAGAGACCACGAACTGCCAAGCCCCACCTCCAAATGTTTGTGGAGACCAGAGATATGATCTAAACACCTCCCCTCATTCCCAAAACTTGTTCCCCAGTGCCAACTAGTGTCTGCTCTATAGCAAGACACCATAAAAATACTAATCAGAGAAATAAAGTGATCTCCTGGGCTCTGCTGGAAATAAAGCCCTCATGCTGAAGAAGAAAAACACAACAGACAATATGATTACCTTAAGATTTAAAGCTTCTCAGAAAGATGAAAAATCTCCAGAAAAGCATCTTATAGATCTAGAAATTTATGAATTCATTGACAGAGAATATAAAGTAGTCATTCTAAAGGCTCTCAGACAAATAAAAACATACTGGCAAAACACCATACCTAGATGAGTGATCTCAGAAAGGAAATCCATGAAGAAAAGGAACTGTTTAACAAAGGAATTTAAGGAAGAATGAGATAGAAATCCAAAAGATAAGTAATAAAATAGAAGAAGTGAGAAATGAAATGACTGCCATAAAAAACAGGGCCAACAAGATGGAGAAAAGAATTAGTGATATTGAAGATCAGAACATGGAAACATCTCAGAAAGAGGAAAAGAGGAAATACACAACCAAAAGGATTAAAAGAACTCTGCAAGAACTATCTGACTCCTTGAGATAAAGCAACATCAGGATAATAGGAGTGGAGGAAGAAGCAGACCACTCTACAGACACCATACTCAAACAAATAAAAAACTTTCCAAGTCTATATAAAGATCTGGAACCCCAAATTCAATAATATAATAGGTCCCTTACATACCTGCACCCAACAGATCTTCTCCAAAAAACTTTATACTGAAGATGTCTAAAACTAAAGACAAAGAAACAATTCTCAAGGCAGCTAGAAAAATAAGAACTATAACCTTCAGAGGTACACCTATCAGGCTGGCATCAGCTTTCTCAGCAGAAACTCTACATGCCAGGAAGGAGTGGAATCAAATATTCAAAATATTAAAAGAGAAAAACTTCCAGCTAAGAATAAATTATCCAGCAAATTATTTTTTAGACATGAAGGAAGAATAAAGACTTCCTTAGACATTCAGAAGCTGAGAGAATTCACCAGAATGAAACTGGCACTTCAGAAAGTACTGAAGGAGGCTTGTCAACCTGAAACAAAACATCAGAATAAATGGTATAAAGTTGGTACAACAAAAAAGAAACAAAAATAAAGGAAAAATAAGTTCAAAAAAGGAAGTAATGGTCATAGGAAATATTTATATATCAATCATCACTCTAAATGTTAATGAACTGAACTCACTGATAAAGACACAGAGTAGCAGATTGGATTAAAAAACCTATGCTATCTCCAAGAGATACACCTCAGCCACAATGATAAACACAAACTCAGAGTAAAAGGATGGAAAACAATACTCCAAGCAAATGGTAACCAGAGAAAAGTAAGAGTTGCCATACTGATATCTGATGAAACAAACTTCAGGTTAAAAAGACAACAAGAGACAAGGATGGACATTACATAGTGATAAAAAGGATGATATAACAACAAGAAGGCTTGACCCTAATTAATATATATGCTCCCAATCAGGAAGCACCAAAATATGTAAAGCAACTATTAACAGATTTGAAAAGAGAAATTAACTAAAACACAATCATTGTAGGGGACATAAACAGCCCCTTAAAAGCCATAGACAGATCATCCAAACAGAAAATAAATAAGGAAATATCAGCTCTATATGATACATTACAGCAAATGGACATAATCGACATTTACAAGACACTTCATCCAGCAAGAAAGCAAAACAAAACAAAAAAACAAAAACAAAAACAAAAATACTATACCTTCTTTTCTAGTGCACATAGAACATTCTCAAAGATAGACCACACACCGGGACAAAAAAGTAGCCTCGGCAAATTCAAGAAGATTGAAATTATATATTCTCAGACCACAAAGTTCTAGAATTGGAGATCAACTGTAAAAGGAAAGCAGAAAAAAACACATATACATGGAGATTAAACAACATCTTATTAAAAAAATGACTGGATCAAAGAACAAATAAAAGAAGAGATTTAAAAATACATAGAATCTAATGACAGTGAAAATACAACATCTCAAAATTATTGGGACACAGCGAAAGCAGTAATAAGAGGAAAATTTATATCCTTCCAGGTCTATTTTAAGAAACAAGAAAAATCACAAGTGAATATCCTAACATCCCATAATAGAGAACTAAAATAAGAACAGATAAAAGTCAAAGTCAGTAGAAGGAAAGAAATAATAAAAATTAAGGCAGAACTAAATGAAATGGAGAACAGAAAGATA
The DNA here is from genome assembly GCA_004026885.1 of Lyroderma lyra. Lineage (NCBI taxonomy): Eukaryota > Metazoa > Chordata > Mammalia > Chiroptera > Megadermatidae > Lyroderma > Lyroderma lyra. The sequence continues at coordinate 128,286 of PVJL010002457.1, read as the reverse complement.
ATAGAAAAAAATTAATGCTACAAATAGCTCGTTTTTTAAAAAAGTCAAGAAAATGGACAAACCCCTAGCTAGACTAGCCAATGGGCAAAAGAAAAGGAAATGAAAGAGGAGAGATTACCATTGATACCACAGAAATACAAAGGATTATAAGAAAATATTATGAAGGGCTTTATGCTACTGAATTTAACAACCTAGAAGAAATGAACAAGTTCCTAGAAAACTATGGCCTATCTAGACTGAACCAAGAACTGGATAATCTAAACAGACAACTCAAGAGTAAAGAAATTGAAATGACTATCCACAACCTTCCTAGAGGCAAAAGCCCTGGACCAGATGGTGTCACCAATGAATTTTACCAAGCATTCAAAGAAGAATTAATGCCTATCCTCCTCAGACTCTTCCAAATAATTGAAGATGGGGTAGTACTTCCTAAGTCATTCTGTGAATCCAACAGTACCCTAATATCAAAGCCTGGTAGAGACAACACAGAAAAAAAAAAAAAACTATAGACCAATATGTCTGATGAACACTGATGCAAAAATTCTAAACAACATATTAACAAATAAAATACAACAATGTATCAAAAAGATCATACATCATGATCAAGTGGGATTCATCCTGGGAGCACAAGGATGGTTCAACATATGAAAATCAAGCAATGTGATACACCATTGTAAAAATAAAAGATAAAGCCCATATGATCATATCAATTGATGCAGAAAAAGCATTCCACAAGATATAACAACCATTTATTTTCAAAACACTGAATAAAATGAGTATAGAAGGAAAGTATCTCAACATAATAAAGGCCATATACGGCAAACCCTAAGCTAATATCATACTGAATGAGAAAAAGGTGAAGTCCATTCCCCTAAAATCAGGAACATGACAAGAATATCTCCTGTCACCACTGCTATTTAATATAGTATTGGAAGTTCTAGCCAGAGCAATCAGGCAAGAGAAAGGAATAAAATGTATCCCAATTGGGAGAGAAGAGGTCACATTATCACTATTTGCAGATGATATGATCCTTTATATAGAAAATTCCAAAAATTCCACCAGGAAACTATTAGAAACAATAAACAAATACAATAAAGTTGCAGGATACAAAATCAATGTACAAAAATCAACAGCATTCCTATATACTATGCATCTTCAGAAAAAGAGATGAGAGAGTCAATTCCTTTTGCTATTGCACAAAAAGAATAAAATACCTGGGAATTAACAAGAATGTGACAGACACACCTGGAAAACTATAAGAGGCTTTTGAAAGAAATTGAAGGGGACACAAAGAAATGGAAAGATATTTCATGTTCATAGAGAGGAAGACTTAACATTGTTAAAATGGACGTATTATCCAAAGCAATTTACAAATTTAATGCAATTCTCATCAAAATCCTATAATCATACCTTCACAAATAGATAATAAAATTATCAGATTTGTATGGAACCACAAAACACCTAAATTGCCAAGGCAATACTTGTTGGGAGCCATGCAGGCTGGCTTTAGTGAAGCATAACTTGTTTTGCTCCTTGTATTGTTCCTTTCTGCACCTGGAGGGTGCTTACTACTTACTGAGGTATGTGGTGAGAATGGCCAGTTCCTTGAGACACAAAAGAAAGATAACTATCTGGGTAATGGAAAAAATTGTCCTGGGAAACTGTCCCCCTGAGTTCTCTCTGACCTTTAGGTTTCTGGTAAATGGTTAATGATCTGCTTTCCAATGAGGTAATGCATATTCTTCCTGCTATGTCTCATGTACTCTGTTATGTATATATTGGTGATGGAAAATAAACTCGGGGCTTCAGTATTTACTGGAGTCCTCCCGGTAACTCTCTTCTGTCTCCCTTCATTAATCCTTACTCCCCTCCTCAGGCTGTTCGATTCATCGGCTGGTTCCAATAAATACTACATAAAAATAATAGGACTGGTGGTATCACACTCCCCCATGTCAATTTATACTACACAGCATCAATAATCAAAACAGTTTGGTATTGGAAGAAAAACAGACACACAGATGAATGAAATAGAATTGAAAACCCAGAAATAAATTCACAAATTTATGGACAAATAATTTTTGTTAAAAGAGCAGAAAATATGCAATGGAGAAGGACAGCCTCTTCTGTAGATGGTGCTGAAAAAACTGAAAAATAACACATGCAAAAAAATGAATCTTATCTGAGAACTCTTATCATATACTAAAATAAATTCAAAATGGATTAAAGACCTCCATATAAGACCCAAAACAATAAACTATAGAAGAAAGCATTTGTATTAAACTTATCAACCGAGGGCTTAAGGAAGATGTCATGAACCTGACCTCAAAAGCAAGGGAAGTAAATGCAAAAATAAATGAATGGCAGTATATCAAACTAAAAATATTCTGCACAGCAAAAGAAACCATTAACAAAGCAAAAAGATAACCAACTGAATGGGAGAAAATATTTGCAAACAAAAATGCATCTGATAAGGATCTAATATCTAAAATATATAAAGAACTAATACAACTTAACAAAAAACAAACAACCCAATTAAAAAGTGAGCAGAGGACCTAACCAGACACTTCTCTTATAGAGAAACACAAATGGCCAACAGACATAAAAAAAAAAATGCTCAACCTCATTAGCTATTAGGGAAATGCAAATCAAAACCACAATGAGATACCACCTCACACATGTTAGAATGGCTATTATCAATAAGACAACAAACAAGTGCTGGAGAGAATGTGAAGAAAAAGGAACTCTCGTACACTACTGGTGGGAATGCAAATTGGTACAACCATTATGGAAGACAGTGTGGAGGTTCCTCAGAAAATTGGGAATGGAGTTATCATATGACCCAGCAATCCCTCTTCTGGGTATCTACCCAAAAATCTTGAAAACATTCATCTGCAAAGACTTATGTACCCCAATGTTTATTGCAGCTCTGTTCACAGTGGCCAAGATGTGGAAACAACCAAGGTGTCCTTCAATAGATGACTGGATATAGAATCTGTGGTACATATACACAATGGAATATTACTCAGCTATAAAAAAAGATGAAATACTGCCATTTACAACAAAATGAATGGACCTAGAGATCATCATGCTAAGTGAAATGAGCCAGATAGAAAAAACCAAGAACCATATGACTTCACATATATGCGGAATATAAACCTGAAAGCAACAAAAAAAAAACAAACAAACAAACTCAGGGACACAATCAGTAGTTTAAGGGTTCTTTTGGAGTAAAAGGGGAGGGAGTAAGAGAGAAGGGAGGGGGAGTCAAATATATGGTGATGGAAACAGAACTAACATTGGGTGGTGAACATGTAATGCTGCAAATAGACGATTCACTGTAGAATTACACACCTGGAATCTATGTAACTCTTATTCTTGATAACCAATGTCACCCAAATAAGTGTAACAATAAAAATATTTCTATTAAAAAGAAGAACATGAGTTGGTTGAATTATTGTGGTGTGTGCAGCGATGGAGCCAAGCCTATGCTCAGTTGTTTTATAAGCCTACAGAAATAAATTTAAAAAGTAGCTCCCCATGTACCATTGAATCAGTGCTGTATTCATAGACACAGTCTTGCATCCAAGCCTCTTTCTAGTGAACTAAAAGATGTTCATGATGAAGCTGTAAAAGCTGTCAAATTTATTAAGTCACAACCATGAAATTTCAGATTGTTTAAAGCACTGTGTAAAGAAAATAACAGCATTCACAGCATATCCTTTTGCATAAGGAGGCGAAGTGGCTGTCTTATAGCAAAGTACTTACGTGAATATTTGAACTTAGACATGAAGTTCAGATGTTTTTGAAGATTATAATTTCCTTCTTGCTCCAAAGTTTCAAGACAGTGAATAGCTTCAAATTCATGCATATTTATCAGATATTTTTCTAGAAATAAACAAACTCAACTTGGGACTTCAAAACAGCTCAATACCATATACTGACAAGAACATTAAACCTTACTTTTGTAGGTGATCTGTTCTCTTTCTTTCTCTCTCTCTCTCTCTCTCTCTCTCTCTCTTTTCATGTTCAGATATCTAGGAGTCTTTTTTTTTCTAGAGTCACACTTTCTTGACATAAAGATCAGAAATTTTTTTCTGCTTTTATCTTTTTCAAATATGTCTTCTTTATTCTTTCAAATTTTTTATCTAGAATTTCAGTGTATATTAAATCTACACATTTTTTCTATTTCTCATTAATGTTTTTTCTCTCTGCCTCTACAAGCTGTATTACATAGAAATTCTTCATGTCTAACATTTAGTTTACCAATTTACTTCTCTTTTCAAATTTTGTATGTATTTATCCATTAAAGTTTTCTTTCTAATGTAAATGTTTCACTTTTGCAAGCTGTATTTGAATCTTTTCTAAGTTGGCTTGATTATTTTTAATAATATAGTGTGCCTTGCCTACATTTAATCATACTTCTTTTACTTAGGATCACATATTTGCAATGGCTAAATTTTTTATTAGGCAAAGTGAAAATCTAACTCTCTTGCTGTTGTTTCTTCCCCAGCTTATGATGGTTTGTTTCTGTGTGTGTGTGTGTGTGTGTGTGTGTGTGTGTGTGTACTCTATCTGAAAACTTTAATTTGGGTTGAGCATGTACATCTACTGAGGTTTTGCACTCTTCCAAACCAGAAACATGCTTTGTTCAGAAAGTATGCAAAAAACCCATATATAATATCTATGGTTTTAAATTTATGGTAATGAAAAGAGAACTAACTCTAGGTGGTGAGCACATACTACAACACATAGATAATATAGAATTGTACACTTGAAACCTATATAATTTTACTAACCAATGTCATACCAATACATTTAATAATAAAATTAAATTAAAAAACAAAAAAAAAACACATAAAAAAGCCTGTGATTATAAATGAATTCTTAGGCAGATTTTTCTCCCCAGAGCGAAACTCAGATAAATTAATTACATTAGGATCTCCCACAATGGCAAAAGTATTTTTTCTAACCTACCTTTCCACAGAAGGTGTAGCTTGTCAAATTTTCTGACTCTTTATACATGCTTTCCATTATAAATTACCATTTTGCTGTAGTTCAAGGTTTTGTCTTCTCTGCCCTATATGGTCCTCAAAGCCCAGTCATCTGGATCACTAAAGCTCTCAGACTGAGTCTAACAGAAACTTCAGTGTAATTTTGTGGCTCTTTATAACAGAAAATGTTTTCAATTTCCTAACTTGTTTTGCCCTCACTGTCTCCCAGTAAGTTGTGCAATTCTACCAGCATACTTAGCGTAAGTGTTAAAGAATCCAACACATTCATGTCTAAGTGGTAAGAGCTAGTAGTTAGTCAACCTGTGAAGATGATTTTGGATTTTTGACTAAGAGTTTGTTAATATGAAACTTAAAGAGTCTTGAATGGTGACATTTATATGACTGCAGTTGAGGAGAAGGAGATTTCTGGAATCCACATATTTTACCAGCTCACCCTTATTGTACAAGTAATGTGGTATTGAAGCTCTCACATTTTACTTCAGACCTACGATGTTGGAGATCATGAGATCTCTCTTTAAAATATTAGTCTTTTTCTAATCCATTTATTGAGCCAGTAAATATTTATCAAGTGTCTGTCCTGAACCAAGCACTGTGCTGGAGTAGCAGGAAAGAAATGATAAGAAAAACAGAACCAATTCTTTTGACATGAAGATAATGACCTAGTGAGGAGAACAAAAGCCCAATAATCACACAAATATGAAAATGTAAAAGGACACAGTAGAGGATAATTTGAGGTAGAACTACCTTCTGCTAGGACAGCCTGTGACAGAAAAATCTGAGTTAATCTGAGGAAGCAAGACAAATTTCTTAGGAAGTGATACTTGTGGCAAGATGGTAAAAGTGACTTAGGCCTGGTGAGTGCAAAAAAATTTTAGTGTGGCTAGCATGATGAGGAAACAAAAGTGATGAGAAATGAGGCTACAAACGTAGGCGGTGTCAGACTGAGGGAAAGGTGGTTTCTCTATTTTTACTTAATCAGGTCACAAGCACAGAGCTCTACCTAGAGAGAAGGAATAAGGACAAGAGATTACATAGTTAACATTGCCAGAATTTTCTTTCCAGTGAAAATATTTTAGGTGTCTTAGTCATTATTTAGTCATGGCTAAACCATGATGCTCCATATTTTTTATTATAAAATATTAAAAACTGTGTGCAACTAAAATCTTAAATAAATCTGCTAAGTCAGTCAAAATTATTTCATATGTCCCCATATTCAAATTCTGCTAATGTAGCCAACTTAAACTTTGCAAAGAACAAAGTTTGCCATTTTTATTCCTCAAATAATGTGCAATCACAGGGTCTAACATTCTTATTCAGTGTCAATTTCTCTAAATGGCAGCTGAAATAGTTAATCAACTAATTCACTGAAAGAAACCTAACATTAAAAAATAAAAGTGCACCAATTTTACAATAATCATGCTTTTATTTATTTATTTATTTTGTTAGTGAATATTGTCTCTGTGTTGGACTTTATTCTCTATCCTAAAAATCAGTTAACTTCCAATAGTTTTACTTTCATTAACAAAGGTATCAAGGTTGTTCAGAGTTATCATTTATTCAATAACAACTTGTACCAAATTGCCATTTTTATCATCCCCCTTATAGTGAAACAGTTAACTGCTGAACACCAAGAAGACAGACAATGAAGAAATTTAAAGAGATACTTATATGATTACATATTTCGAATTGGAATATTCTGAGATAGAGTAGGCACATTTCAGGCCAGCACACAGGTAATTAGTGGCTAATAAAGAACATTCAAGTATTACAAGTATATCTATCTAAGCACTGCCCTGTCTCATTTTTGCAAATGCTTCAGAAACAGCCTCCATGCCTGTCAACAAAATTTTGTACAGAGGTTGAGGTTGGGGGGAGGTCAAGAAGTAAAGGAGCCTTTTTTATAACATCAAGAAATGTCTTAGTCCACAGATTTTTAACTATTTTGTACCAGAGGGACCCAAACCTCACCTTATATTTGTACAAGAAATGGGTGGAAATTAATATATGAGCTGACAGTTTAGCTTATAAGCCAAAAGAAAGAAACCCCAAGAATAAATACTGTCTTAAAAACACAGACAGAAATGATTATGTATCTACATTGCTACTGTATTTTCTTATTGTCTGCACTAACCAGGCCAGGTAAAGTGTTTGGCATGAAAGGTGTAGTCCAGTGCAGCGGTGTATATGAACATAGAACAACAGTATATAGAACATTATTGTTCTAGGTGTAAGTACCATAATTTTCAACATCTTTAACTCTGACTATGATTTGGGGGAAGAATGAACTTAGCTTTTATGAGAGTAAGTCACTTCTCTCCATGAAGTCTTGCAGAATCTTACAGTTCAACCTTTCTAGGTTTTTATCCCTTTGCAATAAAGATAAGTAGAATACATTTTTCCCAATTGTCCTGACAAAATGTAGCCCGGTGCTCTGGGAGCATTTAAAATATAATGCTCTGTAGTCTGTGCTCTGGGAGCATTTAAAATATAGAATGTTCTTACCTGCAGAGAACAATTTATATATGTAGCATCACTTGTAAAGGCAGAGAATGGGCTTGGATTATACTCTGAATCTTCTCCAGCAGTAATCTTCCCTGGTAAGTCTAATGGGAAGCTTCTTTTCTTTGTGTTTCTTTGTGTGGCAGTAATAAGCTATGGCACCCATGGTGATTGTAAGAATGAAATTGCTGTACACCAAGTGTTGCTTTCTGTTTCTTTAGGATAGACTATAGTCTGTGTGGCATTTTGCAGTAATGTAGATAACTGCAAAACAGGTAAATGCTTACCAGGATTTTCTCCTATCATACAACATGAGCACTTGGCAAGATTGTTTTTCTCCTACAGTGATGAAATAGAATATTAAACACATATCTTATGACAAAAAATGTAATAAAAATTCCTTCTTATCTGGCTGATGGTTAAAACTATTCATTCTGTATTCATTAGTAACTTATTTATTTAAATTGATTTCAGATAAAATTAGAAATGGGTCAACCCATGGAAGACCAGTAGAAGTAGAGTTTGGTTTTTTTTTCCTAAGTCTGATTTATTTGCAAGATTTAGCTGCACCATTTATGAGTAATTTTGTATTCTTTCTGGTCTTGCTTTTTTGTCATCTTCTTACATCTATGTTTTGGTTTTGCTTCCCTTACATGGTTCTGATGTTGATGAAAACAGACTTTATTGGATCTCAGAAATTCACTTTCCATTTCTAATTACAATGATAGGCAAAGAAAATCTCCTTCTATATAAAATGAGAGAAATAAAACTAATGTAAAACAGCAAACACAGTTGACATTACAGATGACACCATTTTCAATTTATATTTTCATAAGAAGCCAAAGGAACTGCAGATATAATCACTTACAGATGCTATTGACCAGTGCACAGAAATGTTATTATAGAAAATACAAAGAAAAAGATTAGAAAAGGTGAGGACTATTCACTTTATAGCTCATATTTCACTATGAGTATAGAATATAACATTTGTGGTAGCAAAAAGCTATACAGGGAGTCCTCAACATGTAGGAAACAGTTGAAGTTTCATACAAGGTGGCTTTGACTGTGGGTTAAATGGTGTGTGTGTGGGGAGAGAGTTGAAAAAATTGACTAGAACTTTAATAATATAGACTAGGCTTCGAGTTATTTTTTGAGTCTTTAAAAGCCTAACACAATACAAAGCATATCTAAAAACTATTGTAGTTTGCCATATATAATGCACACTTTTCCATCCAAATTTGTGAGGAAGAAATAAAGATGCACATTATACATGGGTATTAGTAATTTTATATCAATATAAGTATTTTTAATTATTTCCATTATAATTATGAGTTAAAAGTGTAACTCTAGAAATCAATAATAATGTTTGTATGTGAATAATAACCTGGAATATGATAGTCAGGATTTTTAATTGTTAACTTTATTCTTCTGTTTCATAATTATTTATTACATAAAATTTCTTATACCACAATATATTAAAAAATAAATGCTAAAAAAATAAATAAATGCTAAAATTTCTCAATAATGCAAGTATAAGTACTTAAATATAAACAAATAAAATTTTGATTTAAATAATTAAAATGATTTATTACCTGAAAGTTTGGACTAAAATTGTGGGTGCACATTTTACATGAAAACACATTATACATGACAAACTATTACTGCTGAGATAGGTTTAAGCTTAAAGATTAGCAAAATGGGCTGGCCAAAAGCCAAAGCTATACTGAGGGTGAGATAGCTAGACCAATTCCAGAGGTATTTATTTGGAGTCATTTTGGGATGTCTACTTACTGAAGTACATAACAATTACTGGAGAAGCACATTTTTGGGGAGTTTTAAATGGGTTAAAAAGTCAAAAACTCAGTTTTGGACAAGTAAATTCAGTGATGTCTATTAATACAAGACAGTACCATTGGAAATATGAGTTCAGGGTAGAGTTCTATATGAATTTAGGAGAAACGTATACAAAGTGCATTATAGACATGAAACTGAATAAATAATATTTGGAAAGAGAATATAGTTAAAGAAAAGGGAGGCTTGCAGGCATTAACACTTAGAAAGGACAGATACGAGAGAAAGAAAAACTAAAGAAACTAAGAATGATCAATTAAAACAGGAAAAGAAGCATGCGAGAGTAAAGCCAAGAGAAGAAAGTATTTCAAAGAGAAATGAGTAATTAGCTGTGAAATATGCTGCTCAAGACAAGTGAAATAAGCCCTGAAAATTGGTCACTGGTTTCAGAAAGGTGAAGCCAGTTACTAATCATTATGAGATTTATTTTATTGGTATGCTGGGGACAATGCCTGGCAGAAATGAACTCAAGACAATGAAAGAGGACAAGGTGAAGGCAGTCAGTATACATGAATACAGTAGGCACCCAGAAATACTATTTTTGTAGAAAATTGGGCAAACTACTAATTGGTGTTTTAGAACATGCAAATACGATTCATGAGGAAACAGGTGGAGGGTTCCTCAAAAGAGTTATTCAATATTATTTTATCTGAGAAACAAACCCAGGACCATAGACAATAGGATTGAGTCCCAGAAATCAAGATGTGATATTTAAATGAGGATGGAAATTCAGCTGAATTGATACCAAATATGAGGAAAAAGAAGAAAAATTCAGCACAATAACAGGAGAGAAACTGAATTTCTTACAGAATGCATTTTAATGGGGGTGAGTTTTGAACATCAGAGCCAAGTTCTTATTTCCAGTTTATTTCCAGTTTAAGAAAACATGACTCAAAAAGATAGTTTTTGATATTATGGTTTCTCTAAAAATATAAGCCTAGGCTTGGCTATAAATAGCAAATATTTCTCACATGAAGCTGAAGCATTTTAGGGCAAGGTTCTGCCAACAAAATTTTCAGAACTGCTTGTCATAAATATAAATTTAATCTCATCTATTTCTTTGGACTTTGAAGAACTTCTGGTAGGGTTAATACCTTAACCTCTTACCAGGTAAAGTAATAGTGAAAGTTAGTTTAGCTTTGGGAGTAAGTTCTTCTAGCTCATACTAATTCTCTGGGAAAAGATTAATCTGGAAGGAAAGAAATAGAAGAACTTGATCATCCATGTTTTAATTTTGCTGTCTGCTAATAGGGATCTCCATGACGGTCTCCTGTCTCAAGGTTTAGATGTGTAGAGAAAGCCCAGTGAAGCCGAGAAGCTGAATCCATGGGGATTCCACCAAAACAGTGCATAAGAAAGAAATAGTGTTTTTTCTATCAGGAAACTTACATCCTTCCTGCTAGATTTTCCCCATGCTTTAAATGAATCTGCAATAAGAATAGTTAAATTTGCATATTATTGAATTAGATGACAGGGGAATCTTCACAGACAAGAATCAGAATAACAATATTGTTCTTCACATTTTAATTTGTTTTGCTTTTTTAAATTGTGATGGAATATTTGGGGGTTTGCATAAAAACCTTGAACCAAAAAGATAGCATGAAGCAGATATAACATCTTCCAGAGAACAGCAAATATTCCAAACCTCAAAACAAACAAATAAACAAATGTATATGGGTATGTGTGTGTATGTGTGCATGTGTGTGTTACTTTTAAAGACAATAAACTTGAATCATTTATTTCATTTATGGGGCTTTTCAATCCATAGATAACTTTAGTTTTGATCCTCCATGTTTTTCATCACCTTCAATCATCATCTTGATTTTGCCTTCCTTTTCTCTTTTCCTTTTGACAATGATACTTCTTGGTTTGTTTTGGGTTTTTTTTTTTTATTACTATATCCAACTTTCACTTACTTTTTTGCATTCTGATTTTACTGAAAGCCTCTTATGCTATATCAGCTGATTATACTAACTATACTCTCAACTCACAACAGAAACTGCAAATAACACTGTTAATGTTTATGCTTATCTTGACTTATGATGCAGGTAGTTTCATTATTTTTGTTTATACGTAGTATCTATTTAATGCCTACAGTATTTAGATTCTTCTTCTACCCCGATGAAAGCACATTTATGGGATAAGAACTGCATGTAAATTTCAATTTAATTTCCATTCCATTGATCTCTTAAAATCATTAAATGTAATATACTTATTTAAATTATTTCCAATTACAGTTGACATTTGATATTCCATTAGTTTCAAGTATACAACATAGTGGTTAGACATTTATGTAACTTACAAAGTGATCCTCCAATAAATCTAGTACCCACCTGGCACCATACTAGTAATTACAATATTATTGACTATATTTCTTATGCTGTACTATACATCCCCATGACTATTTTTTAACTGCCAGCTTGTACTTTATAATCCCTTCTCATTTTTCACTCAAGCCCCCAAAGCCCCTGCCATCTTGCAATCATCAAACTGTACTCTGCATCTAGGAGTCAGACTCTGTTTGTTTGTTTACTTATTTATATTCCACACATGATTGAGATCCTGTGGTATATGTCTTTCTCTGTCTTTCTCTGTCTGACTTATTTCACTTAATATTCTCCAGATTTATTCATGTTGTAACAAATAGTAAGATTCATATATATATATATATATATATATATATATATATATATATATATCACATCTTCTTTGTCTAATTGTCCAATGAAGGGCACTTAGGTTGCTTCCATATTTTGGCTATTGTAAATAATGCTGCAATTAATGTGAAAGAGCAAATAGCTTTTCAAATTAGTGTTTTGGATTTCTTTGGTTTAATAGCAAAAGTGGAATTTCTGGGTCATAAGGTAGTTCATTTTTAATTGTTTGATGAACCTCTATGCTGTTTTCTATACTGACTGTACCAATTTGCAATCTTACCAACAGTGCATGAAGGTTCTCTTTTCTCCACATCCTTGCCAACGCTTGTTGTTTGATTTATTGATGACAGCTATTATGACAGGAGTGAGGTGATATCTCATTGAGGATTCAATTTGCATTTCTTTGGTGATAAATGATGCTGAGTATCTTTTCATTTGTCTCCTGGCCATCTGTATGTCCATTTTGGAGAAATGTCTATTCTGGTCCTTAACCTATTTTTTAATGGTATTTTTTATTTTTTTTCTTCTTTTGGTGTTAAGTTATATGAGTTCTTTATAAATTTTGGATATAACACTTTATCAGATGTATCATTGGTAAATATCTTCTCTCATTTGGTAGCTTGTCTTTTCATTTTGGTGATGGCACCCATTGCTATGCAAAAAATTTTTAGTTTAATGTAATTCTATTTGCTTATTTATTTTTTCTTTTGTTTCCCTTGCCTGAGGAGGTATATTAGTAAACATGTTAGTAAGAGTAATGTCTGAGAGTTTTCTGCCTATGTATTCTTCTAGGAGTTTTATGGAATCAGGTCTTACATTTAAGTCCTTAATCCATTTTGAGTTTGCTCTTGTATATGGTTTAAGAAGGTGGTTCGGTTTTATTTGTTTTCATGTATCTGTCCAGTTTTCCCAGCACTATTTATTGAATAGATTGTGTTTGACCCCACTGTACATGCTTGCCTCCTTTGTCATAGACTAATTTTCCATGTAAATGAGGATTTATTTTTTAGGCTCTTGATTCTGTTTCAATGATCTGTGTGCCTGTTTTTATGCCAGTAACATGCTGTTTTGATTACTATAGCCTTGTAGTATAGTTTGATATCAAGGATCATTATACCTTCGGCTATTATTTTATTTCTCAAGATTCCTTTGGCTATTTGGGGTCTTTTGTGTTTCATATAAATTTTAGGATTATTTGTTCTAGCTCTATGAAAAATGCCACTGATATTTTAATAGGAATTTCATTGAATCTATAGATTTCTTTGGGTATTATGGACATTTAAATGATATTAATTCTTCCTATTCATGAGCTTCATATAGTTTTGTTTATTTTTATCTTCTTCAAGATCTTATAACTTTCCAAATACAGTTATTTTACCTTTTTAATAAAACTTAATTACAGTTTTTATACTATTGTAAATGTGATCATTTTATTGATTTTTCTCCCTGATATTAATAGTTCATTATTGGTGTGTAAAAATGCAATAAATTTCTCACACAACCTCAGCTGAGAGATCCATTCACTATAGGAAAACATCTAAAGATCAGAGAAAAGGAGGTAAATGGGAGAAAAGGGGAAGGAAAAGTGCAGAGAAGAAACTACAAAAGCCGGGGGCTAGCAGAAAAAGGACCAAGGAATGGGTTGGGGGAGACAGACTGAAGGGACAGCACGATCCTGGGAAGATGGAGGAACAGACCGTGGAAGCCCTGTGAGAGGATGCAATAAAGCAGCACCCATCCCATGGCTCTGGTATGTTCCTAATGAAGGGCCAAAGTTGCTCTATGGCACCCTTCCCACCAGGCTCTGGTATGATCTTGATTAAGAACTGAGTTTGCTTGGTGGTGCACAGCCACCTGAGGTTCTGTGCACTCCTGTAGAAGGGCCAGGAGTGTATTGTAGTACATGCCAGGCATGGCTTGGCACTACCCTGATGGAGGAACAGGCAGCAGAGTGCAGCCACCCCAGCTCTGAATGCTCCAGATAGAGGTACAGGCCTGATTCAGAGCTGAGTAAGCTCCCAGGGTAATGATCAACCTTGGGACAAAAGCAGTGATGAACTGTACTACCCCTACCACTAGGCAGAAACTGTGAACACAAAGTCTCACTATTTCCCCACACCCCTCCCCCAACTGTCATAACCCTATTTCACAAACAAGCCCTGAGCCCTCCCCATCAAATTTTGCTCCCCACCAAGGAAACCACCAGGGGGACTTAGAGAAACTATAAAACAAAGACACAGCAGCTTTTATCTGCACAGATCTCAGAGGAGAATATGAACACCCATCACATTTCCCTAAAAGGAAACACATTGAAACCAAGGCATGTGAGTCAAAGAGGATAGCCTACTCTCCAAAAAAGCCCTGAGAGTGAGAAAAATCTAACTACCAAGAACAAATACTGTAAGATGATGCAAAAATACCACTAGGAAGTGAGAGAAAGACCTCTTCATATCTGCCAAGAAAAAATAGCCCTTATGCCCAGGAAGAGAAGCACATCAACTACAATAAACTCCCTAAGGAAAAAAGCAAGGAAAAAATGGAAAATATTCAGAACAGAAACTTATAGATTTGGATCTAAGTGACACAGAATTCAAGACTGCACTTCCAAAAATACACAGAGAGCTTAGAAAATGCTGGCTCAATATTCAGACCCAGATAAATAACCTCAGAAAGAAAATCTCTAAACAAAAGAAACACTTTAACAAAGTAATTGAAACTATAAAAAAGAATCAAATAAAAATTTGAGAAATAATGCAATAAAAGAAATAAAGCATGAACTAGGTAGCATAGAAAGCAGAAGTTATCCTTTAGACATGAAAAAGGAATAAAAACCTTTTCAGACATACAGAAGCTGAGGGAATTTACCAGCAAAAAACTGACACTCCAGGAAATACTGAAGTTGCTACTCTTTCCATGAGGCCAACATAACCATAATACCACAGCTTGCTAAGGATAACACAAAAAGAGAAAACTATAGACCAATATCTCTAAAGAACACAGATGCAAAAGTCCTACATAAAATACTAGCAAATAGAATACAACAAGGCATTGAGAAGATAAGACATGACAATCAAGTGGGATTCATCCCAAGAACACAAGGACAGTTCAACATAGGCAAATCAATCAATGTGATTTAAACCATATGATTACATTAATTGATGTAGAAAAGGCATTTGACAAGATACAACATCCATTTATGATTAAAACAGTGAATAAAATGAGTATAGAAAAAAAGTACCTCAATATAATAAAGGTCATATACGACAATCCCTCAGCTAATATTATGCTGAATGGGAAATAACTGAAGATTATACTCCTAAAATCAGGAGCAAGACAGGGATATCCTCTGTCACCACTGTTATGCAATATAGTATTGGAAGTTTTAGCCAGAGCAATCAGTCATTGGGAGAGAAAAAGTAAAACTGTCACTTTTTGCAGATGAAATAATCTTTTATATAGAGAATACTAAAGACTCTATTAGAAAACTATTAGAAATAATAAGCAAATAAAGTAAAGTTTCAGGATATAAATTCAATGTACAAAAATCAATTGCATTTCTATATACCAACAATGAAACCTCAGGAAAAAGAAATGAGACAAAAAATAACTTTTGTGATCACAATAAAAAAAATAAAATACCTAGGCATGAACTTAACAAAGAATGTAAAGACACTACTAGAAGAAATTGAAGAGTACACAAATAAATGAAAAGTTACATTGCATTCATGGATCAACATTGTTAAAATGGCTGTATTACTCAAAGCAATATACAGATTTAACACAATTCCCATAAAAATCCCACAGACATTCTTTCAAGAAATAGATAAAAGAATCATCAGATTCCTATGGAATCACAGAAGCCTTCGAATTGCCAAAGCATTCCGACATAAAAATAATAAGTCTGGAAGCATCACACTCCCTAATTTCAATCTATATTACAAAGAGTCAATAATCAAGACAGCTTGGTATTGGCAGAAAAACAGATACACAGATCAATGGACCAGAATTAAAAACCCACAAATAAGCCCACAAATACAAAAAGAGATAATTTATGGCAAGGAGTGAAAAATATACAATGGGGAAAAGAAAGCCTCTTTAGTAAATAGTCCTGGGAAAATTGGAAAAACACATGCAAAAGAATGAATCTGAACTGTGAATTGTCACCATGTTCCAAAATTAAATCATAATGGATTAAAGACATCCACATAAGACCTGAAACAATAAACTGTATAGAAGAAAACATTGGTATTAAACTTATAGACCTTGGGCTCCAGGAGAACTTCATGAACCTGACCTCAAATACAAGGAAAGTAAAAGAAAAATAAATTGAGACTATATCAAACTAAAAAGCTTCTGCACAGCAAAAGAAACCAACAACAAAGAGAAGAGACAGCCAACCAACCAAGTGGGAGAAAATATTTTCAAATGATGTCTCTGATAGGGGGCTAATATCTAAAATATATAAAGAACTTGCACAACTCAATAATAAAAAAATCAATCAAATTAAAAAACGGGGAGAGGACCTGAAAAGACACTTCCTCAAGGAAGACATACAAATGGCCAACAGATATATAAAAGAATGCTCAACTTCACTGGATATTAGAGAAATGCAAATCAAAACCACCTGTTAGAATGGCTATAATCAACAAGACAAGAAATAACAGGTGTTGCAGAGGCTGTGGAGAAAAAGGAACTCTCGCACACTGATGGTGGGAATGCAAACTGATACTACTACTACAGAGGACAGTATGGAGGTTCCTCAAAAAATTAAAATACAGTCTATATGTGTTGGCAATTCCACTCCTGTTTATCTACACCAAAAATTTGAAAATCTTAATCTGCAAAGATATATGCCTTCCAATGTTCATTGCAGCACTATTCACAGTGGCCAAATCATAGAAACAGCCAAAGTGTCCTTTAATGATGACTGAATAAAGAAGCTATGATACATATTACTCAGCCATTAAAAAAAAAATTGAAATAGGGTCATTTACAAAAATGTGGATGGACTTTGAGACCATCATGCAAAGCAAAATAAGCTAGACAGAAGAAACCAAGAACTACATGATTTCACTCATTTGTGAAACACAAAGCTAAAAGCCACAAAGAAGAAAAACCTCATAGACACAATCAGTAGTTCAGTAGTTAGTGGTTATCTGAGGGTATGCAGGAGGGGGGTGAGAGAGGAGGGAAGAGAAGTCAAACATATGGTGATGAAATGAGAAGTGACTCTGGGTGATGAATACATAACCTAACACATAAATGATGTACTATAGAATTGTACACCTGGGACCTCTGTAATTTTTACTAAGCAATGTCACCCCAATAAACCTAACAATAAAAAGAAAAATACACACTAAAAATTTTTTTTCCATTACTTTACTAAACTCATATTTCAGTTCAATAGTTTTGTGTGTGTGTGCGTTAGAGTTTTAGGGATACTATAGTAAATATCATAGCATGTCATCTTCAAATAATGACAGTTTTACTTTTTCCTTTATAATTTGGATGTCCTTTATTTATTTATTTTGTCTGATTGCTGTGGCTAGGACTTCCAATACTATGTTTTGGAGATCAAGAAAAATGTTTTAATTTCTCACCATTGGGTGTGGTGTTAACTGGATTTGTCACATATGGCCTTTATTATGTTAAGGTATGTTATTCCTATTCTCACTTTTCTGAGGGTTTTTATTATAAATGAATGGTGGATATTGACAAACATTTTCTTCAGCATCTATTGATATAATCATATGATTTTTTTCTTTCATTTTGTTTATGTGATATATCAGGTTATGTGATTTGCAAATATTGAACCAACCCTTCATTCCAAATATAAGTTCCATTTGATCATGATGTAAGATCTTTACAATGTATTGCTGATTTTGGTTTGCTAATATTGTGTTGAAAGTTTTTGAAACTATATCTTCAGAAATATTGTCATATATATATATATATATATATATATTTAATGTCATTTTATGGCTTTGATATTAATCATAGCCTCGAAAAATAATATTGGGAGCCTTTTCTCCTCTTGAAATTTTTGAAACAGTTTGAGAAGAATTGGTGTTAACTGAGTGTTAGGTAAAATTTATATGTGAAGTCAGAAGTCATTCTATCCAGGGCTTTTGTTTCTTGAGAGTTTTTTTACTATTTTTTTTTAAGTTTATTGGAATGACATTGATCAGCAAAATTACGTGGGTTTCAGATGTACAGTTTTTTATCATCTACATGTTGCCTTTAGTTTTTATCAGCTACAGTCATTTATTTCTCTATCACCAAGTATTTGAATCCCCCTCCCTTCTTCCCCACCCTCCTCCCCTTTTCCCTCTGGCAACTACTAAACTATTGTCTGTGTCCAAGAAAATTTTTTTTCTATTTTGATTGTTCACTTATTCTGTTTTTTAGATTCCACATATAAGTGAGATCATATGGTATTTGTCTTTTCCAGTCTGACTAATTTTCCTTAGCATGATATCTTGTTGTTGCAAAATATAAGATTTTATACGTCTTTATGGCTGTGTAATACTCTATTGTGTAAATGTACCACAGCTCCTTTATCCAACCATTTATTGATGGGCATTTGGATAGTTTCCACATCTTGGCTATTGTGAATAATGCCGCAATAAACACAGGGGTGCATATTTTTTTCTAATTAGTGTTTGAGATTTCTTTGGATAAATACTCAGGATTTGTATTGCTGGATCATAAACTAGTTCCATTTTTAATTTTTTGATGAACTTTCATATCATTTTCTGTAGTGGTTGGATGAAATTAAAGTCCCACCAACAATGCACAAGGTTTTCCTTTTCTGCACATCCTCACACACATTTGTTGTAGGACGATTTATTGATGAGAGCCATTCTCACAGGAGTGAGGTGGCATCTTCCTGTGGCTTTGATTTGCATTTCTCTTATGATTAGTGATGTTGAACATCTTTTCATATGTCTCTTGGCCATTTATTTTTCCTCTTTGAAAAAATGTCATCTGTTCATTTTTTAATTGAGTCTTTTGTGTGTGTGTGTGTGTGCATTGAGTTTTATGAGTTTCTTATAAATTTTGAATTTTAACACTTTATGGAATGCCTCATTGATGAATATTTTCTGCCATTCTGTGCAATGTCTTTTCATTTTTTTTTCTTTGTATGGTTTCTTTTCCTGCAAAAATAGCTTTTCAGTCTGATGTAGTCCCATTTGTTTTTATCTTCGCTTCCCTTGCCTCAGAAGATGTATTATTGAAGATATTGCTAAGGGTAATGTCTGGGAGGTTACTTCCTGTATTTTCTTCTAGGAGTTTTATGATTTTAGGTATTATATTTATGTCTTAAATCCATTTTGAGTTTATTTTAGTATATGGTGTAAGAAGGTGGTCCAATTTCATTGTTTTGCATGTATCTGCCCAGTTTTCCCAGCACCATTTGTTAAAACGACTGTCTTTATCCCAATGAAAATTCTTGCTTTCTTTATCATAGATTAGTTGGCCATATAGACATGGAATTATTTCTGAGTTCTTTCTTCTGTTCCACTGATCTGTGTGTCTGTTTTTATGCCAATAACATGCTGTTTTGACAACTGTGGTCTTGTAGTATAATTTGATGCCTGGTAACATGATTCCTCCAACTTTGTTCTTCTTTCTCAGAGTTGCTGTGGATATTCTAGGTCTTTTATTGTTCCATAAAATTTTAGAGTTATACATTCTATTTCTGTGAAGAATGTCATTGGTATTTTAATGGGAATGACATTGAATCTATAGATTTCTTTGGGCTGTATGGACATTTTAACTATATTAATTTTTCCTATCATGAGCTTGATAGGTATTTCCATTTTTTTGTGTCTTCTTTGACTTCTCAATTCAGTGTCTTATAAATTTCTGCATAAGAGTCTTTACTTCCTTGGTTAAATTTATTCCTTGGTATTATTTTTTATTCAATTGTATATGGGATTGTTTTTTACTTTCTCTTTCTATTAATTTGTTATTGGTGTATAAGAATGCAACTAATTTCTGGACATTGATTTTGTATCTGGCCACTTTACTAACTTCATTTATCAGTTCCAATAATTTTAGGGTTGAATCTTTAGAATTCTCTATATATAGTATCATGTTATCTGCAAATAATGATAGTTTTACTATGTTTTTTTCTATTTGAATTGATTTTGTTTCGATTGCTTGTCTGATTGCTGTGGCTAGAACTTATAGTACTATGTTGAATAAGAGTGGTTACAGTGGGCATTCTTGTCTTGTTACTGAACTTAAGGGAAATACTTTTAACTTTTTTCTAGTGAGTATGGTGTTAGCTGTGGGTTTATCATCAGTAGCCTTTATTATATTGAGATATGTTTCTTCTATTCCCACCTCGCTGGGTGTGTTTATCATCAATGGCTCCTGAATTTAATCAAATGCTTTTTCTGCATTATTAAAATGACCATATAATTTTTATTTTTCCTTTTTTTTTTATGTAGTGAATTATGTTAGTTGATCTACATATATTGAGCCAATGTTGCATCCCACCTGATTGAGGTATATGATTTTTTTTAATGTATTGCTGAATTTGATTTGCTAATATTTTTTGAGAATTTTTGCATCTATGTTTATAGGGATATTGGCCTATAGTGTTCTTTTCTTTGTAGTGTCTTTATCTTGTTGTGGAATCAGAGTAATGGTTGCCTCAATAAATAGTTTTGGAGAGGGTTCCCTGGTGATATAGTGGTTAGGCTTCAGCTCTCTCAGTGCCACAGCCTGGGTTTGATTCCCAGCCAAGGAACCATCCCTCCAAAATAATAATAATTTTGGGAGTCTGGCCTCATCCTGGATTTTTTGTAATAGTTGGAGAAGTATAGGTGTTAATGCTTTTTTGAATGTTTGAAGAAATTCACCTGCGAAGCCATCTGTTCTAGGATTTTTGTTTGTTGGGAGTTTGTTGATTACTGATTCAATTTCATTGTTAGTAATTGGCCTATTGAGATTTTCTGTTTCTTCTTGATTTAACCTTGGAAGTTTGTATGGTTCTAAGAATCTATCCATTTCTTCCAAATTGCCGAATGTGTTAGCATATGGTTGTTAAGAGTATTTTCTTATAATTTCTTGTATTTCTGTGGTATCTCTTGTCACTTCTCCTTTGTCATTTCTGATTTTATTTATTTGAATCTTCTTTCCTTTTTTCTTGAGGAGTCTGATTAAGGGCTTGTCAGTTTATCTTTTCAGAAAATATCTCTTGGTTTCATTAATCTTTTGTATTATCTACTTAGTCTCAATTTCATTTATTTCCACTCTGATTTTTATCACTTTTTTTGTGCTAATTTTAGGCTTTGTTTGTTGTGGTTTTTCCACTTTCCTTAAGTATAAGATTAAACTGTTTACTTGAGATTTTTCTTGTTTTTAGGTAGGCCTTCAGTGCAATGAATTTTCCTCTCAGGACTCTTTTGCTGTGTCCCATAAATTGTCAATAGTTGTGTTTTCATTCTCATTTGTCTCAAAGTATCTTTTGATTTCTTTCTTAATCTCATTGTTGACTGATTTATTGTTTAACAGCATATTGTTTACCCTCCATGATTTTTGTGTGTTTTTCAGTTCTTTTCTTGTAATTCATTTCATGCTATTGTGTTCAGAGAGAATACTTGGTATAATTTCAATTTTCTTAAATTTATTGAAGCTGATTTTGTGGTCTAACGTGTGGTCTATCGTGGAAAATGTTCCATGTGAATTTGAAAAGAATGTATATTCTGCTGCTTTGGAATGAAGTACTCTAAAATAACAATTAAATCTATCTTGTTTAGTGTGTCATTTAAAGCCACTGTATTCATGTTAAATTTTTGTCTAGAAGATCTGTCCATTGGTGTTCACAGAGTGTTAATGTCTTCTACTATGGTTGTGTTACTGTTGGTATCTGCCTTTATGTCAGTCAATATTTGTTTATGTATTTAGGTTCTCCTATGTTGGGTTCATAAATATTTACGAGGGTGATGTCCTCCTGTTGGACTGATACATTTATGATTATGTAATATCCTTATTTGTCTCTTGTTACAGTTTTGTTTTAAAGTTTATTTTTGTCCAATATAAGTATTGATACCTCAGCTTTTTTTTAAATTTCCATTTGCATGAAATACCCTTTTCCATCCCTTTACTTTCAGTCTATGCTTGTTTTTCCTTCTGAGGTGAGTCTCTTATAGACAATATATGCCTGAGTCTTGCTTTCTTATTCATTGAGGTAACCCATGTCTTTTGATTGGAGCATTTAGTCCATTTACATTTAAGTGATTATTGATAAGTGCATAGTCAATGTCATGTTATTATTTATAATTTTTTTTCTCTTGTTTGCTTGTGTTCTTCTTTCTTCTGCTTAAAGAAGTCCCTGTAGAATTTCCTGTAATGCCAGCCTGGTGTGTGTGTATTCTTTTAGCTTTTTCTTATCTGCTAAGTTCTTTATCTCTTCTTCACTTTTAAATAATAGCGTTGCTGGGTAGAATAGTCTTGATTGTAGACCCTTGTTTTTCATTACTTTGAGTATTTCCTGCCATTCTCATCTGGCCTGAAAGTTTTCTTTTGAGAAATCCTCTGATAGTCTTATGGAAGCTACCTTGTAGGTAAGTTGTTGTTTTTCTCTTGCTGTTTTTAAGATTCTCTCTTTGTCTTTAATTTTTGGTGTTCTAATTATGATGTGTCTTGATGTGGGCCTGTTTGGATTCATTTTGATTGAAACTCTCTGTTCTTCTTGATTTGTGTGTCTATTTCTTTTGGCAGGTTAGAGAAGTTTTTGGTCATTATTTTTTAAAACAGGTTATTGATGCCTTGCTCCTTTTCTTTTCCTTCTGATACACCTATAATCCAAATATTGTTACATTTGATGGTGTTCCACAGGTCTCTCAGGCTATCCTCATTTTTTCTGAATTCTTTATTCTCTTTACTCTTCCATTCAGGTATATTCTGTTACTTTGACTTTCAGATCACTGTTTCAATTTTCTGCATCATCCAACTTGTTGTTGATTCCTTCTAGTGTAGTCTTTATTTCAGTTATTATATTCTTCATTTCTGATTGGTTATTTTTTTATGGTTTTGATGTCTTTGTTTATCGTTGGATCTCTCTGTTGAAGTTTGAAGTAAGTTTTTAAAGGATTCTTGTAACCTGTTATCTAAATTCTAGTTCTGATAGGTTAATTGTCTCCATTTCATTGAACTCTATTTCTTGTGGTTTCTTTTGTTTTTTTGTTTGATTTTTTTTTATTTGGGACATGGTTTTCCTATTTTCTCATTCTAGTTTTTTTTTTTTTTTTTTTTTTTTTTTTTTTTTTTTTTTTTTTTTTTTTTTTTTTTTTTTTGGTTTTTGGTTTTCCTTTTTTTTTTTTTTTGTTTTTTTTTTTTTTTCTGTGTTTGCTTCTATGTAGTAGGCATATCTCTTATGACTTTTAGGGTTTGCTTGATGGCCTTATGTATTATGTATCCTATGTGCTCCAATGGTGCAATCTCTTTGATCCCCTGTGTTTGTAATCTAGGATTGTCCCTTGAGTTTGTTGTGTGTGTTCTTCAGTTGTAGTTAAATTGGTGTGCCCCTCACAGCACACTTTAACTACCCAAGGGTAGTGGTGGAGTAACACTGAAAGCTTCCCTGTCTGCCATAGACAGCCACTTTTGCTGAAGTTCACAAGAAATTCTACTGTTAGTATGGTGGGAATAATCACTCATCTACCTAGAGTGCCTCCGTGTTGACAGGGCAAGTCTCTAGGGGGTCTGGTTCATTTTTGGAAAAGAAAAAATAAGAAACAGAGCACACACACAGACAAACAAATATACAATACACAAACAAACTTACAAATTTTCCTAGAGCCTTGGAGTCTGCCACTCATAGCACACTGTTAGCTGCCCTTGGAGTAGGGGGTGGTGACAGAGCAGCACTAAAAGTTTCCCAGATAGCCATTCCTGCAAAAGACCTCTAGAAATTGTTTCTTCACTAGTAGAGTGGGACTGATCACCTGGCCTCCCATGGTGTGCAGGGCAATACTTCAGGGTTTGCAGGGGAGTGCAAACATTTAAAGAAAAGAACAAAAAGGAATATTATTAATAATAATAATAAAATTAAGAAAATAATAAAAATTTAAAGTGAGAATTCAAAAATAAGAGAATTAAAATATATAGAGAAAAATATTTTTAAAAATTAGTAAATATAATAAATAAAGACATGAAATACAGATGAAGTAAATTATGAACAAGTTTAAATTTTTTTAAAGGAAGCAAAATGAAAAAGAAATGAGAAAATAAAAAACACAAAAGTTTAATTAGAAAGAAAAAAATAGTTTAGTTAAATCCCCATAGTAGATGAGAGAGTAAGTGAACAAAAAAAAAATTTTTTTTTTTTGATTTAAAAAGAAAGCAAGAAAGAACAACAAATTTTTCTTCTTTTGTTTTCTTATTTTCCTTCTCTCTTGCTGTGGGTCCTACAGTTTGTCACTTGTAGCATGCTTTTAGTTGAACTGGAAGGGCAGCAGAGTCCCACCAAAATCTCTCCGGTAAGTTGCAGACAGCTACTCCTGTAAGTCTGCATGAATGTGTTTTCCCGCTATTTGAGTGGGGCTAATCGCTCCAGTGTTGCCAACCAGTGTTGGATTGGGCAAATCTCCATTGTGCCTTATCACACTTTGAAAAAGGAAGAAAAAAGGAAATAAAAAAAGAGAAAATGGTAATATTAATATAAAATTAAATTTAATTTAAAAGAATAATAACAAATAAAAATATAAATTAAGAGTAATGATAAAAGTAAATTACAGAAAAGAATGGAAAAAAGAAGGAAAAAGAATAATTAAATACTTTTTGGAGTGTCCAGTGGTTTTCACTTTTATCTCTCTCTTAGCTGTGCAGGGGGAGCACCAGAGAGAACTGCAGAGTAGCACTGACATTTCCTTAGTGTGTCACAGACAGCCTTTCCTCCAGATTTTTAAAAATAAGAAAAATAAAAAACAAACAAAACAACAAAAACAAACACCAGGACAAGGCTGATCTATCTGCTGCCCTGGGTGCCATAGTGTATGTAGGGGGTGGAAAGGCAAAGCTCTAGGTAATCTGGGCAAAATTCCAGGGTGTATGCATGTTTTTTGTTGGGGAGGAACCTTTTATTTTAAAGAGTTCCACAGCTTTTTTCCTGCAGCTTGTCACTTGGCTTCAGTGTAGTGGGTAGAGTGAGGCTGGGTGTTTGGCAGCCGAGAGCATCCTGGGGGATGTAATTTAAGCTGTGTTCAGCATGGTTTTGATGTGTGTAGTGAGCATGCCCAAAATTTGTTGGATCAGTAAGGTCTCAGAATTGGCCTTTTGGGGCAAAGTTTAATAAAGAAGAAAATGGTGTCCTCCTTTGTGCCACACATGTAGCACACTCTGTCCTCAAACATTGAAAGTCTCCATCCCTCACTCTGAAAACCACAGCTCAATCTTCCCTGGTATGACTCTGGTGATGCCATCTCCCCACTGAACATTAAGTGAGCATGGCAAGAGGCCAAGCCCCTGCTGCACTCCACAGAAAAGCACCTGGACTTTCAGTTCACCTCCGTCCTACTCACACAAATAGACAGAATTCCAGTTGATTTTAATTACCAGATGTAACAAGTTTTCCTCTCTCCTGCACAGGTTCCCTGGGCAAGGGCATGGAGAGTGGAGGGCCACGGTGGGCTCAGCACCTCTCACTCCTCTGTGGGAGACAGTGCACCTGAGATTTCCCAAACAGGTTTGAAGACACCCTGTTTTTCCACTGGTCTCAATTGGGCTTCCTTTCCTGTATCATCAACTTTGGGGGTTTTGCTCAGTAAGTCCTCTGATGTTTCCCAAGGTTGACTGTTTCCCTTCCTATCTGCAATCTTCCTGTGGTCTGCGCGGTTGCAGAAGCAGCATCCACTTAATCCACCATCTTTCTCACTCTGCTTCTGTTGGGAGTTTTTTGATTACTGATTTGATTTTGTTAGTAGTAATTTGTCATTTCATAATTTTTAATTCAGTCTGGAAGATTATATGTTTCTAAGAATTCATCTATTTCTTTCAGATTGTTGAATTGGTTGGCATATAATTGTTCATAATATTTTCTTATAATCATTTGTATGTCTGTGGTATCAGTTGTCCCTTCTTTTTCATTTCTGGTTCTCTTTATTTTATTCTTGATGAGTCTGGTTGAAGTCTTGTCAATTTTGTTTAGCTTTTCAAAAACCAGCTTTTGCTTTCATTAATTTTTATATGTTCTTATTGTTTATTTATTACTCTAATATTTATTATTTTCTTCTTTCTACTCACTGTGGTTTTGTTGTTATATTTCTAGTTTCTTGAAGTGTTAAGGTTAAATTGTTTATTTGAGATTACTCTTGATTCTTGAGGTAGGCCTGCATTGCTATGAATTTTCCTCTTAGAATTGCTTTTGATATGTCCTTAGATTTTGGATTGTTTTGTTTTCATTTTCATTTGTCTGTTGGGAGCCATGCAGGCTGGCTTTAGGGAAGCATAACTTGTTTTGCTTCTTGTAGTGTTCCTTTCTGCACATGGAAGGTGCGTACTGCTCACTGAGGTACGTGGCCGCTATGGCCAGTTCCTTGGGAGACACTAAAGAAATATGGCTATCTGGATAGTGGAAGCAATTGCCCTGGGAAACTGATCCCCTCTTGTTTACTCTGACCTTTAGGTTAATGGTAGAGAGTCAAGGATAATCCGTGATCTGTCTTTGAGTGAGATAATGCATATGTGTTTCTGCTGTACTGCACTATGCTGTGGGGATATATTGGTGAGGAAAAATAAACTCGGGGCTGGTTGCTAAGAATGCTTCCAGTCCTCCTGGACCATCTTTGTCTCTTTCTCTCTTTGTTTCCTTAAACCTCGACCCCCACTTCAGGTACTGTTCACTGGAATGCCGAGGCAGGACCCCGGCATTTGTCTCAAGGTAACTTTTGATTTTTTTCCTTGATGTCATTGTTAGTCCATCAGTTGTTTAGTAGCATGCCATTTAGCCTCCATGAACATGTGATATTTCTTCATTCCATTGTAGTTGAAAAAAATGATTAATATGTTTTTAATTTCCTTAAATTTATTAAAACTTGTTTTGGGATTTAATATGTGGTCTGTCCAGAAAATATCTTCCATGTGCTCTTGAAAATAATATATATTCTGTTGCTTTGGGGTGAAATGCTCTATAAATATTCATTAAATATATCTGGTCTAGTGTGTCATTGAAGGCTGCTCTTTCCTCATTAATTATTAATTTGAAAAATCTATCAATTGATGTCAATGGGGTGTTAAAGTACACTATGACATTACTGTCAACTTCTTTTATTATGTTCATCAATATTTATATATTTAGATGCTCCTATATTGGGTGCATAAATGTTTACAAGAGTTATATCCCCTTGCTAAATTAATAATTTATCTTCATGTATTGTCCTTCTTTGCCTCTTATTACTGCCATTGTTTGAAAGTCTATTATGTGTGATACAAATATTGCTATTCCAGCTTATTTTTTATTTCTATGTGTGTGAAATATATCTTCCATCACTTTTTAGTCTCTATGTGTTTTAGTCCCCATGTGTCTTTAAATCGAAGTGGGTAATTTTATTTTTATTATTCTGCTGCACTTTTTCTTTTGGTTAGACCACTTATCCATTTATATTTAAAGTGATTATTGATAGATATGTCATTATTTCAATTTTATTAGTCATATTTATGTTTTTTTTTTCTTTTCAAAAGTGTCCTTTTAACAGTTCCCATAAAACTGGTTTGGTGGCGATGAACTTATTTAGCTTTTTCTTGTCTGGAAAAGTTTTAACTGTCTCAATTTTAAATGATAGCTGGGTAGAGAGGTCTTGGTTGTAGGTTTTTGTACTTCATTGCTTTGAATATTTTGTGCCAATATCTTATAATCTGCAACCTATAAAGTTTCTGTTGAGAAATCACCTGACAGTCTAATAAGAGATGTGTTATAGGTAACTAATTGCCTTTCTCTTGCTGCTTTTAAGATTCTTTCTTTATCTTTAACTTTTGCTATTTTATTTATAATGTGTCTTGGTATGAATCTATTTGGGTTTATCTCATTATAAACTCTCTATGCTTCCTGGACTTATATGTATATTTTTGGCAGTTAATGAAAATCTCCCATGATTATTTTTTCAAATAAATTCCTAAATCCTTGCTCTTTTTCTCCTCCTTCTGGTACCCTTCTGATGTCAATGTTGGTACACTTGATGCTTTTCTAAATGACATTTAAACTATCAACAGTTTTTTGAAACATTTCTTTTTGTCCTGTTACAATCGGGTACTTTTTTTATACTTTGTCTTCCAAATCACTTATTCAATTCTCTGCTTCACCTAATGTATTGTCAATTTATTCTAATTTATTTTTATTTCAGTTATTGTATTTTTTATCTTTAATTTTTTTGGTTTCTATGTCCTCTTTCATACTTACTACTTTATTGTTAAAGTTGTCACTAAGTTTTTTTTATCCTTGCCCTAAGTTCATTGAGCATCCTTATAGCCATTCATTTAAATTCTTGCCTCTGTTTTGTTTAGTTTTTTTTTTTTCTAGGATTTTCTCCTGTTTATTTATTTTGGACATTTTGTTGTCTCCTAATTTTGGCTAGCTATCTGCATTTGATTTTGTGTGTAAAGTACATCTCCTATGTTGTTCAGTCTTGGCATGGTGGACTCATGCAGTAGATGTCCTGTGTGTCCCAGTGGCATAATCTTTCTGATTATCTGAGCTTTGTGCTCCAAATTATTGTATGTGCCCTCCTATTGTTGTTTAACTTTGGTTGCTATTGGCACATCAGTGGGTGAGATTGACCCTCAGGCTCATTGGCTGTGATAATTGACCATGATGATAGTGTATAAACTGCTATATAGGGGCAGATCCCATTGACCAGAATTCACCTCTGTATAACTTTGGCGCCTGCCAAAACAACCCTTTGAGGGTGTACAGCTCTGTTTCTAATTGGATGGTGCTCTGTTGTTTTCTAAAATGAGCTACTGGTAAGTGGGTTCTGAAACCTTTTGTGAAGGGCTCCATTGCAGGCAGAATTCAGCCACTGCCTGTTAGCTGCCTGTGCTGGGCTTGGAGTTGCATGAGACAGGCCATGCTGTGAACAGTGTATGAGGCCTGGGGTTGCTCAGTAAAAGTGCAGGGCACCCTGATGTCAGCCACCACCTGCCAACAGCCCATAAGACAAAGTCACTGACTCAACCTCAGGTGGTACACAAGTTGGGTGAGGCAGTTTCAGAGAATCATCAGAATGGGGTAAATGATGGTCACCAAGTTAATAGAGATTCAGATATTGTGCCAGTGCTGAACCTGGGACCATTCAGTGAGAGTCACAAGGCACACACATACCAGATGCTACCGCCTATGGCCTACAGATCTTTTTAAGTTTTTAAAAAAAATTGTCACGTGTGGGTCAAGATCAGGTACCTGCTGCTGATGGAGTCTTTAGTAGCACTTGAAGTAAGTGGGGTAGGGATCTCTGGGAATTATCGGGGTGGGACAAGTGATGTTCACCAGATTAATGCAGATTCAGATTTGGCTCCTGCCTGTGCCTGCAGGCTGTGTAAGGAGAAGGTTCAACACAAGAAAGATGGTGCCTCCCTGCTGATTATGTGGCAGAAGTACTCAACACAGGGAAGATCAAGGCTGTCTCTACAGCTCTTGCCCTAAAGCCACATAATTCAGTTTTTTCTTGTGTGTCTCTGGTGCCTTTTGATCATCTGTTCCTTTGCTGGTACTTAGGGTGAGCATCTATGAGTGTAGTGTGTAGGCCCTTGCAAAGGATGCCTGCATTTTCAGCTGCCTTCTATCTCACCTGGATGGACAAAATTCCCACTGATTTTCACAGCCAGATGTTGTGGGGGCTTCTTTTCCTGGCACGATTGCTTCAAGCTGGAAAGACAGATGTGGTGCTGGGACCACTCATTCCTCAGGGGAATCTGAAGATAAGATATCTCTTCAGATTCTCAGCTGTCACATGTGAATATATAACCAGCGCATTTTGCATCTACACCTTTTTTACCAGTCTCAACATTGCTTCATTGTTCTATGTTTAGTTATAAAACTTTTGTTCAGATAGTCTTCAGATGATTGTCCAGGTTGATTGTTATATAATTTAGTTAAAATTTTGATGTGGTCCCAGGAGGAAACAAGCACAAAATTCATCTACTCAACCATCTTACCAGAACTCCATATATTCTTAATGTGAAGTTTTATTTCATTCTAAAGATGCTCACTAGAAATGAGAAAATAAACTACTCTTAGTAATATATTCAACTTCGATCCTTATCTACCAATATTTACAAACAAACAAAAATTAAAGACTAAGAAAGAGGCATCAAATGCAAACAATAGAACAAACACTAAGAGGAAATATTAATAGAGTCAAAAAGGGAAGCCTTCAAATTAACAGTCTTCCTTAAAGTTTTAGATATAATTTACTTAAAAAGAAGCCAAGTGTGAGAAGAAATAGGAGAAGAAAACAAGATTTAAAAGACTCATAGAAGTTTTACAAAGGTGGTAAAAAGGCAAATGAGTGATGAGATAAAATCATCACAGAGATTTAAAAAATCATAGTGAATGGGAAATAATTTTACTTTTAGAGTCACAGGGCCAACAGGGTGCAGAGCAGACTGATGAAATTCATATAACTGGTAGAGTCTAAATATATGGTCAATAATAGGATTATAGAACTAAAACAGTTGCTAAGAAATTATTTTTAAATACTTAGAGGACTAATGTAAAAATAATAATCACCTGGAACTAAATGTTTACTGAATAAAAAAGAACAACTCAAAATGTGGTGAAGTTGGAAGAAAAATTTAAAGCATGTAAAAAGTAGTATCTCTCCATGTGCAGTGTAAAGCCACAAACAAATAATATATATACATGGAAAAACATGTTTTTATTAAAAAGCTTTTAATAAGGAAAAAATTCAACAGAAAAAAATAGGCAAATTGTATGAACTCACAATTCACAGAAGTTCAAAATGTCAACAAACTAATAATCAGAGAAATAGAAGTAATGTAACAAGAACTGAAATAACACTTCTCATTCTCCAGATTTTCAAAAATAAAAAATAATATTGCTTCAAACTTAAGTGTTTACTATGTATAAGTCACTGGCATAAACACTGTGAGGAGATTATCTCTATGCCCATACTAAATCTGATGAAAAAGTGTGGTTAATATTAATACAGTTATATCTTGGTACTCAATTGCTTTGAAACTCATCAAATTTGGTACTTGATGCATTTTGATGTGAAAATTTTGTCCCACTACTTATTGTTTGTTTGGTACTCACTGTACATTCTGAAACAAATTAATGACAAATACCAAGGTACCACTATATATAGATAAGAAACTGAGACTTTAGAATTGCCAAAATCTTTGCCATTCCCCTAGAAATGTTGATACATCCCCTTCACAGCAAAATTTCTTTGCAGTTTACTTTAAATGTATTTTATTTACTACCCCACTTTTTCTTTTTCAGTAATAAAGTCACAGTGGTAATTTTTCTATTTCCATTCCATCATTAATTATTTTATTTGCAACTAAACAATGATTTGATTATTCTGATAGCTACTTTTTAGTCCTCACCTTCACTAGATGTTTGACTTATTGACCATTTTACATTTATTGAAGTACTTTCCTTTCCTTGAATGTATTTGCAAGTTTATTCTAGGTCTCTTTGCTTCCACCTTCACATCTCTTTGCCTATCCTCCACTGTCCCACACAACACAGGCAGTGGAAGAATGAGAAGGGCGGTGCAAGGTGAATAAATACAGCAGCCAAAAATAAGTTTCAAGAGGGTCCAAGGTGCTCCAGCCTCATGGACTGAAAAAAGCCCTGAATTGGTCACCACGTAGCTTTTATTGGTGAGCATATAAGGCGTGAAAGGTGTGTATGGGGCAGTAGAAACCTTCCTCTTTCCAACATCTGTGATTATCACACCTTAGGGCTGTTCCCAAAAGTCCCCATTGTGTTCCAGCACGTATCATGCCTTTACACAGACATATATATCCCCAAGGCAAGGTGTCATTGTGATTGTATAAACATACATTAAGGGAGAGAATTGTTGAGCTCATTCCATCGGATCAAGGAGGGAATGGTTAAACTCATCCCATCAGATCTCAGGCTAAACTGTAGTGGGAAGCAAGTCAGCCAGGGGGCAAGGGATTAACCTCAGAGAGGGTGAGGAGCTGTGCCTCACCTCTGTAGAGCCTGAACTCTCTCCTGTTGACCCCTATGTGACTGTGCCTGTTCCTCCCTTGAGGAATCTTACCCATCATTAACTAACCAGCCATCCTCTAGGGCCATACAGGGTGACATGAGGTATTCTATGCCCCCTTGGCTTCCACACTTAGCTCCTGCCTTAGGAAGTCATGGGGAATGCATGAGGGGATAGGCTCTCAAGAAGACATGCAAATTATGACTCTAGATATAAAATGAAGTTGCACAGAAGGCAAAAATATTTCCATAGAGAAAATAATAAGTATAGTAGTGATAGATTCAGTATAGAATGGCTCCTGTTTCGCCATCTTCTCCTTCCCTTCCCTTACCCTACAATAATTCAGCGTAGCCTGGGAAACTGACAACTTAGCCTGAAAAACAATAACTTAGCTTGGAAGACTGAAACTTGACCTAGCCCTTACCTTCGCCTGGTATGTAGAAACCTATCCTTGACCAATCAGTAGTGACCACCTAGCCCCTACCTTAGCCAGGTGAATTGAAACCTACACCTGACCAATCAATAGTAACCACATATTCCTCCCTCTGCCTCTTGCCCAGCAACCTATTCTTCCCTCTGCATTGTGTCTAGCAACCCCTCCTCCTATATAACTTTACTTCCAACAGCCAGAACTGCTGCTCTCCCATTGTAAGACAGCCCAGCAGCTTTTTCCCCAGTAAAGCTTGTCACTGTCACCCAGTGTTTCAGCTCATTTCTATCAAGTAGCTATCACCCTAGTCTACAAAATCAGTATTTTGTAATACTAATATTTCATATTACATTTGTTAATGTTCAAAACTCACACTATTAATTACAAGTTTTTTTCTTTTTGATATAAATTTAACTACAAAAAGAGTACATAACTGATTTGCACCAGGAAAATAATCTAGTAAATATTCCAAAATAAAGGAACTAATAGGAACAACTATCTTTAAAATCATAAAACACTCAATTTAATTTTTTGTATAAAAAATAACCATGAAACAGAATCATAGTTTTAGTAAATGAATGCCTCATGGAACCATCTAATACTACATAGTACCATCAAGCATTCTTGAATGTTATTTGTAGAGATAGCAAGCTTCGAAAAATTTAGAGTGTTATCATTAATTATTGACTTTGTTAGATTTATACATTGAGATAAATGATATCTCAAAACAAGTATATAGCAAAAAGTCTGTCATTGATTGAAGCCCAGGTTAAGAGATGAAAAATATTTGAGCAATATTATACTTCATTTTCTCCAAGAAGTCTAAAATAATTTTTAAGACTAAAATTGCAGGTTCAATTATTGTATTTAGTGTTATCAATCCTTATATTAAATTTGAGGATTCAGAAAAAATAAATTAAAAATTTCAGGAATTCTTAATATTAAGTTAATCTTTAATTTTTATAACTCTTTATGTGTTTTAACACTAACAAGTACCCATAAAAATACATAGGCTTTTATATTTCTGTGTGAAAATTTCACTGAAAGTTTTAAAAGCATTTGTTAGAAAATTTGTATATATGTGGATATATATATATATATGTAAACATTTAGTGCATGGTTTATTATTACTAAATATATTTCAAAATACTAAAAACAGAAATATTAATAATAATCAGAAATATAGACAATGTTTTCTACTTTGTAGAGACATTTAACAGTAAAAGTAGTAATAAAATGAAATATTAATACCAAATATAATTTTTTAAATTTTAAGATAATACTATAAATATTTACTATTAGAAGTTACTATACTTAATGAAGTTTTATACAAACAGAAAGTTGTAATTGCCTTATCTTATAATCTTGATCTTTGTTTTATGACAAATATTCTAGATATGGAAAATGTCTCATCTGTTCTGAAGTTGATCATGTTATTAAATGTGCCTCAGCATGTTTTCATGTTGGACTTTGCTGGCTTACTCTCATACTGTTATTTTGTTTTTTTGTTTATTTGCTTTTTGCTTGAAATCACTATCGTTTTTTAATTAAGATTTTAGATCAATTTCTAAAGCCATGTCATGATATTTTACAACATTATAATCTTATTTTCTTTGCATTTCTTCTGTTAAATTATTTACAGAAAACTTTAACCTAGACCTAGGAAGTTTTATAACATTCTGCAGAATCTTTTTATAAAATTGTCATATTAAGAACTTTTTTGTTTCCAAACCTTGATATTTGTTTAAATACTACTCAGAGGAGTTTTATAAGGTATACAGTGCATATAAATCGATCAATATTTATTTTATTTGTAAGAATGCCTCGCCATTAGTAGCACTCAGGGCAAAGAAAACATACATAATATAATGACAACTACAAGTGAAACTGATTAGAATTTGATGCTTCTCTCCTACATGTTCCTGTTCTGATCCATGGAAATGTCTCTTAACCTTCTACTGATTGTCAGCTTTTTCTGCTCTTGCTTTCAAATTGTTGTCAGTAGATTAATTTGAACTACTAATGTCTCTGTGTTTTTTGTTAAGCTTTAATTCTCTTATAGGAATAATAGATTTCTTGCTTTTTGATTTATTAAAGAACTTTCTATAGAATTTGATATTTGAAATGACATAGAAAGATCCCAGAAAATGTTAGAAAAAATTGTAAACAGAAATATTAAATTATACACATATGAAGTAGAGCTAATAGAAACATAATATTTCATTCAAAATTATTATTGTAAAAGCTATGATTTTTTTCTCCTCTCAACATGTATTTATCAAGGGCCTATATTTCT
Organism: Lyroderma lyra; assembly: GCA_004026885.1. Taxonomy (NCBI): domain Eukaryota; kingdom Metazoa; phylum Chordata; class Mammalia; order Chiroptera; family Megadermatidae; genus Lyroderma; species Lyroderma lyra. Next base: position 93,328 of record PVJL010002457.1, on the reverse strand, counting down.
AAGACATTATCCCAAGTACTTAAATGAAAGAAAAAAAAGAGTTGTATGGGTCCTTGAACTCTAATGGCTTCAAAGAAGCAAGGTGACTTAGTAGTACATAAATTAGAACATAAATTAATATAAATAGAGTCTGAGTACAGAAAATAAGTAAAGATAAAACATAATAGAATAGAAAGGGAGAGTGAGTTATTTCAGCTCTACCTATTTCAAATAGATTTCAAATATCTACTCCAAACTAAATCATAGGTAAATGATAGAAATAGTTTAAAGCAAGTTTTTAACTTTCTCTCTATTTTTAATTCATTAAATATTATCTCTTAAATATCACCCTGGATCTGCTTTTGCTTCTGCTATCATAGCTTTCAGCAGACTAACACTCCCAGTAAAAAAAACAAAAACAAAAGTTGATAAAAATCTAACATAAAATATTTACATATAAATGCATATAATTTAATAAATTATATAAAATACTATGTATGTTATTTGCATTATATAATATTATACAAGTTACATTTTATGTGTAATATATATTACAGGAGAAGGTCATTAAATTTGCAGATTGGGAGCAATATTGAGGAAGTGGGGGTACTACTGTGCACAGTTTGGTTATGTGACTTATTATTAGCATATGTGCCAAACTTCAGGTTACTTGTGTCCATGTTCTTTCAGATATCACAAAAGAAACATGTCAACTATGAAGAAAATCCCAATTATGGACAAAATTGAATTTTACACCATTATTAAAACAAAACTAAACAAAAAATCCTTAAACATTTTTGAAAGAGATGTTAGTGGTTAATGGGGGCTGTTGCCCTGGGAATTCCATGACTTATAAATGACATAGTTTTTTCAAGCAAGGCAGAGTCAGTTGAAAATGACTTCCATTTGAAATGCTCTATTGAAGCCACTTGCTCAGACATTCTTGAAAATGTTGAAAACTTATAGTGAAAGATGTCAGACTGAGTAAAAAGCAGTTTATAGAAATGGTTTGAGTATCACCTACAACCATTTTAAATGTAAGATGGGTACTGAGAATGCTCATACCACTTCAAATACAACAGTGTTTCCAGTGTCCATGACAGTTTTGGACCTCTCCATAGGCAACAAAGATGAAGTTTTAAACCAGATTGTCACTGGAGTTGAAACTTGAGTTCATCATTACGAGCCTGAGTCAAAGCAGGAGTCTATGTTGTGACATAAAAAGGCCGCACCTCTCCCTGAGAAGTTTAAGGTGTTGCAATTGGCTGGAAAAATATGGATAGTGGGATATAGAGGGTATCCTGCTGATTGGTCACAAAGATAAGAGAGTCACAATGAATGAAGAGAACTATTCCAGTCTGCTCAAATGGTTAAAAGAAACTGTGAAGAAGAAAATAAGAGGAAAATGAACCAAAGGGATGCTGCTTTGACATGACAATGAGCTTGTGCATAAGAGCAAAGTTGCACTGGCTATTTTTCATGACTGTTGCTTCCAAACATTAAACCACTCTTTCTATAGTCAGACCTGGCTCCATCTGATTATTATTTGTTCCCAAATATTGTCGCACCTAGTATAACATGAGCTGTGGGGGAAAGAAAAGTGGTATGCAAAGTTAAGAATGACAAACAGTAGCCAAGAATAGATTATAAGCAGGGTCAAGGGGCCACAGCCTCTTGGACTGGGCACCCCAAATCAGACCAGTGCATGGCTTTTATTGATGGATAGAATGAGAAAGTGAAAATTGTATGGGGAAGTAAAACCTCTTTCTAAGGTCTGTGATTTTCATGCCTTATGGCTGTTTCCAAAAGTCCCAGCATGTATTACGCCTTTACACATCAGTGCTTAATCCCAGTGAATGGAGTCATTGTTATTATAAAAACATCCATTTAGGGAGGAAATAGCTGTGATCATGCCATTGGATCTCAAGCTGTTATACCTGGGAAGCAAGGAAGCCAGGGGGCAGGAGATTAGCCTCAGAAGGGGTGAGGGGCTGTGCCTCACCTTTATTTGAACCCAAGCTCTCTCCTGATGGCCCTTGTGTGACTGGGCCCATCTTAGTTTGCTCCTTCCTTGAGGAATCTTACCCATCATTAACTAACCGGCCATTCTCTGTGCGAGTGAAGGAGGAACAATACCCTCTAGAAAGGGTCAATTCTGTCTTCTAGATATTCCATGCCCTCATGGCCTCCATGCTAAGCTCCTGCCTTAGGATGTCATAGGGAATGCATGGGCCGACAGACATGTCTGCAGCTACAAGGCAACAAAATATAAAAAAAAAGTTTCAAAGGTAGAAATTTACAGATGAAAAAAAGGTTAAAGCTGTAATTTGACAGCAAAAACACAACTTTTTCTAAGGGTAAATAAACTCATTAAAAGATCTGAAAAGTGTATTAGAGTTAAGGATAAATAGCTTATGTAAGAAAAATAATTTCTTTTTTACTGTACATTTATTCTGTGAGTTTTTTACCACTCCTTATATGTAATATAACTATGTTAATTAATATAGTATTGATAGATTCAATATAGAGTGGCTCCTTGCCCTACCATCTTCTTCTCTTCCTTGACCATACTATGATTTAACATTAATCTAGGAGACTGAGAGTTCAGGAAACAGAAATTTAGCTTGGGAAACTGAAACTTACCTTAGCCCTTACTGTAACCAGGACCATTGAGACCTATGCTTGACTAATCAGTAATAACCACCTGGACAATTGAAGTCTATGCTTGACCAATCAGTAGTGACCACCTACGTTTCCTCCCACATATTGCCTAGCAATCTCTCCTACCTATATAACTTCAACCCCCAATTGCTGGAGCTGCTGCTCTCCCATTGTGAGGCAGCCCAGAAGCTTTCCTAATAAAGCTTGTTACTACCACCCCATGTTTCAGCTTGTCTCTATCAACTATAAGTTCTCAGGCATGAGGATTAACAAATAAATTAATAGAACAGTATATAAAGCTCAGAAATAAAAACAAACTTAGTCATTTGATTTTCAACCAAGGTGTCAAAACAATCCAAAATAAATTAAAAGCTTATGTAAAAATTAACCCCAAATATGCAGTTAAAATAACAAAAATAAGAAGTCAATGAACTATCAAACAGAAAAGAGAGAAAAATCAGTGGACTCAAAACAGATGAAAAAAATGATAAGTTTCTTGTTTAATCAAAATAATAAAGAAAAGATAATTTTAAATATAATTAATGTGAGAATTGACCTCATTGCAAATCCTACTACATTAAAAGTACAATAAAGGATAATATGAACAAATTTATGCTAATAAAATTTGACAAGTTACATGAAACAAATTAATTTCTTGAAATACATATTATTCCAAAACTCATTTTATTAATTTTTTTGTTTGATTCACTGAGTGGGGATCGAACCCAGGCCCTGGCAGTGAGCATGCCAAAGCCTAGCCACTACACCACCAGGGAACCTCCCCCCTCAAAACTCATTTTAAAAATCTGAAAGCTTCATGTCTATAAATAAATTGATTTTGTAATGAAAACAGTTCTAGAAAGAATAGCTCAGATGGCTTCATTGGTGAATTCAAGCAAAAACAAATATCAATTATATATAATTGTTACTAAAAGAATATAGATGAGAAAAAAAAAACTCTCCATCTCTTCTATGAGGTTTGTATTACCCAAGCACCAAAACTAGTCAAAGAGATTTTAATGAAAAAAAATTTTGATGTGAATATTTCTATTAAATGTAGAGGCAAAAATTCTCCCCCATGAATTTTAAAATTGAATCCAGCTCTCTCTCTGACATCTATCTTTCTTTCTTTCTTTTGTTTTCTTTCTTTCTTTCTTTCTTTTTTTCTTTCTACCATCTATCTATACACACACACATAAACATTCACACATATCCACTATATATATATATATATATATATATATATATATATATATATATATATATACACACACATACATACATACATTGCTGTCTGCATAAAATAGTATCATAAATGCCTGTATTGTTTCTTTTTATTGTTAAATTTATTGGGGTAATATTTGTTAATAAAAATCACATAGGTTCCAGGTGTACAATTCTACAATATATCATCTATGTGTTGTATTATGTGTTCATCACTGAGTCAGTTCTTGTTCCATTGCCATATACTTGTATCCATGTCCCTTTTCTCCCATCCCCACCCCCCATTACCCTCAAGTAACCATTGAACTATTGACTGTGTCCATGAGATTTTGTTTTTTGTTGCTTTAAAATTTATGTTCCACATATGAGTGGAATCCTCTAGTTCTTGGTTTTTCCTGTCTGGCTAATGCATCACTTAGCATGATGATCTCAAGGTCTATCCATGCAGACATTAATGGCCCTATTTTATATTTTCTAATGACTAAGTAGTATTCCATTGTGTAAGAATATCATAATTTCTTTATCCAGTCATCTATCAGAGGACACTTTGGCTGTCTCCATGACTTGGTACTGTAAATACTGCTGCAGAGAACATCAGGTTACATATACCTTTGTAAATTGAGGTTTTCAAAATTTTGGGGTAGATACCCAGAAGAGGGATTGTTGGGTCATACAGAAACTCTATTCTTAATTTTTTGAGGAAGCTTCATGTTATCCTCTATGGTGGTTGTACCAGTTTGCATTCCCACCAGCAGTGTCTGAGGATTCCTTTTTCTCCAGAACATTTGTGGTTCCTTGTCTTGTTGATAATGGCTATTCTAACAGGTGTGAGGTGATAATCTCACTGTGGTTTTGATTTACATTTCCCTAATAGCTAGTGAAATTGAGAATTTTTTTTATGTATTTCAATGTCTTTATGAGATAGTTCAGGTCTTCTGCTGATTTTTTAATTAGATTGTTTTGTTGTTGTTGAGTTGATGGGTTTTTGAAATATATTTTAGAAATTAGCCCCTCATCAGAGGCATTGTTTACAAATATTTTCTCCCATTTAATTGGTTGTCTTTTTGTTTTGTTGATGGTTTCTTTTTCTCTGCAGAGGATTTTTAGTTTAATATAGTCCCATTCATTTATTTTTGCTTTTACTTTCTTTGCCTTTGAGGTCAGGTTCATAAACTCCTGTCTGAATCCAAGGTCTATAAGTTTAGTACCAATGTTTTCTTCTATGCAGTTTATTGTTTCAGGTCTTATGTGAATGTCTTTAATCCATTTTTAGTAACTTTTTATATATGGTGAGAAGTTGCAGTTCAGATTCTTTCATTTGCATGTGGTTTTCCAATTTCTCCACCACCATTTAATGAAGAGCCTTTCTTTCCCCATTGTATATATTTTTTGTTTTTTTGTCAAAAAATTATCTGTCCACATATTTCTGGGGTTTTTGTTTGTTTGTTTGTTTCATTGGTCTCTGGTTTATTTTTTTGCAAATACCAAACTTTTTTTATTATCGACAATTTGTAGTATAGATTAAAATCAGGGAATGTGATGCCTCTGGCCTTACTCTTATTTTGTAGGATTGCTTTGGTGATTTGAGGTCTTTTGTCTTTTCAAATGAATCTGATTATTCTTCTATCTATTTTTAAAAAGAAAGTCTGTGGGATTTTTATGGAAATTGTGTTAAATCTTTATGTTACTTAAGGTAATGTGGACATTTAACTATGTTGATTCTTCAAATTCTTGAGAATGGAGTATCTTTTGATTTCTTTGTGTTCTTTTAAGTTTCTATTAGTAGTGTCTTATGGATTTCAGTGCATAATTCTTTAGGTTTTTGTTAAGTTTATTCTTAGGTATGTTTTTCTTTTTGTTGCAATTGCAAAATAAGGTATTGTTTTTCTTATTTCTTTTTCTGAAGTGTTTTTTTTGGGGGGGGTATATAGAAATGCAATTGATTTTTATACATTGATTTTGTATCCTGCAACTTTACTGTATTAAGTTATTGTTTCTAATAGTTTTCTGGTGGAGTTTTTATAATTTTCTCTGTAAGAGATCATGTCAGCTGCAAATAATTACAGTTTGACTTGTCTCCCAATTTGAGTGTATTTTATTTCTTTCTCTTGCCTAGTTGTTCTCAGTAGAACTTCCAGTACTATATTAAATAGCAGCTGCAGTAGGAGACATCCCTATCTTATTTTTTATTTCAGTACAATAAGTTTCAGGTTTTTCTCATTCAGTATAATATTGTCACATGTGGCTGTTATTATGTTGAGGTACTTTTCTTCTATATTCATTTTATTGAGTGTTTGGATTATAAATAAATGTTATAACTTTTCAAATGCTATTTCTGCATCAATTGATATGATCATGAATTTATATCTTTTAATTTGTTTATGTGGTGTATCACACTGATTGATTTGCATAGGTTGAACCATTCCTATGCTTCTGGATGAATCCTACTTGATCATGGTATATAATCTTTTTAATGCTTTGCTGTATTATATTTGTTAGTATTTTGATTAAGATTTCTTCATCTGTGTTCATCAGAGATATTGGTCTATAGTTTTATTTTTTAGTGTTATCCTTACTAGATTTTGATATTAGGGTAATTTTGGTATCATAAAATGAATTTCAAAGTGTTACCTCTTCTTCAATTTTTTGAAAGAGTTAGGGGAGAATAAGCATTTACTCTTTTTTGAATGCTTGACTAAACTTGTTGGTGAGGCCATCTGGTCCTAGGCTTTTGCCTTTGGGGAGGTTTTGGAGAATTGTTTTAATTTTCTTACTGTTGATTAGTCTATTTAAGTTATCCAGTTCTTCTTGGTTCAATCTGTGTAGATTATATGTTTTTAGAAACTTGTCTATTTCTTCTAGGTTGTTAAATTTGGTAGCCGTCTTTCTTAGTATTTTCATATAATTCTTTGTATTTCTGTGGTATCGTTTGTAATTTTCATTTTTAATTTTGGTTATTTGTGTCTTTTTTGTTTGTCCCTTATTGAGCTCAGCCAGGGGTTTGTCAATTTTATTTATTTTTTTCAAATAAGCAGCTCTTAGTTGCATTATTTTTTTCTATTGCTTTTCTGTTCTCTATTTCATTTACCTCTGTTCTAAATTTTGTCATTTCTTTCATTCTGACTTTGGGGATTTTTTGTTCTATTGTCTCTAATTCATTGACATGAAATATGAGATTGTTTATTTGTGATTTTTTTTTTAATTTCTTGAGATGGGCCTTCAATGATGAAAATTTTTATCTTATTACTTGCTTTCACTGCATCCCAATAATTTTTGTATATTGTATTCTCATTGTCATTAGGTTCTATATATTTTTAAAATCTCTTCTTTTATTTTTTTGATCCAGTTATTTTTTAAAAGCATTTTGTCCAATCTCCACATACATTTTTTTTTTTTTGCTTTTACTATTATTATCATTTTGCAATTAATTTTCAATTTCAAACTTTGTGGTCTGAGAATAAACTTGGTATGGTTTTAATGTTCTTGAACTTACTCAGGCTAGTTTTGTGTCTCAGCACATGGTCTATCCATGTCCACTAGAAGAAAATGTATAGTCTTGTGTTTTGGGATGGAGTATACTATAAATGTCAATTATCTCTAATTTCTATAATGTATCATTTAAAGCTAATATTTTCTTATTTATTTTCTGTTTGAATGATCTGTTAATGGCTGTCAAGAGGGTGTTTAGGTCCTCTATTATGATTGTGTTTTTGACAATTTCTCCTTTTAGATCTGTTAGTGGTTGACTTCTAAATTTTGGCACTTCCTGATTGAGGACAAATATATTAATGAATATCATGTCTTTTTGTTGTATTGTCCCCTTTATCATTATGAAATGCCCACTTTTTTCTCTTATTATCTTTTTTTATCCTGAACTCTGTTTCATCAGATATAAGTATTGCTACTCCTGTTTTTCTCTGGATGCCATTGCTTTGAATATTGCTTTCCACCCTTTCACTTTCTGTCTATGTTTATCCTTGTGGCTGAAGTATGTCTACTGGAGACAGCATATGTATAGGTTTTGTTCTGTTAATCCAGTCTATTACTCTTCCACTTTTTATTGGTGAATTTAGTCTATTTACATTTAGAGTGATGATTGATATATGAGAATTTCTTATAATCATTTTACTTTCTGATTTTTGGTAGCTTGGTGTCTCAATATTTTTATTGCTTTTTTCTTACTGTCAGGTTTTTAATTTAATAGTATTCTATAATTTTTTTTTCTATTTCATCTCTTGTTTTTTGGTGGGAGGGGAGTAGTTGCCATAAGGTTTATAAAAAGAAAAGTTTCATGTATGTAGTTGCTCCTTTTCTGAAGCACACTGCTTATCTTTATTCTGTTTTGGAAATTTCAGTCTTTACCTTCTTTTCTTTTATATTTTTGTTGCACCAACTATTTTTCTTTTATTTTGACTTTTTCTTTCAGGACAAATATCTCAAATACCCTCCTTCGGTATTTCCTAAAATGCTGGCTTTGTATTAAAGAATTTCTTCTCCTTTTGTATTTCTAAAAAGGTCTTAATACTCCTTCATATCTTAAAGATGATTTTGCTTGGTAAATTATTTTGTTTACTAATTTCTCTTTTAATATTTTAAATATTTGAGGATTCAAACATTTTCTCCTGGCTTGTAAAATTTCTGCTGATAAATCTGCTGACAATCTGATGGGCTTTTCTCTATAGGTTATAATTCTCTTTTCCCAGGCTGCCTTGAGAATTATTCCTTTGTTTTAGAACTTTAATATTTTTCATATAATGTGCTTTAGAAAAGGTCTTCTAGAGTGCAGGAAGTTAAGAACCATGTTTTCTTCTTGAATTTGGGGTTCCAGTTCTTGCTAAAGGTTTGGAAAGTTCTCATGTACTACTTTTTTGAGTAAATTCTCTTTGGAGTTCTGTTCTGCCGCTTCTTGAACTCTTATTATTTTTATGTTGCTCTTTCTAATGGTGATAGATATTTGTTGTATACTTCTTTCTTTCTTTCTTTCTTTTTTTTTTTTTTTTTTTTTTTTTTTTTTTTTTTTTTTTTTTTTTTTTTTTTTTTTTTTTTTTTTTTTTTTTTTTTTTTTTTTTTTTTTTTTTTTTTTTTTTGCTTCTCATATTTCTCTTTTTCTTTTAGTAAAAATTCCATATTTCTATCTTGTAAATAATAAATTCTTTCCTCCATCTGATTGGCCCTACTTCCTATGCTACCTAATTTTGTTTTCATTATTCTATTGCATTGTTTACCTACAGATATTCTTTTTGTCAATAGTTTTAATTTCTTTATTAAATTACTCCTTTGCTTCACAGTATTCCTTTCTGAGGTAATTTAGTCCTCTCTGTGTGCTTCCTCAATTTTGTTTTATCTCTCTGAGTGTTTTTAGAATTGCAGTCTTAAATTCTGTCTCATGTAGATCATATAATTTCATATCTTCCAGATCCTTTTCAGGAGAGTTTTGGTTTTTTTGTTTTTCTGGTTTTGGTTTTGTTTTTGCTTTTTTTCTGTGCCTCTTTTCTTCCCTAGGATACTCATTGATCTCTTTCTGGGAATGAGAATTTTTTTCCCTGGAAAATATGAAAAGGTCTTTCTTTCACTTCTTTGTTGGTGTTGCTATTTGTTAACAATATTTTTCCCTTGTCTAGTCAGTCTTCTCACAGTGGGAGTTCCCTGGGTGATGGGCTTCTATACTTTGATCCAGTTGCCTTGGTCTCAGTGAACCTTTTCTTTAAAAGGATGTGGTAGGTGATTGTATTCTATGCTTTCATAATCCCAGTGCAGGCTAGAGATGTGCCTGTGTGCTGAACTTTTCTTAATCCCACATGCCAATTTCAGCTGAAAGGGTGTGGGTAATGGCGGGCTCTTTTTTTGTGGCTAACTGCAGTGTCTAGGTGGATTTGAGAGGGGGATGTGAGTCTTGAAAGAGAGTCAGAGGATGCCACCAAGCAGGCTCTGTGTTCCTGGGTTTTACCTGGCTTGAGGACAGTGCTTTTTGAAACTTTCTCATGACCCAAGATCACACATTGTCCTGAGCACTGGATTGAGCAGCAACCCAATCTCATCTCCCCATCAAAAGCAGAAAGAGCCACTAAGGTATGCGACTTTAACTCTGTCTTTCTCCCTTTTCCTGAGCTTGCACCTCACCCAAAATTTTGATCTTTCCTGGTCAGCATATCCATGGCCTCTAGTTCTTAGTGTCCAGCTCACCCAGTGCCACACTGTGGCTGGGGCAACACTGCTGCATTGCTTCATTCCTAGCCCTGAGCTCTTCCAGGTTAGCATGCTTGATCCGGCTTCAGCCTTAGCCTGCACAGGGTTGTTTAAGATACCATGTAAGGCACCTCTGCTCAGGCCCTAACTCAGCTAAGGGTATATGTTCAAGTCCTAGGTTACCTGTGGTTGCTCTTACTTCAGCATCCCATGCCTCTACCCTTGTCAGTTCTCTGCTTCCAAGCAATGGGGTTGCACTGCATTTTGACCAGTGTTCCCAAACTTTCAGCTCACTACCACTTCTGCCGAGCTGTGGGTCTCAAACTGCAGCTCCATGTGCCTTCTTCCCCTCTCTCCTGCTTGCCTTCTTTTCTCTTACCTTTAGGGATTTTCTTGTGATAAATGGTTCTCTCAACTGAAGCTATTCAACACTTAGAAATTCTCTGGTTGGATTTTGGTTTTTTATCTGTTATATTTTCCAGGAAAGGTTTCAAGAGTCTCCTCTCATGCCTCCATCTTAATGATTCCCTGCCTATATTTTTTTATATTACCTGGATAGATACTTTCTGGACAACCCTTGTGTATCTTTAATTTTATTTAAATTTAAAATAATTAATAAATTAAATGCAACTATACACACACACACACATATTATGTGTATAAACATACACACACACACACACACACACACACACACACACACATATTATAATAATGCATCATTGATCAAGTTATAGTTTTCCCAGGCATTCAAGATTGGCTTAAAATTTCAAAATAAGTTAATTAAATTTGCAATAGTCACAAACTAAAAACAGTAAAACTATATGATCATCTTAATTTATACAGAAAAAGTATTTTACAAAATCCAGCATATATTCATGATGAAAGCATAAAATAAAAATAAAATGGAACTTCCTCAATCAGATGGAAATATTCTATGAAAATGTTATAGCTAGCATGATGCTTAATGATAAAATAATGTATAGTTCCCCCATTAGAATGTCAATGAGTAAATAGTTTCTGCTCTTATTACTTTAATACAACATAATTCTAGAGTTTCTACCATAGAACTTAAAGTCATATGAATTAAAAAGAAATAGTAGTTTTTATTTGCAGATGGATTGATCCAAGTGTAAAAAATACTGAAGAATCTATAAACAAAAGTGCTAGAAATAATAAGTGACTTTAGCAAGATTTCAGTATATAAAGTTAGTATAAAACTATTAAATTTTTATATATATCTAGAAATGAATAAATAGAAAATAAAATTTATTAGTAGTATATAAAAACAGAATAGATTTATGTACTTGATTTTGTATCATGCAATTTGTATATTGTTTCTAACAGTTTTTTAAATTAAGTCTAAGATATTCTAATAAAGAATTATTTGATCTGCAAAAAGTGACAATTTAACTTTTCATTACCAATTTGGATGCCTTTTATTTCTTTCTCTTGCCTGATTGTTCTGCCTAGGACTTGAAGTACTGTCTTGAATAACAGTGGTGACAGAGAAAATCCCTGTCTTTTTGCTGACTTTAGATAAAGTTATTTCAGTTTTTCACCAATTAGTACGATATTAGTTTGTCATATATGACATTTATCCATTTTATTAAGTTTTTTGAACATGAATAGGTGTATTTTTTCAAATGTTTTCCTGTATCAATTGATATAATCATATGACTTTTATTATTTATTTTGTTAATTTGACATATCACATGGATTAATTTGCATATGTTGAATCATTCCTCTGTCCCTGGAAAAAAAATCCCACTTGATTGTGATGTATAATCTTTTTAATGTATTGTTGTATTCCACGTGCTAATATTTTGTTTAGGATTTTTGCATATGTATTCATCAGAGATATTGGTGTGTGTGTTTGTGTGTGTTATCCTTACCAGGCTTTACTATCAGGATAATGTTGGCCTCATAAACTGAGTTGGGAAGTGTTGCCTCTCTTTTTATTTGTCTGAAAGAGTCTGAGGAGGATGGGTATTAAATCCTCTTTGAATGTGTAGTAGAATTCAGTAGTGAGGCCATATGGTGCTACACTTTTTTACAGGGGGTAGGTTTGAAATGATCATTTTAATTTCCTACTTTTGATTGGTCTGTTTAGATTATCTTGTTCTCCTGGATTTAGTCTAGGTTGGCTATATATTTCTAAAAATGTTTCATCTTTTTCCAGGTTATTAAATTTGGTGGCATATACTCTTTCATAGTATTCTTGTATGAGTCTTTCTATTTTTGTGGTGTTTGTTGTAATTTCTCCTTTATATTTTTTGATACATTTTGCAATCATAAGACAAATAATAAAATACCTAGGAATAAACTAAGTAACAGAGGTGAAGAACTCATACACTGAAAACTATAAGACACTCTTAAAAGAAATTGAAGAAGGCACAAAAAAAATTAAAAAATATATTCTGTGTTCATGAATTGGAAGTATCAACATAGTGAAGGTGACCATATTACCTAAAGCAATATACAGATTTAGTGTAATCCCATAAAAATTTCAATGGCTTTTTTTTTCAAGAAATGGATATTTTAAATGACCAGATTTGTGTGGAAAACAAAGAAACAAACAAATAGCCAATGCAATCAAATGGAAAAAGAACAAGGCTGAAGACATCACACTCCCAGACTTCAATTGATACTATAAAGCAACAATAAACAAAATAGCATGACATTGGCAGTAAAAGAGGCACACAGACTAATGGAATAGAATTGAAAATCCAGAAATAAACTGACATACAAGGGCTGCCCAAAAACAAATTCAGCCATAAATGCCTCTATTTTTCATATGATGTGTCTGGATACTTTCTGGACAGCTCTGTATGTGAATAATTTTTGACAAAGGAGCCAAAAATATAAAATGAGCAAAGAGAAGCCTTTTCAATAAATGATGCTAGAAAACCTGGAAAATCACATGCAAAAGATTGAATCTAACTGCAATCTGTAATCATATACCAAAGGTAACTCAAAATAGTTCAAAGACCTACACATTAGACCTGAAACAATAAATAGCAAAAAAGAAAACATTGATACTAAATTTACAGACCTTGGGTTTAGGTAAGAATTTACTAATTTGATCTCAAAAGCAAGAAAAGTAAAAATAAAAATAAATAAATGTCACTATACCTAGGAAACTTCTGCACAGCAAAAGAAACCATCAACAAAATAAAGAAGCAATCAACTAAGTGGGGGAAGATATTTGCAAATAACACTTTCAATAAGGGGCTATAACCAAAATATACAAAGAACTCATACAACTCAAAAACATAAAAACAAGCAATTCAAAAAAATAGAGAACCTGAACAGCTGCTTCTCCCAAGAAAACATGAAAATTGCCAAAAGGTATATTTAAAAAAACGCTCAACTTTACTAGCTATTAGGAAAATGCAGATTAAAACCACAGTAGTATGTCACCTCACACCTATTACTGTGAGCTATTATCTACAAGAAAAATACTAATAAGTATTTGAGAGGCTGTGGAGTAAAAGGAACCCTCATACACAACCATAGAAATGTAAGCTGTTACAGCCACTGTGGAAACAATATAGAGGTTTCTCAAAAAATTAAGAATAAAGTTACCATAAGATCAAGCAATCATTTTTTTCTGGATATCTATCAATAAAAATCTAAAAACTTTCATTTTTAAAGATATACGTACCCTGACAGGAGCATATTTTATTAATCTTGTCTTTGACAAATAGGATACAAAATGCTCAAAATATATACAAAAGATTTGGACTTTCTGAAATTTCAAACATTTTCCTTTCAGAATATATATCTAAAAAGTTAAAAAGAAAGACACCAACTGAAATAATATATTTACAAAACACATATCTGGTAAGACAATGGTTGTGAATATATAATATGTCATTAAGTTACATTGTTTGTATAGAAAATATATGTGTATTCATCAAATATTATTCTTCAACATGTATAGTGTTTATGTATTAATAATACTTCAATAAAACTACAAAAATTAGGTAAACATATGTCTAATTTACGAAACACACACATACATATACATGCTGACAATTTGTAGTAAAAAAACTAAACAAATAAAAAAATGGACAAAATTATTTAACAAGCATTACACATGAAAAGATATGTAGCTGAAAAATAAGCACATGAAACTATGTTTAACATAGTTGGTAATGACAGAAATGCATATTGAAACCAAAATTAGGTGCCACTACACATCCACTAGAATAGCAAAAGTCTAGTAGACATACTATACCAAGTGCTGGCAAGCATATGTTACAACTAAAAATCTCTTATGTCAGTTGTGAAAATAAAAAATAGCACAATCATTTTGAAGAAGATTTTGGTAGTTTTTTGATGAGTTAAACATATACTCTTTATGTGACTAGACATTCTAGCTACACTTATAAATTTACCCAAGAGAAATAAATGCACATGCCCACACTGAGACCTTTACACAATTATATGTATCAGCCTTATTTTCAAAACAACTTGAAACAACTCAAATGTCCATCTACAAGTTAATTAATAAACAAATATTGATAGAAAGATAAATCTGAAATTATGCTGAATAAAAATGACAAAGATCACATATACAGAAGATGCCAGAAAAAGTATACACAGTTTTTAAAAAAGAAAACACTGCATCAAAATTATAATACTCAATATGTATAAATAACAAAAGAGGAATATCAGTCATGTATTACTTCTGCAATTACAAGAAGTGCTCAAAGTTGTTACCATCAGCATCCAGGCACTTCTCATTATTGTGAACTACTGCTTAAGCAATGTTGACCAAAGTGTAAACTTGAATTGCTGCACATGCCATTTCAGTTTCTTCCTGAAGTACCACTAATGTAGCTGGTTTTCTATGGTATGCCATATCCTTTAAGGTCCTTCATAGATAGAAGTCAAGAGGTGTTAAGTCAAGAGAAGATGGGGGGAACTCAAATAACATTCTCAAATTTCAAATACCACTTCAAAATAGTCTTGCACTCCTCAAACAACAACCAAACTCCCACCATTTACTTTGACTGTCCTGCCTATCACTTGGTGATACTAGCATTTATTTGATTAATGTCCTTTTTTGAGCAAATGTCATACTACACATTACTACCATAATTCAATTCAACTTTGAAAAGTAATACACAGATAATACTTTTTAAAATGTGTATACATTTTTGGCACCCTGGTAGTATAATTTTATTTATGTAAAATTCTAGAAGTTTTTAAATAATCCATAATAATAGAAAGTGAATTGCCTGAGGATAAAGATGAGAAAGAAAGCTTTACAAAATGTGCATGAGAAATTTTCTCAATATGATGAATATATATTTTAACTTTATTATAATGATAGATTTATTGTAAAAATTCATGAAGTGGTACACTTTAAATCAGTTATTTGTCATATATTAATTATACACTAGTAAAAGCATAAGTCACTTAAACATATATCTATCCTAAGACCCACACTTCTGTAGTTATTTACTGAAAAAAATAAATAAATACATAGATCCACAAAAACACTTTTACAAGAATTGTGTATCAGCTTTATTGTTAATAGTTATTATTCTAAAAACTGGAAACACCTTAGGTGTCCATTAGCAGTGTAATACGTATGCATGCGCACACACACACACACACACACACACACGCAAAATACTGGGGTGTATACGTAAAAAGGACCATTACTTAGTGATAAAATGAGCAAACTGCTGATATAGGAAGCACTGTGGACTGACCTCAGAAGCATTATGATGAATGAAAGAAGCTTTTTACAAGACTGCATAGTGTGTGATTGCACTGTATAATTCCATCTTACTAGAACAGCCAAAACTAATGGTTAAGAAAAGAATAGTAGTTGCATTTTTGGTAGTAAGAGTAGAGAGGAATGAGCAAAGAAAGAAAGAAATTGAAAATATAAAAAAAGAATCAAATGAAAATTTGAGAGATAAACAATGCCATAAAAGAGCTGAGAAATGAACTAACTTCAACAGGAAACAGGGTCAACGAGATGGAGGAAAGAATTAGTGATATCGAAGGTAAGAACACGTTGAAAGAAGATAGAGAGTTTAGAGTAAAAGAAACTAGAAGAACTCTACAAGAACTCTCTGACTCCATTAGAAAAAGCAATATTAGAATAATAAAAAGAAGGTGCAGAAAAAAACTCTACAGAGGGCATGGTCAAACTACATAAAAAGAATAAGGCTAGAGACATCACACTCCTGAATATCAATTTGTATAACAAAGTATCAATAATCAAAACAGCTTGGTATTAGCACAAAAACCAACAAATGAAATAGAATTGAAAACCCAAAGATAAATCCACAAATATATGGACAAATAATTTTTATACATAAGCAAAAATTATACAATGGGGAAAAGACAGCTTCTTCAGTTATATGGTGCTGGGAAAACTGGAAACACATACACAAAAGAGTGAATCTGAGCTGTGAACTATCACCATAACCTAAAATTAATTCAAAATGGATTGAAGATCTCAACATAAGACCCTAAACAATAAACTGTATAGAAGAAAACATAGGTACTAAACTTATAGACCTTGGGCTCAAAGAGGACTTCATGAACTTGACCTCAAAGGCAAGAGAAGTAAAAGCAAAAATAAGTAAATGGGAACTATATCAAACTAAAAAGTTTCTGCATAGCAAAAGAAACCATCAACAAAGCAAAGAGACAGGCAACCAAATGGGAGAAAATATTTGCAAACAATGCATCTGATAAGGGACTAATAACTAAAATATTTAAAGAACTAGTATGACTCAAAAACAAAAAACAAACAATCCAATTAAAAAGTGGGCAGAGGAGGTTCCCTACTGGTGTAGTGGCTAGGTTTCGGTGCTCTCAACACTGTGGCCTGGGTTCAATTTCCAGCCAGGGAACTACCCCCCACCCCACCCCAAAAAATAAATAAATAAAAATAAAAACTAAAAAGTGGGCAGAGAACCCATATAAACATGTCTCTTATGAAAATATGCTAATGGCCAATAGACATGAAAAAATGCTCAATTTCATTAGGTATTAAGTAAATGCAAATCAAAATCACAATGAGATACCACATTACACCTGTTGGAATGGCTATTATCAACAAAACAAGGAATAACAAGTGCTGGAGAGGTTGTGGAGAAAATGAAACCCACCTATACTGCTGGTGGGAATGCGAATTGGTACAACTGCATGTGGAGGACAGTGTGGAGGCTCCTCAGCTAATTGGAAATGGAGTTACTATATGACCAGGCGATCCCCCATCTGGATATTTACCCAAAAAATTTAAACACCTTAGTCTGCAAAAACTAATGTACCCCAATATTCATCGCAGTATAGTTCACAGTGGCCAAGACCTGGAAGCAAGCAAAGTGCCCTTCAATAGATGACTGGATAAAGACGCCGTGGTACATATACACAATGGAATATTATTCAGGTATAAGAAAAGATGAAATACTGACATTTGCAACAACATGGGTGGACCTGTAGATCATCATGCTAAGCCAAATAAGCCAGACAGAAAAAACCAAGAACCATATGACTTCATTTATATGTGGAATATAAAACTGATAGCAACAAAGAAACAAAATCTCATGGATACAGTCAATAGTTTAGTGGCTGTATCCACTAAAGTGGGGAGGGTGTGGGAGAGGAGATG
Source organism: Lyroderma lyra (assembly GCA_004026885.1). Classification (NCBI taxonomy): domain Eukaryota; kingdom Metazoa; phylum Chordata; class Mammalia; order Chiroptera; family Megadermatidae; genus Lyroderma; species Lyroderma lyra. The sequence goes on along the minus strand of PVJL010002457.1, from coordinate 75,630 downwards.
TCAAATATAAGGTGATGAAAAGAGAACTGTCACTGGGTTGTGAACACATAATGTAACACAGACAATGAACTATAAAATTGCATACCTGGAACCTATGTAATTCTTATTAATCAATGTCACCCCAATAAGCCTAACAATAAAAATAATAATAATATATATTTTGTAAGAAGTTCTATGTTTACAACTTTAAAAAAAAATGAGTGTTGTGTGGATAAAAGATAGAGGTATAGATATGTGATAAAGCAAATATAGGAAAATATCAACTATAAAATCTAAGAAATAGGTATGTGAATGTTCACTATAATGTTATTTTAATTTTTCCATGTATATAGTTTTTCCATAATTATCTTCTTTAACTTCCCATATCATCCTTTTAAGAAGAAAAATCTATTTTTCTATCCTATGAATCTGTCCTGGCTTTGCAACTCACTTTGGCTAAAATATATTGAGTGATGTGGTTTTCTTGCTTTAAGATTGTACCTCAAAAAACAGTTTGTCTTTTACCTGCCTTCTTCACATGAATAGTTCCAGACTAGGTAGCTTCATGGGGATTGCATACACAGAGGAAAGCCCAAATGTTGCAGCCAAGGCCATGTGATAGCCAACTAAACATATGAGAGAACCTAGCCCAGTTCAAAAGAGCTGCATGCTTGACTCGCAGTTGATGGCATGTGGAATGCAGCCAAGATCAGAGGAACCCCCAGCCGATAACTGATAAGACAATAGCTATCAATACATGTTGCTATTTTCTGTATTATAACCTTTCTCAACTTTTTTTTCATAGGGTTGTGGATAAGATTAGATCAGATAACTCATCCAAATGACTTAGAACGGTTAAAAATACATACTTGCTTAAAATTAGTTGCTATTATTATCATCTCCACCACCTCAGAGAGCTTCAATGATTACCAACTCTGACTGCCAAATTCTTCTGAAATATAAAGTATAGACATGATTTATTAATGTTTGCCAATCTTATTCGAAATCTTGTCCAATCACCTTTCTCCATGATATGCAAACATCCATCTTCATAGACTTAGCCCATTAAGTATGTTTTCCAAGTGAATTGATCAGGTGGCTTGGCACAGAGGACAGAACCCTTTAAAATTACAAAAGCTGTCTGTGCTTCAGGTGAAGGTGGCTGTCAAACATTTGGGGGTTTATGCAAGCTCTCTATCTTTCAGTTGGGCCAAATAAGCAGGCTTCCTCAGATAGAAGATATTTAATATCCAAAAGTCCAAAAGAAGATTGCCCCTCAAAAAAACATTTTTTAGAACTAGTTCTACTTTTTTTCTTTCTTTTTTTTTTTTTTTTTTTTTTTTTTTTTTTTTTTTTTTTTGTGACAAAGCCCCGAAGTTCTCATTTATTTATAATAAATTAGGGGTAATTAGAAAGAGTTAATAGCAGCTGGTGTTAACCAGCTGTGGTAATGAAATCCTGGAGGTAGGCCTGTGTTTCTCAGGGTGCCCTGATGTTAAATCACCCATCCTTACATGCAGGTCTCTCCTTGGGGCTTGGATACTTATAAAAACACCAGTCTCAGGGAAGGGTATTAGAGTTCAATGGCTAGGGGCCTACACACCCTGGATAGTATATTTCTGTCAGTACTTTTAAAAATAAAGATGAAATTTCAGCAAGGATGTTTCTTCACAATTGCAGTAGAGATGGCACAAATTTACTATTCTTGTCTTAGTGGAAATTTTATGAAATTAGGAGTTGAAGGTTTAATAAGCATAGGCTCCAGAATGTTTACTACAAACCTTATAGCTTTGGTGCACACTTTGCCTCAGAGTACAATAGCCCCAGGGGAAGTTGCTAGTGAAACATAAAGAAAGGTCTTATGCTGTCATCAGTATTTAGCAAACTCCAAAATAAACTGTGTTATTTTCTGAAGGAGTTGTCAGAGTTTTGAAAATGCTAAACATATAATGTAGTTGAAAAATAAAGGTAGAATATGTAGTGCCGCTCAAACTCATTTTTATAATGGCACACATTTTTTTCCCACAAAGCATCACATGTGATTCTCAGAAAATATGTGCAAAATACAGCCTTAGAGAAACCATGAGAAAATATATCTGGAATAATAGAATCCCAGTAATAGAAACAAGCTTCAGTCAACTGGGACAGTTGAAACTACAGACTCTAGCATGTCCCCTAGATTTCAAGTTGAAAGCTGCTTTATATAATCACAGGAAATGGAAAAGAAAATACTGTCAAAATTAATATGCTTGGCTGGGAATGAGGTCAAGGCTCATTTTATGGATGTCCAAGGATGCCATTAGGCTAACAAATAAAGTAAACCTACAGTTGCACTTAGTACACCCACAAAATAATTAAAAAATAAGATTTAAACTTATTTTTTATGACTGTTCTTCCCTGAAACTGCCAGATCCTATCTGCTGTCAATTCTTAGGCTTATGGGTACATTATCTCTTTTTAATGGAAGGGACATGGGACACTTCCAATCTCTTTGATAAAATAAAGTTCAGAGAAATGTTTATTTACTAATAATATCAAGGAGCCATAGGAGATTAAATTATCTCTTTGCAGTAATTTTTCTACATAGTGGGAAAAACTCTGGGCTTGCCTTTAGGAGAGCAGAGATCTAGTCTCAATAAACAACTCAGATCCTACATTGACATTCCTGATCTTTATGATAAGATCCGTTAAGATAATCACTGAAGTATTTCCAAGGTAAAAAATAAAAAAGTCTACATCTGTATCAGACCATGTTTTCTCACCTTACTTTCTTTAACATCCCATTCATTTTCATTTAGTGAGTTATCTTGCAGACCAATAGAAAGGAAGATAAGCGAATAAGAAGGATGAGTTCTTATAATAAAATTCTAACATTCTCTATGCAGTATACTTTTGAGAGAGGAAGCTATTTAGTGATGGTAGTAGCTTCCCAGAGGGTTGCAAAATGTTTTTAAATATTTTTATTGTTATACTTACTGGGGTGACATTGGTTATCAAGAGTTACATGGGTTCCAGGTGTACAATTCTATCTGTTGTATTATATGTTCACCACCCAGTGTAAGTTGCAAAATTGTTGAAATTTTACGGCACTAACACCGTTGCAATTCTTGTCTGTAGCCATTACACTCTGGGGTGCTTAGGTAACGAGTAATGTCTTTCTTACTCCATCTCCGCCCCCCCCATTTCTTTCTCCCTTTCTTTTTTATTAAGTGAATACAATAAAATTATAAAAAGTAATACAGTTTTAGGTATAAAATGAAATTTGAAATGTGACAAGTGGCATGCAGCCTTACAGCTTCATGGCAACAACCATGTCCACAGAAACACACAATGAAATGTATCCAAACACTATTTTTTTTTTTTTTTTGTTTTTTGGTATGCGGGTAGCTCCCTGACTGGGGATTGAACCCAGGCCACAGCGCACGCCGAAGCCTTAAGCCACTACACCATCAGGGAACTCCCCCAAACACTATTCTTAACGACAATGAATTCCACTAATAACACAAGTTGGTGTTTTAGAATCACCTTGCATCTTGAGACTCCTCAGTGTGAAATATAAATAGCCATATGTCATTGCCAAGGTTTCCAGGCAGGGCAGATTTTGGTGGTGGTACACCCAATTGAAAAAACACACGTGGAGCCGACATGGGGGACCATAAACACACCAGCAAGCAAGCCAGCTTTATTGCACACCTGGGACTATATATACGTATTCAAACAAAAGTGGCATCTTGCCGCATCTGCCCAGTAGCAGTTTGGGTTTTCATGGTTACATGAGGTAGAACAGGCACAGTAAATGTCAGCCCCAGGTATTCCTCAACCCCAGACATAGACTGATTATACCAAGGTCAAGACTGGGTGGTGGGCCTGGCTTTAACTCTTTACAGTGGGACTGACTGTAATTCTTTACAGAGGGCTTGGCTTTAACCCTCTGGGAACTGACACCATATATATTTCCAAATGATATTAGTATAATAATATTAAATTATTACATACTATTATTTGTATTGTGTTGAAAAACCATGTTCCCATATTGTTGAATTACTTATTTTGCTAGTTTACATGATAATTATACAGCCCACAAATACTGCATCTCACCTGATGCTTGCACAGTTTTCCACAATTAAGATTAATGAGCCTGACATTCTACTTTTTAAAGGGTTGTTTCTAATTATTGACAAATGGAATTATATTGAAGCATTTAATGTAATTGCTTACATGTGCTCCTTAACTGATAAAAGAAAATGTATATTACCCTAATAATCTTTTCAAGGATGTTTTGTAATAAGGCAATCATTTTGAAATAGGTATGTGTTCTCTCTCAGGGTGGCTCTATATACTCTAGCTACCTCAAAAAAATTAAATTTTACTCATTCATTAGGGAACAATACTCTATACTTTTAAACAATCAAATACTTGAATCATTTGATTACCAAGATCTAAGCAGCAGGACTTAACTTGTGGTTAGGTGGATAGAACAAGCATCCACTTCTATGCAAGGACTTGAGAAACTATATAATGCCACTGAAAACTGCAAAATAGCCACTAAATAAAAATAACTCTAAAATTGTATTTACCATTTGTCATGGGATGTAATTTTACATTAGAGATTTATTTTGTGGGATAAAACTGCCAAGACTTTAAGTGGGATGTAATTAGATTAGCTATTTGCACCTGATACTGATGAGGGTAATTTTCCTGGGAAAAGCTTTTGCTGATGAAACTCTGAAAAAGCATGACATATCAGTAGGTTTCTATGAAATAATAACTGAGAGCTCTCAGACCCGAAGAAATAGAGAATCTTGGGTACAGCCACAAATAGCTTTTGAAAGTATTCTTACATGGTACTATCCTTAAACAAGTGACTGCCTTACTGTGGCTGGGAGACAAAACATAGTTGAGGGCTCCAGTTACCACAAGGAGCTACAATAGTCTAGGACTTGCTACTTTAGTCTACTGGTTTAATAGCCCAATGTAAAAGTGGTTTATAATGTAAGTCATTTCAAAAGCACTAGGAAGACCAAGTTGGACTAAATAACATAAGACTAAAGTAGAAAGCAAGCTATGCACTTCCAGTTCACACTTACACCTACACACACACACACACACACACACACACACACACACACACTTATTTACAAAGGCCACTATAATCAAGCTTAGTAGTTGTTAAACGTCTTATAATAAATGTTGATATTCAAATATATGAGGGGACACCCAACAAACCCTTGAATTTGTTTATTCATTGTTACAATTTGTGTATTCATTGTTACAATTTTAAACTTCTGTCACCTTCAAAGTACTGTAGGTTGATGCAATACACCTATTGAGACAATTTTACCACCGATCAAAATAGTTTTAAAACCCATGAATTTTGATGCCTTTTAGTACTTCTACCAATTTATGTTTCACCTCTTTCACATAGGCAAAATATTTACCTTTGAGGACTTTTTCCATCTGGGGAAACAAAAAAATCACTTGGGATAAGAGTGTGTGAATAGGGAGGGTGGGGCATAGGGGTCAAGCTATTTTTGGTCCCAAACTGCTGAACACTCAGTGTGGTATGGGCAGGTTTGTTGTCATGCCACACATTTTTTGTGTAAATCAGCCATCATGCAATGAACAAATGCATTTGAAGTGTCTCCAAAAACATTCACTGAAGCTGAACATAGACTGTTATAACACCACCAGCTGCTACACTGAGGCAGATGGGTTCCTAGAACACTCACTTAGTAGGGGAAGCCTACACTGAAAGAGTTTTGCCCTGCAGAAGCTATTAATAATTCTGGGGTTTTTTGGGGTCCCCCACATGCATACTCACCCTGCTACACTCATAAAACACAAATCTCAAGCTCACGACAGCACTCTTGCTCTCAAAATATCTTTATTAGCTATACAACCTGGATATTAGAATCCATGGCAGGTGTGCTGTGCCTCACAATAGTAGAATATATTCTAATATGAGGAATGGGAGAGGGAACAGGGAAGATGTAAGAATAACAAATAACCGCCATGTAATACGTGATACATATTACACAGAAAACACATTTGTTTTGTTTTTGGTTTGTTTCAAAAGATTAATTAGTATACTTCTTAAATGATTAACTTCAAAGATAGATTTCAAAAACCAAAGCCCATTCAACAATAATGTAGAACTCTATGTTAAATTAGAAAATTCAACTACCTGCTTCTCATTTTTCTCCACACTGAGACCTGCCTCCTGCGTCCCTTATTCTCATACCACTCATGGCTTCTGGTCCAAGACCCTGCCTCTCTCTACTCCAGGTTACTCTGGAAATGGCCTGTTCCTTTTATGTTAGAGAGCTTGCTCTTGCAGCATTCTAAAAGGTAAGTGTATTTGAGCATATGATATTCTGTGTGTAATAAACAATTCTACTTCTAATTCTACTTCTTTTGTCCATCTCTTTCTCTCAACTTTGATGTATTGAGCCAGCAACTATTTAACCAAGAACAGCCTACCCTCATATCATAGAATCATCCTAGTGCCTAGCCTGGTTCTCAGAGCTGGACCTCAGGGTAATAAAAACAGGAGTCACTCCATCATGCCAATCCATCTGCTTTCCACTAAGAAGGTAAGCAAACCTACCATGAACTTACTCTCAGTTTTGAACTGCTGGAGAACAAAAAGAGCTTCTCAACCACCTCTCACTTGGAGTTAAGGGGTCCTGGAAAAGAAAAGATTGACAGTGGTTTATAAACATATTGCTATTATGAGAAATAAAACCCAAAGTTTATTTCCTATTGATAGTATGTCCTATTGATAAATAACATTAGCTATAGTTAAAACTAAAATGCACTTTCTATTCATTTTAGGAAACCAGGTTATCCTAAATCAAAAACAAGACAGATATTACCAGAATATAATACTACAGAAAAATATTTTCCTGTGTTGATGCAAAAACTTCTCAACAGAATACTCACAAAACAAATTTAACAAGTTTTAGAGAATTATGCACCACAGGCAAGTTAAATTTATTTCAGATATGCAAGTCTGATTCAACATTCTGAAATCAACTAAAATAACACATTGCATTAACCACTTAAACAAATTACATGATTATTATAATCAGATTGTATGAATAGATGCAAGAAAAGCAATTGACAAAATTCAACATCCATGGATTATAAAAACTTTCAGCAAACTAAAATAAAGAGAGGTTTCCTCTCTTTACTGATAAAAAAATTTTTACAAAAACTTACTGCTAATATCATACTCAATGGTAAGAAATTACATACAATAGACTCTCAGTTAACTGGCACCCATGGAGATTGATAGATGCTGGATAAATGCAGTTTCCAGTAGCTTGAGAGTTAGTATTAAAAATAGGCTTAACTTATTGGGGTGACATCTGTTAGCAAGGAGTACATAGGTTTCAGGCATACAATTCTACAGTGCATTGTCAACTTGTATAATAAGTTCACCACCTAATGTGACTTCTCTTTCCATCACCTTATATTTAGCTTCCCCTCCTCCTCTCCCACCCCCTCCCCTTTCTCCCCTCCCTAACCCACTTGTCCCCAAATAAACATTAAACTATTGATTGTGTCCATGGGTTATTTGTTCATTTCTTTTTTTCTTTGCTTTCAGTTTTATATTCTGCATATGAGTGAAGTCATACAGTTCTTTGTTTTTTCTGTCTGGCTTATTTCACTAAGCATGATGATCTCCAAGTCCATCCATTTTGTTGCAAATGGCAATATTTCATCTTTTCTTATAGCTGAGTAATATTCCATTGTGTATATGTACCACAGCTTCTTTATCCAGTCATCTGTCGCAGGGCACTTTCATTGTTTCCATGTTTTGGCCACTGTGAACAGCGCTGCAATGAACACTGGGGTACATAAGTTTTTGCGGACAAAGGTTTTCAGGTTTTTTGGGTAGATCCCCAGAAGGGGGATTGCTGGGTCAAATCGTGACTCAATTCCCAATTTTCTGAGGAACCTCCACACTGCCTTCCACAGTGGTTGTACCAGTTTGCACTCCCACCAGCAGTGTACCAGAGTCCCTTTTTCTCCACATCTTCTCCAGCACTTGTTATTCCTTGTCTTGTTGATAATAGCCATTCTCACAGGTGTGAGGTGATATCTCATTGTGGTTTTGATTTGCATTTCCCTGATAGCTAATGAGGATGAGCATTTTTTCATATGTCTGCTGGCCATTTGTATTTCTTCATGGGAGAAGTGTCTGTTTAGTTCTTCTGCCC
>PVJL010002457.1:36845-67326 GCA_004026885.1 Lyroderma lyra | reverse complement strand
GAAGTCTTACTAGTTCTTTATATATTTTAGATATTAGACCCTTATCTGATGCGTTATTTGCAAATGTTTTCTCCCATTCAGTTGACTGTCTCTTTGCCTTGTTGATGGTTTCTTTTGCTGTGCAGAAGCTTTTTAGTTTGATATAGGCCCATTCATTTATTTTTGCTTTTACTTCCCTTGCCTCTGAAGACAGGTTCATGAAGTCTTCCTTGAGTACTAGGTCTATAAGTTTAGTACCAATGTCTTCTTCTATACAGTTTATTGTTGCAGGTCTGATATGAAGGTCTTTAATCCATTTTGAGTTAATTTTTGTATATGGAGAGAGTTCATAGCTCAGGTTCATTCTTTTGCATATGTTTTTCCAGTTTTCCCAGCATCACCTACTAAAGAGGCTGTCTTTTCCCCATTGTATGTTTTTTGCTCCTTTATCAAAAATTATTTGTCCATAAATTTGTGCGTTTATTTCTGGGTGTTCAGTTCTGTTCCTTTGGTCTATATAGTTTTGACTATTGATGCTTTGTAATATAAATAGAAGTCAGGAAATGTAATGCCACCAGCCTTATTCTTTTTATGTAGTATTGCTTTGGCAATTCAATATCCAACTAACCTAATTGTACCATAGCAGATACTAGACAACCAGAAATAGTCCCATGCCCCAGAGCCTACTGAATCATTCAAGCTTAAAATCCTAAACTTGCTGACTCTGCTTCACTTGTTCCTTAATGCATAAACCACAATGAATGCTCTTATTCAGAGTCCCTTTTTTTCTTTTGCTTTCTGACTAACCATAATGTTCTCCTGTTTTGCCTTCTGTGATGAACTACTCTATGCCTTCTCCTCTTGGGAAGTTTACATAGTAAACTATAGTTCTATTGGCTTTACTACATTTAAATAATAATAAAACATATTTTAAAACATTTTCTCATAGTCCATCAGGACCCTTAACTTTGCCTATTATTAATACCTTGCATTAGTGTAGTACTTCTTTTATAATTGATAAACTGATATTGATATACTGTATTTACTAGAGTTTAAGTTTACATTAGGGTTTATTCTGTGTTCTGGTGTGGACAAATGTATAATAACATGCATCTATCATAGTATAATTCAGAACAGTTTTACCATACTAAAAATCCTTTCTTCTCTGCTTAGTCATCATTCCATTTCTTCTAACCCCTGGCAATCAATAATGATTTTATTGTTTTCATAGTTTTGCTTTTCTAGTACACCATATAATTGGCATCATACAATATGTAACCTTTTTGAATTGATTTTTTTCACTTAGCAATATGCATTTAAGTTTTCTTTATGCCCTTTTATGACCTAATAGTTTATTTTTCTATTGCTGGCCATAGCAGCAATGGCTCTAAGGCATGGGTGCTATCTTTGAATCACAGGGTCTAATTTTTGACTATAGTAGCCTAGGGATCTATTTTTATTCCATATTTTTGAGTGAGCATTTCAAACGCATTCCCTTTCTTTGCATGTACCAAAAGAAAAAAGAAATCTGATAATTGGATGCATAAAGGAAAGAGGGTTTATTAAACTCTCTTTCAAGGCTTTAAAGTCTATGTCATCCTGTTCTTCCCAAGAGATTGGGTCGGGACTGTCATTCTTTAGTAAGATATATAGAGGTTTGGCCAAAAGAGAGACATTTGGTATCCAATTTTGGCAACAGTCTATTAGCCCAAGAAAACCTTGCAATTGGTACTTAGTTTGGGGACTTGGGAAACTTAGGACATCATGAAGCCTAGCTGCATCCAGGTGTAGTCTTTGTTCCAATATCAGATGTCCCAAATACTGAGTTTGGTCAATTTGTAATTTTTCTTTAAAGACCTTATCTCCCTTTAAGGCCAAGAGTTTCAACAAATAAATCCTATCTCCCTGTGATAAAATATGAGAAAACAAACAAGTAAATCATCCACATATTGCAACAAAATAGAACATTTGGAAAAAACTACATCATCTAAATCAGTCTTCAGAATCTGTGAGAAATGAGGATTTTTAATCAAACCTGAAGGCATTACTGTCCAGGTAAATTTCTTTCTGTTTCAATGTGAAGGTAAAGAGATATTGGCTAGCTTTATCAAGTGGAATGCTATGACAGTGAGGTTGAGCACCAAGAGTGAAGCACTGGTGTCATTAAGAATAAAAATAATTTCCTTCAAAATATGGAGCCCCATCATTGGGAATTAGGAGGACCTGACAAAGGCTGGTTAGAAAGCTGAGAGCATCTGAAACACTTACACTTATTGCAGCCCTTGTTTCAGTGTCCTGGTTCTTGCAGTAGTGACAAACATTTGGAGTCCTTTGGTTTTGCACAGAAACTCTCACTTGCTAAGGCCAAAAATTAAGAGTACTGACAAGTTCATTGGCCAAATTCACTAAATCTAAGGTAGTCATAGATTTCTATTCCTTTCTGAATCTCCTAACCAAGAGAGAGAAGTTTATATTCAGCCCATTGAAAAACTAAGAATTAAGTTACTCATGTAGTGTCGAGATTCAAAGAGAGACTAGAGTTTTCCTTAAAGATCTCTAATAATAATCATGAACAGATTCATCAGAACTTTGTGAGCAAGACTGAATTTTGCTTCAATCAGTAAAGCTTGAAAAGGCCTTAGGAATTTCTTTATGTAGTTTTCCAGCAAGTTCCCTAGCTTCTTTTCTAAAATTGAAAGTTTGATTCTCTAAGTCTTTCTCAGGATGCTCCAATCCAGCAATTCTCAACCAATGTTGAGCCTGACCTTCATCAACTAACGTATTGTTTAGCTGATACAAATCAGAAAACCCAGGCTGATAAGCTTGAATAGTAATATATAATTTCTCACCAAACTTGTTAGAGTCCTTAATCACCTTAGGTAATTCCTTTACAGTGGCTCATAACTCAGCTTTAGTCCAAGTGACATAGAAGACTTGAGTTTTATTAGGATCACAAGAGTGTTTAATCTTAAATGAAAAAATACTGATAAGTTCAGAGAATAAAAAGACAGGAGACAATTCAAGAGAAAGTACTGCTGGAGCTGGGGCTGAAGGTGAAGGAGTCAGCAATGAGAGGCAAGATGGAATCAGAGGTGGAGTGTTAGACAAAGTTGGGGAAGAAGTTTGAGATAAAGTATTAAGTAATAACAGAGCAGTGTGGGGAGGGTTAGGATAGCAACTGTGCACAGAGAGAACACGTGGCTTTGAACATTACTCCCTAACTTGTTAAATTTTTAAAAGGCTTTTTTAATTTTAAAACTTTATTTTGCAAAAAGGCAACTTCAGATTTATGGTTTCATTTGAAAGCTTCAATATACCATTTAAAATAGGCACTCCACTAAACTTTATTTAAATTTTAGTGCTATTATTATTTAATTCAGTTTCAAAAAATTTAAGTTTAGGAATCTCAAAAATTTCCTAGATTAGCCATTGATATTTTAAATTATTTTTAGTCAGATCTATCCATTTAGATATGTGCATGAAAATTCCCCTGGTTTTTAAGGATGTATTTGGCCAACACCTCTTTTGGAGGGATAGTCATATAGCTTAGATAATTGAGATCTCATAAACAATTTACAACTATAGCAACCTGCAGGACAGATTTTAGCCCACCTCACTTTAAAACAGTCTGATAACAGTAGACCAGGCTGAAGATTGAAAAAACAGTTCTAGGAAAACTACTGACACTCAAGGAGTCTAGTTATAGGCTGAGCTGGGTGGCACTTCTCTCAGTGAGATGGTGCAGTCTAATACTGAGCCAAGCTCACTAATTTTAGAAGAAATATCTTCTATTCCCCAAAGGCAAAAGTTAGTTTAATCTCAAAGGGTGACATTTTTTTTCTGAAGAAATAAGGTCAACGTACCATGACTATTCACAACCAATAAACAAATTAAGGCTTTTAACACAAGCACACTCATGTACACACACACACACACACACACACACCTCTAAATAATTTCTGAACAAAGCCCAGAAAGCTTCAAATACAAAAACATTTGTTCTATTCAAGGAGAGAATTCACCCAGCCCCTGAACCTGAGAGCAAAACAGTGAGCCCAAGCAGCTTTATGTAAGCCTGGTTGCTCATCCAGTCCAATGCCACTGTGATTTGCTCTTCTCTGGATCCCAGATGAGCCCACACTAATGTTGACTGGATGAAAACATTAATGAGGTAATCCATCAATAAAGAATTTATTCAGAAAAAGAAAGAAAGTGAATAAGGTGCTTATACCCTCAGAACATGCAGATTTGATGGGCCATGTGCATGTTCTGACTATATACCAAGAGGAAGGAGATACATGAGGGCTGTCCAGAAAGTATCTACCATGCAATATAAAAAAATAGAAGCATTTATTACTGGGGGTTTTTCTGGACAGCCCACATATATATGTTAATGCAAACAAGCCAAATATTGGAAATGACATTGGAAAAATCAGGAAGCAAATGAGCACAGGAAAGCTTTTACAATTATTTATGTGGAACCTGAATAGTGGTGAATGCATGGCATTTCTATCAAAATGTTCCCATTCAATGTGTGTCACTATCTATGATAGATATAAAAGACAAGTTTGAAAAACTGCCTGCAGTTTATATGTGTGTGTGTGTGCATGTGTGCACACACATGTGATGTGTATGTGTATCAGGAAAACAGGAAGTCAGAACCATAGAATTTTATAAACAAAAAAATTAGGATTATTGAGTTCTGAGAGCCCAGTTCTACCTGCAGAACTCCCAGACAGATCAGTTCCCTTAAAGTCTCAGTTTATCTTTTTTTTTTTTCCAATAAAAGTTTCTTTTATTGGGGGGAAGAGGGGGACCAACAGAAACACCTTGGTTATTTGGATAAAACAACAACCAGAATCTGATTGCTCTGATTTGCATTTCAGTTTATCTTTATCACTAGAAATCTTCAATGTAGCTCCTTCCAGGAAAGAAGAGAGATTAAAACACAGGATGGGAAAAGCAACACTGCGTAGAGTTTTTAGACAAATAAGTTTTATTTCTCCTCTAGTCCTGTCAATTAATAGCTCAGGAAAGAAAATTAGGCTCCTACAGACGTTGCAGATTTAAATACTGAGAGAGAGAGAGAGACAGAGAGAGAGACAAAGAGAATGGTATTTCTTTCTTGTGATTCTGGCTGCTGGCTTCCCAGATATCCTAAAATCTTTTTATCTCTTGAAATTAATTTGGAAACACTTTTGCTCACTGAAATCTTTTTTTTTTTCCTATGTTGTTCACATAGCTCTACTGGCAAGGCGATGAGAAGAGTTAAAATCCTGGATTACTGGTAGATTCTGTTATGCTGTATTAAAATATTTTTCTATTAGCTTGTTTTTATTTTCAGAGAACATCATTGAAACCCATTAATAACCAGGGTTTAATTTCTTCATGCAAAACAATGTCTTCCCAAAGAAAATAACAGAACCTATAAATCTTTCTTTTCTGCACAGAAAAGCCATTATCAGTGAGTCAAGAGAAGATTTTTACATCTCTAAAGGAAAGAAAAAAATAAAAACGTTTAAATACACTAGTATATTAAACCAGGTTTGTCTTCCTCCCAGCGACTAGAGTTTTTTGAAAACCTTTTAGGTGTATACAATTTTCTGAAACTATTGACTATCTGCAGTTTTAGAAAAATGCTTAATACAAAAATTGAACTAGATATGCAAGGTTAAATAAAAATACAATCTTTGGTTAAAAACACCTTTCTAAATATCGAGAAAAGATAGGCTTCTAAGACTGCTCCATTGGGATCCCCAGGATGAAGCCCATTTTTTTGTTGCTCAGGGCAGGAGCGTGTGAACTGAATAAGTCTCTGGAGATGTGTAAATTTAGTTAAAGAAAGCCTCATGAAATCAGAAAGCATTAATTGTGCTCATAATCCCATCAGACCGCAGTGGGCGCTTAATCTCTCTCAGATGCTGGAAATTAACACTATTATAAATGCCTGTGATAAAGTCTACTGTTTATATTCCCTGCATTTACTTTTTGTGCAAAGATTTTAGATAAGTTTCACCTACACTGGGTTCTAAAGCCAACACTCAAGCCAGGGGCCTAACCAGGGGTAGCAGGGCTGTCCCTGACTACTATAGGTAAACAAAATGGTGGCACGCACCAAGAACTAGGTGCCCCTTCACAGACTGTTCATCACTTTTCTTTTATTTCTGTGAAGCTCTTCTCCAAAGTCTCACTTATAGGTTTAGGTTCATTCTATTTTTCGTCATTTATAAAATTCAGAAGATAGCAGTCATCTTTCTATGTCTTTCTTTGTCTTTGGCTACCCTGAAAGCAGATGTACCACTGTTAAAAGACTAGGAATGAAGTCTTTTCTTCCAGTGATAGAAGGGAACATGAATGAAGTCCTGTGTACATGGAATATATAAGAAGGAATAAATAATACTACTGGTTCTGAGAAAGGGAATTCAACAACTGAAGAGTTGGAGAAACAGATTGAAAGGATTACAGGCTGATGTGTTTGCTACAGAGCACTGGAAACTTTATCCAGCTCCCTTGTTATTTGTTTTACTTTCTACTCTGTTGGAAGAAAAGATTTGAAAAAATGATAATTCTAGGAAGCTGCTTTAACAATCTCAAAACTTGACCACTTTGCCAGGGAGTTACAAGACACTTCAGTTTGCTTTTGACTTCACTTTTTTTTTTTTTTTTTTTTTTTTTTTTTTTTTTTTTTTTTTTTTTTTTGACATTTGGTTCTGTTTTGAAAATGTTCAATTAAAATACATAGCAAATAGATTCTGTTCATACATCTCTTTCACTGCAATGACAAGTTCCAGCTTTAAACCCACAAGCTAAATTTTTAGAAACCATTTTGTCTCCTAACAGCCTTTACCTACCTTTATCTCCTAACTTTTGATTTTTTTTAAAAATGTGTTTCTCTTCTTCCATGTGAAATTTTATTTTACAAAAAAGACTGATGGCAGGAGTTGAACGCAGCAACTCTTCTATCCAGAATGACAAAAAGAGAGCAATGCTAAAAGCTGCACTGCATGAAATCCTCTCTCTGCTTATTCTTTCCCCAGAACACTAACTGGCTCTAAAAAGATACTCTGAGAACAGAAATTGTGCATTGCAGAGATGTATGGACTGGCTGTTATGCAATAATTAAGCTACACCTATTCTGTGTTTTCCAAATGGACAGTAGGGCTGTTTTCTCAAAAGTGAAAGAAAATATTGGCAACAATCTCACATTATCTGATTATTTTCAAGGTCACTGACAGCTCTATTATCTACTGCTTTCTGGTAGCCTAAGGGATGGGCTCAAATGGCAGTAAAATATCTTTTAACATTGGTCTCTACAGGCATATTGCTGCAATTTAGACATGCCAAAGATAGACTATTACAAACTTCTTTCATAATGCATATAGGAATTGAAATCCCTTTGTTATCAGTGGGTAGCTGATGTTGGCATATATATAAAAATGGAAGGCATGGCCCCAAGCAAACAAAATGGCCATTTAAAATGTTGTTGAATTAGAGTCTACAAATTAAACTATTTGTGTTAAATTGGAGTGAAATCAGACTTTAGACATAGTATTGATCTTTGAAGTTTAGTTTGACTAACTTAAGAAAGACCCATCATTGTTATATTAACACAGACATGCCAGATACTGGGAATGAAAAAGGAAAAAACAAGAAGTAAATGAGCATAGAGAAAGTGTTTACAACTCTTTAGTGGAAACCAAATAGTAATGAATGCATGCATAGGATTTCTACCAAAATGCTTCTATTCAGTGTATGTCACTATCTATGATAAATATAAAATACAAGTTTGAAAAACTGCCTGCAGCTCTCTTTGCTCTAATTACTTTCATAGATGGAGTAAATCGACTAATGGGAAATCATGAGGGGCATGAAAGACTTCTCCTGACTAACATAGTAATTCCATAAGTGGAGAGGATAAACTATTCCTGTATACTTGATAATTCTTTTAAAATCTGTTATCTAGGACTACTGAGACTGACACATGGAGTCTATAATCTCAATTAACATCAAAAGAGCAGTGTGTGACAGCCTCAAGAACACATGTATAATAATCTAATTTTTCATAATAATCAGAGAGTGGCTATTAAATTAAATTTAAAATACTAATGGGTAACATCTATTGAGCCCTTACTAAGTGTCAGCTACTATTGAGATAATAAACACCTTATGTATACTTAATATGACATCACTATGAATAGTTATTATTTTCATTTTTTAGAACAGAAAGTTAAGGCATAGGAGGATAAATAAACTACACTGCTGAAAAGCAGTGGAGTAGAATTCCAAACCCAAAAAATGTAACTTTAAAACTCATGTTTTAATTATTATATTACATTTGCGATTATCACAACTTTATAAATTTCCATGAATAAACCTAAATATTTATTTAAATTAATGCTTCGATTGTAATTTTTCAACGGTACATTCTGATTTCAAATATCTATACATTATTCATGCTGCTTACTTTGGCTACCTTGAGTTTTGTTAGACATTTAAAAAATTTTAACTGCCCTCATCACATTTTCTATAAGAATCTTGTACTCCTTAAGGGAACAAATGAATACCCTTATTGATATAATTATTACCTCACTTCTTATTCACTGAGCTGAAAAATATGCTGTTTGTCACAAAGATCTCATGGACTATTTGCTTATGAACTTTTTCTACTTCTGATGTCATTTCATGTTTGAAATACAAATATAGTATCTCACAACTGGAAATAAGTAACTAGGGAACCTTCTTATGTCATCAGATACTGTCACTTGGTCAGTCATTAGCAGCTCCTTAGAAAATAAAGCATGTGGTCCAAGCCTTTTAAAGATGGTATGAGCTATTTTTTCTCTAGCATTTTCTAGCCCTGATACCTATAATGCATTTTCCATAGAAACTGCATGCTTAGTTGACTGTGGGCTACACTGAACACTTGTCCTTCTTTGACAGAGGAATTCAGGTTTCTCTGGTTGTGTGCTTAAGTGGATGCCTTCACTCATTATGAGGTTGTCCTACTATTGATACACCTTGAATACTTAGCTAGGTGATTCTCTGCACTTGTAAGCATAGATAAAGCATGTAGGAAAGGGGTGAGTGTTGTCACCAAGATCTGAAATGACTTAAGCTTTGGTGTGATTTGTATAGCTGAAAAGAACCAAAGTGGAGATATAGAAAAGAGTTTTTCTGAAACTCTGTTCAACAAGAAGTAGATAGTCAGTGACTTTAAGCAGTTGATCATTTCAATGATTGTTGGTAGCAGTTCTGCTATTCAATTCTCCATTTTATGTAAACCAAGATAAAGGGCTTTGGTATTCGGCATCAGGCACATACACATACTCACAAACTGAACTTATCTTAGTAATTTTTTTTTATTATTCCTGCTAGTTGTGAAGCAATAAAATATTTAAAAGAATATTAATAATATCTCCTTACCCAGTGATTACTACACCAATGTATGTTAGGCATCAGCCACCAAAAAGGGGAAAAGATACAGGTTATTAGTTCAACCTTAAGAATATATAGTCTCTTTCTGAGAAAACACCAAATCACAAATGACGCCGGTGCTGCGGGAGGACCCGGAGGCCCCGGGGGCCCAGGAATGGGAGGCCGTGGCGGCTTCTGTGGAGGATTCGGCAGCGGCGTCTGGGTCCGAGGTCACGGTCGGGGTCGCGGCCGGGGCCAAGGCCGTGGAGCTCGCGGAGGCAAGGCTGAGGACAAGGAGTAGATTCCCGTCACCAAGCTGGGTCGCCTGGTCAAGGACATGAAGATCAAATCCTTGGAGGAGATCTATCTCTTCTCCCTGCCCATCAAGGAATCTGAGATAATTGACTTTTTCTTGGGAGCATCTCTCAAGGACGAGGTTTTGAAGATTATGCCCATGCAAAAGCAGACCCCTGCTGGCCAGAGGACCCGGTTCAAGGCATTTGTCACCATTGGGGACTACAATGGACATGTGGGTTTGGGTGTTAAGTGTTCCAAAGAGGTAGCCACTGCCATCCGCGGGGCCGTCATCCTGGCCAAGCTCTCCATCGTCCCTGTGCAGCGAGGCTACTGGGGGAACAAGATTGGCAAGCCCCACACAGTCCCTTGCAAGGTGACTGTGCGCTGTGGTTCTATGCTGGTGCGCCTCATCCCCACCCCCAGGGGCACTGGCATTGTCTCAGCCCCTGTGCCCAAGAAGCTACTGATGATGGCTGGTATAGATGACTGCTACACCTCAGCCAGAGGCTGTCCTGCCACCCTGGGCAACTTCGCCAAGGCCACCTTTGATGCCATCTCTAAGACCTACAGCTATCTCACCCCTGACCTCTGGAAGGAGACTGTGTTCATCAAGTCTCCCTATCAGGAATTCACTGACCATCTTGTAAAGACCCACACCAGAGTTTCTGTGCAGAGGACCCAGGCTCCAGCTGTGGCCACCACATAATTTTATACAAGAAAAATAAAGTTAATCAAGCTTTAAAAAAACAAAAACAAAAACAAACAAACAAAAAGAATATATAGTCTCATTATCTCTAACTACAGAGGAGAAAAACGGAGGCTTTCAGAGAGTGAATGATTTGCCCAAGTCTCATAAAAAAAGTTAACGCATACAACCTTACCACCTGTTTTACTGGTTTTACAGTTCACTCACTGTCTTGGCCATTATTGCCCTCTCTCCATAAAACAAGGGATGTTTCATACAGAGGAAAATGTGTGCATTGAAGAATTTTTCAAGGCTCAGGTATATTTTCTTATTAATTCAATAAATATTTGTTTAGATAATATTATATGCAGGTCATATGCTGCATGCTAAAGAGATAAAATTATAGCCATAACAATAGCTAATAGTTACTGACCTTACTGTGGACCAGACACTTTAATTCACTATTTCTTTTAAATGTTACAATACTATATGGTTACTACTATTTTCCAACTTATTTTGTTTAAAAAAAAATTAAAAATTAGATAGTTTGACTTTTTGCTCAAGGACAATGCAGTGGTAAGTGGTAAAATTAAATCCATGGAAGTCCAGAACCCAAGATCAATGATTTTTTTTGTAAAGCTTCACTCTTCAACTAGAAATTTATTTATATCTGATTATATTAATCAAAACTTCTCTAGCTGCTTGTAATATGAATCTTCTCAAACCCACTTAAACAAAGGAGAAAAAAAAGGCCAGAAATGTAGATGGGAAAGGTGCTATTTTTTTTTTTATTCATCATCTCACTTAATTCTCAAAAATGAACTCTTAAGATATTATTAACCTCCATTTATAGTCAAGTAATTAGATTCTGAGAAGCAAAGTAGCTTGTCTAACATTACAAAGTTAGGAATGGTAGAGATAGAAAGGTGGTATTTTGTCAGTAAAATAAATAGCCAATGGTTAGCTAGATCAGACGTCACTGTATCTAGATGTTCAAAAGATATTATAGAAATATGTGTCTCATTCACTCCATCTCTGTTCTCTGCTTTGTTCTACAGGTGATGGCAAAGGAGTTTCCTCAGGCGTCCCTGGTCTTCATGACCAGAATTAGAAAAGCTCTCTATTCCAGGTTTCATATGAATACACAGTAAAGGATTCTGCTTTGGGTCATATGCCCACAACTGCTCTAGTCCTCAGTCAAGGGTAATTCTGATTGGCAATAAGAGGAGGGCTTTGAGCTTGATGGTCTCATCAGGTTAGAAAGGGTACTTTAAACAAAAAAAAGATGAGTTTTATTGCCTCACAATTAAAAGGGAAAGGAGGGTAGGCCAAAAATAACAGATGTATATGACTGTATGATCTGAAGAGAAATTAAAAAAAAAACAACAACAACAAAAAAAACATTTCCCATCCCTGTTTTATCAGATGGCCTTCCTTGGACACAGGAATTTTATTGTTAGTGACTTTCTCTCTCTCTCTCTCTCTTTTTTTTTTTTTTTTGGTTGGTTCCTTGAGCTGGGATCGAACCCAGGCTGCAGCAGTGAGAGTGCTGAAGCCTTACCATTACACCACCAGAGAACCCACAGTGACTCCTTTAGGATAAAACATCGAGAGCTACTTGTAAAATGACAAATACATTATATGGGAAGGCAGACACTTTAAGCCATTAGTAGTTATTAACAGTTTATTAGGAAAGAGTTTTTCAGATTGTTCATTTTCTTTCTTAGTTTTGCCCAGGGCAGACCCTGAATAACACATGTTTCTGAAATGGTGGGTTCAGTTAATAGTCAAAAAAAAGAAAAAAAAATGAATTGACGTTTGAGGAGATTAATCCTGCACTGTCATCTCAACAGCAGATAGTCAATTCAGAATGCATGACTGCAATTTATCTTTGAATTATTAGGATGACCTCAAGAAAGAAAGAGTGTCTGAACACTGGAGAAAATAAAAATGGCAACTTAACACATTTAGTACCACATACCTGGCATTATGCTAGACATGTTACCTAAATTATCTAATCTGCTCAAGAAAACTGTAAGATGTAAACTTTTCTTATTCCCATTTAATCATGAAGAAAGTTAAGTAACTTATTCAAGGTCATACAACTACTAAGTTGTAAAGTGAAATGAACACCCAGGACTATATGAGTTCAGAACCACGTTGATTCTCTCAGCCTACACCAACACAGGCATTATTGAAGAAACATGTCCACCGAGTGACAGTTCACATAGATGGAATCCAGGTATCATTCCAACTCTGAGGCCCATTGGTTTTCTGGGGTTTCTAGAGATTACTTTGGGGGGAAAGTCAGCCATTATTTTCATGGTCTGTGGGTCTCTCAACACTCCTTTATGATTACTTTCTTAGTTAATGGTTTTTACATGAGTTGGCAACTTCCTTATGAAAAGATTATAAAGCTAATGGAAAATAAGTATAGAGGACAATCACCCAAATCTTATCACCAATGCCAAATGAGGGCCAGAGCCTAATCTACTGTATAAATTTGTCTTCACTGGGGCAGTCATAGTTGTCACGACACTATAGACAAGGCCCATGCATTAGGACTATAACAGGAAAGGTCACTTATAACCCTAACCAAGGGGAACCTGTCCTTTCAACAATGGAAAAGCTTTCTTGAGATTGAAATTTGTACCCTTTAATACCCACATTACTAATCTTAGGGTTAAGGAGGACTTTTTGTTTTAAAATATATCAGATGATAAATTTAGGTGTATTGACATTGGGAATTGGACTGAGAACCCATAAACTTGCATCATGTGAAAAGTCTACACCAGGTATGTTCAATCTGCAGCCCAGAATGGCTTTGAATGCAGCCCAACACAAAGTCTTAAAATATTATGAGATTTTGGGGGGATCTATTTTGTAGCTCATCAGCTATCATATTGCTAGTGTATTTTATGTGTTGGCCAAGACAATTCTTTCTCCAATGTGGCCCAGGGAAGCCAAAATGTTGGACACCACTGGTCTACACGTTGTATTTTGCATAACACTTTCTATATTTTCCTAAAGTCTAGCTACACCTGCTCAAGCTCCCGTTTTCAACCTAGGTTTTGAATTCTGAACAACTTTTCTATCACCCTGCTGGTGATTGATTTTTAGCAGCTAGTAATTTTAATGTTGTAATAAACATAGAGGTCACAAACCACATTCTTGCCAAGCAGGTGTTTTGTGTGCGAGTACTCAAACACACGTATACAAGTACTTTGAGGTTGGACTAAATATTTGTACAGAATCACCTATAAAAAAAATACACATATATTTAAGACTCAGAGAGTATCTGGATCCTTACCTCACTCTTAAACACACATGGAATAATTATAGACAGATTTGAAATTTTAACATTTAAAGTTTTGTGTGAGAATTCTTACTGAACACTGGACAGATAACCAAGGACCCATAAATGATTAAGTTGTTTCATATAAATTATCAGAAAATTATTTATATGATAAAATGTATCAATTATTTATTTTATATGATAAATAAACAAAAACTAATAAAAAAGAAAGGAAATATGAAAAACACATCCTTTTTAGCAGGCATAAGTATGGGTAGGCAATTAACACAAAACATATAAATGAATAAGAATATAAAAAATGATTAAATGGAATATTGTTCAGTAATAAAAGAGGGCAGATAATTGATGCATGTATTAGCATAACTATCTCACAATATGTTTATTCATTATGCTTAATGAAAAAAAAATACCTAAAACTTATGTACTGTGTACCATTTTATAACATCCTTGAAATGACAGAACTAGAGATTAAGTAAGTTAGTGGTTGCTGGTAGAGAGGGGTGGGTGTGAAGTGGTGAATGTGACCGAAGGAGTAGTATAAGAAGGTTTCTTTGTGTTTCTCTATCTTGATCATAGTGGTAAATATGCAGGTCTGTACATGAAATCTTTTTTTTTTCTTCAGTAACGCGGGTGACGTCATCTAATTCATTCTCTCATTCAGCCAATCCTGGCCTGTGCTGTATTACCTTTTCTCTCTCTGGAAGGGTTATACCCAGGGTCACTTAACTTGAATACCAAACCCGAACAGCCCTGCTTCCCTCAGGCGCGAGGGTGGGCCTGTGGGGTTGAGGCAGTGACTGATGCGGCTATCGCTACCTTCAGGTCTGGGAGAGTCTCGCTGGGGACCCTCCACAACTGGGGAACGCTGCAAACCAGGTGCCCAGGAATGAGGGCGCAGAGCGCATGGGGGCAGCGACCCGCCTAACATCACGTAGGCGGGCGCCGCGGGCGGTCACAGTGCCCCAACCTGTCGCACCGCGCCTGCCCCGCCCCGCTCAAGGACGGAGGGAAGATCACCGGCAAGGTGGCCGCAAGCAAGGGCGCCGGGCCGCCTCACCTCAGCATCCTTCCTCGATACAGGTGAAAATGAGGCACCAGGGCCTTTGAATTCATCTGGGAGGATAGGGCTGGGAAGAGGGGAAAATAAGAACCAAACGTCAGCTCGGTGACGCGTCTCCAGCCTGCGGGGTCTTTAAGGCTCCAAGGACGTGTTCGCCTCGGAAGCGCAGACCCACTAGAGGCTGGATCGCGCCACGCGGAGATTTGTCTGAATCGGGAAAACCAACCACCTGGGAACCGCTGCTCCCCCACGTGCACCCAGTGCCACGGCCTGGGTGTGGCGGTGTCACCCTTCCCCGCTTAAATTGAAATACTTTCTTGATGTGTCCGCTGGCCTTGGGCTGGAGCACCAGTCCCTCACTCCCCGCCATATCCGCCTCCACGTTGTGGGTGTGGAGCCTGGAGTCCGCGACCGGTGCTGGTGACGCCCCGGAGTCCCAGCTTCCTGGTCCTTCCCATGCAGGGAGGGTGGCGGGGAGGTCTAGTGACCCATTTTTAGTTTTAGGTTTGGTCGCGAGCCGGAAGGGGCCAGGAAATTAGAGCGGCGGAAAAACCGTTTTTTTCTAAAAAAAAAAGATCCCAGAGGAAACGCGAGGCCGTACGGGGCCCCGGCAACCTGGGCGGCAATCAGCAGCAGGGACCCAGCCAGCACTGCGTGGGGAGCACGAGTCCGCTCCTCGCGCTGCGGGGACCAGGCCGTTTCCTCCAAGACACTGGGCGGGCGAGGGGCGTGGCATCAGAGGTGGCCGCGCCGCCACCCAGCTTCCGAGGGGCTCCAAAGAGTAGTGACCTGCGAGGACGGTCCAGGCGACCTCACCGCCAGACTCCACTGACGAAGTAAATGCGGAGGTGCAAAATGGATCTTCGCGATGATCGCTCCCCGCCCCCGCAGTGACTCGGGAGGTGGCACGGCCCATTCCAACCCCAGGAGGTCCCCTCACGGTTCCCGGGCGCAGGCCTGCTCCCACACCCTTCGCTTGCCAGGGGGTCCCATTCCTTCTCCCCGGTCCCCCAATCCCTTCTCGCCGGGGCTCCCCTCCGCCCCTATCCCGGGAGGCGGCCGCGCACCTTGGGCATCACCTCCGCTGGTCAGCACGCCGATGGCTTTGCCCGCCCTGGAGACGTGCTCCAGGAACGTTACTGTACATGGAATCTATATGTAAAATAAAATTGCAGAGAACAATCACACACACGCACACACACACACACATATGGGTGTATGTAAAAACTAGTGAAAATTAAATAAGATCTGTAGTTAAAACAATGTTATATCAATGTCAATTTTCTGATTTTGAATTTATACTGCAGTTATACAAGATGTCATTTTTCAAAGATTTACGGGACTCCATGTACTATTTTTGCAAATTACTGTGAATCTATACTGATTTCAAAATAAAAACATTAAAAAATAAAATTCTGAAATCCAGTATAATTTAAAAAATGCAAATTGAAATTGTGAATGCTATCTTTTAAATATCATATTGGAAAAAAATTAATAGTGTTGCGATATATTATGGATTGAATGGAGTTTCTTCAAAACACATTGAAGTCCTAATCTTCAGTACTTGTGAATGTTACCTTATGTGAATATAGGATTCTTGCAGATTCGGGCAGGTCCTAATCCAATATGACTGGTATCTTCATATAAAGAGGAAATTTGGGCAAGAAGATAGAATTGTACAGACAAAAGACATGTGAAGACACAGGAAGAAGACAGTCATCTACAATTTAAAGAATGTTTGAGGCTACCAAAACCTGGAAGAGAAGCATAAGACAGTTTCTGTCCCTCAAACATCAATAGGAACCAACCCTGTCAAAATTTTGATCTCAGGCTTCTACTCTCCAAAACAATGAGACAATAAATATATGCTATTTTTATCACCTAGTCTGTGATACTTTGTTACAGCAGCCCTAAGGTATTAATACAAAACAAAGTATGAAGAAACAGGCACTCCCATATACTGCTAGTGAGGGTAATAAATTGGTGCAACTTCTTTGGAAGTGCAATTGGCAATATTTATTAAAATGTGAAATCACATGTAAGTTAACCTTTCAACTGCATGTTAATTCTACTTGTAGAAATTTATACTAAAAATATACACTAACATTTTTCCAAAGATGTCCTTCGATTGCAATGTTGTTTGTACAAAATCTCCAAACTAATTTAACTTTCTGTCTGTAGGGGATTAGATAATAAATCCTACAATTCCTTGTTGTGTGATGTGACACAGATCTGCAATACCATATCAGCATTTCAAAATCCAAAAGCTCTGGAACACTAAAGTTTTGAAAAGTTTGCAGTAAACTTATGAGGTCTGACAATTAAGTTCATGAACTCATTCTAGAAGAAGTGTTATATACCTTATTGCTGAATATCACTATAATCACTTTTGAAGTACTCCCTTCAGGAAGCTATGTACTGATGCCAATGTCTAGTACACTCCTCAAAGCAATTTTGGAACACTTTTTCTGGAATGGCCATCCAAGCTGTTGTCATATGACCCTTAATATTCTGAATGTCATCAAAATTTCTTTCTTACAATATCTCCTTTATTTTTGGGTAAAGAAAAACATCTTTAGGGGCCATATAAGATGAGTAGGGAAGGTGTTCCAATACAGTTATTTGTGTACTGAATAAAAACTTTCTCACAAAAAGTGCCATGTGAGCTAGTGCATTGTTATGATACAATAGTCATAAATTGTTGGTGAAAAGTTCAGGTAATTTTTCTCTAACTTTTTTATGCATCCTTTTCAGCACTTCCAAATAGTAAATTCGTGTTACTGTTCGGTAGAAATTTACAATGAACAATTCCTCTAATATCAAAAAAGCCTAGCAACATTGCTTTGACTCTTGATAGACTAATGGAAGTTTTTTTGGTCATGGAAGATTGGTTAACATTGTGCCCTGTGATGTTTTGCTTCAGGGTCGTACATGGTGCACCCATGTTTCATCACCAGTGATAACACAGCCCAAAACATCATCTTTCCTTTCTAAAAGTTCTTGGAATACTTTGATTCTCATTTGCTTTTGTTTCATTGGTGAGCTCCTTCAGGACTATTTTTGCATACACCTTTCTCATGCCAAGATTTTTAGTTAAGATTTTCATTTCTCTATGGATGTTTACTTAGTCTCCTATGCTTCTCACAGTCAACAATTTTGATGCATAATTTGATGAATTTTTGCAATGTTTTAATCAGTTCTGCTCATTACTGGCTGCTTTGACCTCTATTCATCAGTGACACTTTCTCTCCCTTCAGAATAATGTTTAATTCATTTGTACACTGCCATTTTCTTCATGGCATTATCCCCATAAGCTTGAACCAACATGTCTCTGACTTCACTTGCACTCTTGCCAAGTTTAACAAGAAATTTAATGTTCATTGGTCTAATTCAAGCTATGAAACTCTCATGATGGCATAAAAAAAACATGCAGCAACAATAATGAGTGCCACTCAGCAAGATGCCAACATGTGTCAACACAAAGACAGCTGTGAGACAGATATACCAAAGTTATGAAACCTTACCGAGTTTGTTGTACAGTTCTGCCAATGTAAGTGCATAGTGGCAAATTGGCAAACTTAATTGTCACACCTTGTATTATACTTAAGAGCAAAACCTACTCTATTGTAGCATTAGACTTTCTATAGTCTTTATTTATTTGTTAATTTTTCATTGTTACATTGTGGAAATATCACTCTGGCGATATTTCTGCAATATAAATAAGAAGTGCTTCTCCTGACCCTTTTTTGAGTTTTAGTGTATAAAGTATTACCTTTCTAAAGTTTGAAAATTTTCAAATGCTGAAATACATTTTCCCCTAGGGATTGTAATAAGGGAAAGTGAGCTTTTATGAGATAGATTCTGCCCTAATTTTCTGTAAAAAATTGTTCTATTTAACAATATACACCAGTAAAGCAGATCAGTCTCTGTGTCCTGGAGTTGGCAGTAGGTTTTCAGGGGCTAAGAGCCTTGCTCTACTCTGCTTGACCCTGGTTAGCTTTAACCTGATTTGTCTGACATCTCTAATTCCTGAATAGATGTCTCCAAGGTATTAATACATTGCCTTTTTGCTATTAATGTAGATTAAGAATCTATTAATATACTTATAGCATGTAAAGGAAAACACAGAAGCTTATTAGGCACAATATCACCAAAAAAATAAAATAGTACTTTACAAATACTTCTGAAAGATGAATGCAAATAGCTGAAATTGTGTTTACAACAGTAAGAAATACACACACACACACACACACACACACACACACACACCATTAGTAAAAACAAAATCTCATTTTTTACTATTTTGCCTTTACATTTAGTAGCTTATTAAAAACTGACTTTAATTTAATTGAGCCCTTAGAGACAGTATTTTAAGAAGGCACATAATGGGTTATTAAATAGACATAACAATGCAAATTAACTCCAGGAGTTTAGGAACTGAAAAGGATCTTAGAGATAACAGAGGTCAGCTTTCTCAATTACAAGGTGAGAAAACCAAGGCTCAGAGTGGGAATGTCCGTCTACAAATACACTACTAACTATTAAGAGAAATAAAATCAGAATCCAGGCTTCCTTACATGAGTGCCAGCACCTTTCCTCTAAAACTCTGTCCTGCAAACCTGAGTTTTGGAAACCTGAGCTAAATTCTCAGCCACTAAAAGCTTCCTTCCAATGCCACTTTACCCAGCTGGTCACCTCACACCAGGCATTAAATATGCACACTCTTTCCTATTGCATTGTTGTGTGGATGGGCTCTCATTTCTCTGTTTGTAAATTCAGACAAGGTTTTTGTTTGATTTAGCTTCCACTTTTATTCCAGGATCTGAGATTCTCTGGTGAATGGGATTATAATCTCATGTGGAATTTAACTGATGTAGAAAAAAAAGACATAACCTCTTCTGAACTTTTTTTGGACGTAAACTACCTATTGACCCAAAGTCATCTTTCACCACTCCAACTGGTGGCCTTCTCATTTTATCCAGAAAGTTAATTATATTAATTATATTTCTGGACTTAATTCATGATTTTGTTTGTAAATGTTCCTTTTATTACTATATCATTAAGATACCCTATGAATTCATTATTTTTCTCACTGATTTTATTATGATGATGAATTAATTCTCTTTCCTCTTAAGTTCCTCTTCAGTTCAGTTACATGTTTGTTTTTTTCTCTCTTAATTTTTATTCCGGTTGTATGTACTCTCAGACCCATCTCTTGCTGTGTCCCAGGCATCTCCAACCTGCGGCCCAGGATGGCTTTGAATGTGGTCCAACACAAATTCTTAAAACATTTTGAGGTTTTTTGCAAACTTTTTTATAGCTCATCAGCTATCGTTAGTGTTAGTATATTTTAGGTATGGCCCAAAACATTCTTCTTCCAATGCAGCCCAGAAAAAGCAAAAGGTTCAACACTGCTGCTTTATCCTTTTCCTTCCCCTTCCTCTTCCTTTCTTTTGCACTCCCTCCCTCATTTTTTTCTATCCTTTTATTCCTTCCTGTCTTCCTAGTGAACATGTGTGCCCTTGGGGCCCATGATGCATTTGGCCCTGAACATACCTCTAGAAATTTAGAGCTGAAGACCGAGGAGAAGACAGAGAAAAAAATTACAGATTGTTTTCTTTTCCTGCTTCTTTTTGTTCCTCTATTTAGTTCTTTTATAATCAAGTTTCATAAAATCAGCTAAAAATTTACTTTTATTATTTCATAAATTAAACAAGATTAATAAGTCCCTTTATTTGTATTATTTGAATGTTTAGATTTCCCTAAGAGTCAGGTAATACTTTACTGTAAGAACCAAAGTGACCTAAAAGCATCTTAAGACCATTGCTAATCAAAATTCCAGTGTGATCCCAGGCATCACCAGAGCTGCTTGCCTGCAACTAATTTCCTCTGGACACACCAAACTTTTTTCCCAATGAATAGATTTTATGAAAATTGTACTTGAGAATCTGAACACTTCACTGTGCTGTAAATGTATCAGACACTGAATTCTTTTTGTGAGTCTTTCCTCCCTTTCCTCAAAGCTATTTATTCAGGGAGAGCAAAGGGGCACTACTGTGACTGCAGTATCCTGTGAGAAACACCATGGTTTCAAGACAAAAGTTTTTTTTCTTGGTTCTTTTCCTTTGCTCACTTGTGGTACCCTGACTGGAGCATGACAGCCTCCAAGGCATCTCATCAGCAGTCTGCTTAAGCTCTTGCTTTAAATGGATGAAAGGATCAACCTATGAGAACTTGAAAATCAAAATACTAAATTTTATTTCCACCCTTTCACTATTTCTTTTTTGGCTTCCAGACTCCAGTGACTTCTGATTTCCTGAAGTTAAGATTTTCTGGGCTAAAATCTGCAGAGTCCCTAAATGAAAGAGGTGTCTTAGCTGTTAAAATAAGAACCCCAAGGTTGAAATGCCTAATTTTTCTTCCCTGGTATCTCTTTTATTTTTTTTATTCCTTTGTAGGTCACCAGTATTTAGGCATTAAAGGGAAACCTGGGGAGAAAGTAGACAGAATAGTATTTTGAAACTTGCACTATTTGGAAAGTAAGTGAGATACAAAAAAACCTCAGAGTAGGTTTGCAACTCTTCTATAAATTAATATTAGTCATTGTTTTATCTTATTAAATAGAACTTATTAATTTGATTATAGAATAAATGTCATTATAAAATATTTTGATAAAGTTAGTAATATCTAATGTTGATTGACATGAAAGAAAGCATCAGATGATTTTTATACAGAGATTTAGGGTGAATTACCAACTCAAGGAAATCTTAGTCAACTGGTCTTCAGCCCTATACTGTGAAGGAGAAAAGTAAGCTATCAATAAGCAAATGAAGGCATATAAAAAAACTTGTTTAATGTGGCATTTCCCTGTCATTCATTTGACTAATTCTTCTGGAGAATGGTAAATTATTTATTTTTAATATAAAATTGTAAATTGATATACAAAAACATTAATTAATTTCACAGAGTCTAAAATTTAGAGCTCTTTTTAGAATGTATTAGCTCTGCTTGGCCCTCATGGCACTTCTGCACAACCCCTTGGGCTGACCAGGAAGGCCTGCCTAGTGAAGACCTCTCTTTCTACATAGATTCTTACACCTGCCTCTACCATGGGGCTTTGACAGCCTAGTTTAGTTGATATGCCTATCTCCCTACTTAGACTGTCTTTGGTGGGTTATGTTTTATTCTCAATATCTAATGCAGTTGCTGGCACATCTAATTTCTCAAAACAAAGTGCTTTAATATGTTTTATTAAAGAAATGCTTATCTCATGTTTTCTTCCTAGCAAGTCAGTACCATAGCACAACTCTTTAAGAAACTGGACCCACAAAATGAGCTAAGTTCTTAGTGCAGCAGCTATTCAGTCCCTAACTGCTTAGACAAAGATATAATATGTATGATTCAGGTGACAGGTTCTGAAGAGTAGGGGACAAGGTCAGTGCCACAGAAGAGCATATAGGAAGTAAATGGCTCAAGATAAAAGAATATTTGCAGGCTGGGCTGCTTGGTACTGGCAAGAAGTCTGTTTTGAGGTGAGGTGCTTCTTATTTCTCAGTAATAGTTTACAATATTAAAAGTATGTGGGAAAGGGCCCAGTTTTAATCCCCATAGAGCCATTTCTTAGGTCTACAACCCCAGCAAAGTCATTTAACTACACTTAGCTTCCAAATTGTTACTTGTGAAAAAGCAAGCAAAAAACACAATAACTGCATTTTTATTGTTGTTACAAAATAAAATTTGTATGATAACTGGCTGCCGTAAGTATTAATTTTTATGATGTTTTTGCATTTTTCTAATATAATATCAGGCATATTTCCATTGCTTCACAAATAAATGTAAGTAGAATCTGATTCTAATTGTTGGCTCTGAAATATCTATTGTTTTTTACCAGAACACAACCTTGCATCAAGAAAGTTAATAACAAAATATGATTTGTTTTGAGGCCATATGCATTACAAATACCTTAAAAGAAGAATCTTCTCTATATATCATAATTTATTGATGGCCTCGCTAAAAAACAAGAGGATACGTTTCTAAAATCACCTACGTTATGTGGTGTTCACACTTATTTATTTTTTTAATTATTGTTAAATTTATTGGGGTGACCTTGATTAGCAAAAGTTACATATGTTTGAGGTGTACAATTCTACAGTGTATCATGTACATGTTGCATTATGTGTTCACCACCCAGAGTCAGTTCACTCTCCATCACCATATACTTGATTCTCCCTCCCTTCTCGCCCATCCTCTCTCTTCTTGCAGTCAGGTAACCACAGAAATATATACCGTGTCCATGAATTTTTCTTTGTTGCTTTCAGTTAGATATTCTGCATATGAGTGAAGTCATATGGTTCTTGGTTTTCTCTGTCTGGCTTATTTCACTTAGCATGGTGATCTCAAGGTCAATCCATTTTATCACAAATGGCAATATGTCATCTTTTCTTATAGGTGAGTAATATTCCATTGTGTATATGTACCACAGATTCTTTATCAAGTCATCTATTGAAGAACACTTTGGTTGTTTTCATGTCTCAGCCACTGTAAACAGTGCTGCGATGAACATTGGGACACATAAGTCTTTACAAACTAAGGTTTTCAAATCTGGGGGTAGATACCCAGAAGGGAGATTGCCAGATGACACGGTAACTCCATTCCCAATTTTCTAAGGAACCTCCACACTATTTTACATAGTGATTGTACCAGTTTGTATTCCCACAGCAGTGTGCGAGAGTTACTTTTTCTCCACACCCTCTCCAGCACTTGTTATTTCTTGTCTTGTTGATAACAGCCATTCTAACAGGTGTGAGATGGTATATCATTGTGGTTTTGATTTTCATTTCCCTAATAGCTAATGAAGTTGATTGTTTATGTCTGTTTGTATGTATTCATGGGTGAAATGTCTGCCTACTTTTTAATTGGGTTGTGGTCAGGTTCATAAAGTCCTCCTTGAGCCTAAGGTCTATAAGTTTATTTCCAATATTTTATTCTATATAGTTTATTCTTTCAGGTCTTAATGTGAAGGTTTTAATCTATTTTGAATTGATTTCACTATGTGGTGACAGTTCACAGCTCAGATTCATTCTTTTGTGCATGGTTTTCCAATTGTATTTTTTAAAAAGGAATGCACAATGCTCATTGTCATCTACTTCAAAGATATAAAAATGTACAAAAATAGAAAAGGGAAGTATGTTTTGTAGAATCACACAGTCAGGTGGTAACCAAATCAGAAAAACAATTAAAGACTCTGAATTCATGAACTACTATATGTTTTTTTATATTGGAGGTGAACTTTAAGTCCAGGTATGATAAGAAGATCAATTCTGTTTTTCTTAGCACTAGAAGCAAATGTCAGAGAAAAAAAATAACAAAACAAAACATATCAGGACTTGTGTTCTTTATTCAGTTTTGTTTTTCTTTCATTGTTCTCCCAGAAACATTAAATCTATCAATTTTATGGTCATTATATAATATGAATATAATGTATTCTAAATCTTTTTCTTTTTCTTTTAACCTCTTGAAAACAAACCAAAGTAAATATAATGGAAATTAATCTTTGGCAGTGTGTATTTGATTAATGTATTGATTCAAAGTTACTATTAAGGAAATAAGCAAACCATGATTTAATTAGCAATTTTTTTGTGTGCTATGTGTTAAAGATATTTATTTGCATTAGCAGAAAACTAATTAATAAAGTTCAAGCTGTTATGTAATATGGTGGTATTTCCAACCAAGAAAGAATAGATTTGCTAAACTAAATAGGTACTATTAATTTTTTATAAATTTCAATTTAGCAAAGAATTCATTTTAAGCCAATGGTTTCTAAAATGTCAAAGTTGCTTCTATTTTAAAGTAATTTCAGCTTTATATGTTTATTTTCTTTTGCTTTACATTGTCATTGGAGTTCATATTGTTTCTTTTATTATCACAGGGGTGCAAATATTTATTTTTAATCATCTAGTTTCATAACAAGAAATGATGTGCAGCAGCAGAGCATGCCTACTTAATTAGCATAAGAATGTGTTCTGCTTTAAAAGCAATTGCATAGAAAACAGCAGCAATGGGGCTAGAATAATTTATACTGGGAAAATTGGCTATATGATAAAAAACATTGACTGCTGAATTACTGGTATAATCATGAGCTTAAGACGGTGCCTTTTTATGTTTGCCATTCTTTACCTCTATTAGCCAAGGTCACATTTTGGTCATATTTTGATGATTTTGAATTTTCAACATCTTAATACATTTGCATTTTCTCTATTTTGAAGCTAGAAATCATGCCATGTTGTAAATATGTTATAATGGTAATGTTTGGATAAAGAAACTACCTCCACCCACCCCCAACCTCCTCTTTTTCCCTTTTTCAGAAATTTTGTTTTTCAAGTGGAGGACAAAATTGTATAGATGGATAATTTTCTTTAACAATGAGGAAGATGTTTTATAAAAACCATTTAGAGATGCAAATTAACATTATTCCCTATCATTTGATTTTTTAAAACTTATTCACTATAGAATTTAAGAAAGGGGTGAAGAAATCTAAAATATGAATCATATTTTTATCTAAATACTGAGTTCAAGAGTTCAGTGCAATTTCAAACTGCAAAAAGAAAAAATTATTACTGTTTCCAGGAAAGATGATGTCATTTTAAAAGATTCCATTTCTTTATTATTTATAGATTTCTTGTTGTTAACTGTTGTATCTAACAAGGTATAATATAACCAGTGCCCAGATCAAGAAACAAAATATATTTAGTATCCCAGAAATCCTGTGAGCTTTGACACTCACCGCTCACCCTGCACATCCAAGTGATGTGTATCAGCATAAACTGTTTTTACCTGTTTTGTACTTTATATAAATAAAATTCTACAATATCTACCTACAGTTGACTTTTTAACTATATTCCCCTTGGCTAAGAAGTAAGTGTTCAAGTCATGACCACAACGTTTTTTGTTCACATTGAGATTAGCAAAAACTATCTGCCCTGCTAATTTTAAGTCAGAATAGAAAGAAATGAAAAATAATTTAAATGTTTTAGTTTTGAATGAAATGTGTAACCTGATTGTTCCCAGCCCTGAGGTTTTGCTGTTTACAAAAATTTAAAAAACACCTCTTGAATTCTGGTTGTAGCAAAGATTGAATAGCCTTATTCCTCCCCATTCTCCTTCTTATAACAAATGCCTGACATAACAAAACCATAAGGTATAGAAAGAATTTAAGCTGTAGAAAGTAGATAGAATTCCTGAGGGCTCAGGACTTGAGTTAGAACACATTGGTAAGTTCCTTACATTTCCTTATTTTGCCTGTCATATATCCTGGACAGGGCTAGGCTGATCTCCAATTAGAACAACCAATAGACACAGTAAAAAAAAAAAAAAAAGACCCAAGTGAAGCCTGTCTCTATTAAAATAACTGAAAATAGGGTAGTCTAAATGAACAGAAAGCTTTTTTTTTTTTTAACAATGTCTATCATACTTCGGTAGAACACTAACAGAAGCCTCCCACGCCTGAGAGAATGTTCCATCACATTTCCCTAGCCACCTATGCATCCAGCAACACTCTCTAACCCCTCCACACAAAGGCAAGCAATGTAGTATCAGGTAAAATCCGGCTGTGAGTTGAGCCTCTTACCTTCCCAAGCAGCATGGAGATTTAACATAGTGAAGCAAAGTGGAGCTACTGACCACTCCACTGAAACCCTCACAAATGTCAGTAGCACTGTGTGAAGCTGAACCTGCTCCCCTACCTAGCATCAATGAGTGGACAGGCAGTGTAAGATTATCAAGTTGATACTCCACTGTGCCACCTCTCTGTTTCTGATGTCAATGGGCCCAAGGGAGGAGAAGAGCTTCTGAGTCAATCCTGTAGCAAACAAACAAACAACAACAACAACAACAAAAGTTTCTTGAGTTAGTCCTCAGCTTCTTTTCTCCCTGATTTCATTGGGATCCATGAGGAGCTAAGCATACACTCTCACTGCAAGACAATAAAGTGTCCAAGTTGGTGCTCACATTTTCTGGGAAGATAAGGTATTAGCAAAGTACAAGAAAAAAAATGAACTTCCTTTTCTTCTATCTTCATCCAGGTGATGTGAACCAACACACCATATTTGCTATGGTTATGTCAGTGGGACTAGTGAGAAGCTGAATGAATCAGATTTTGAAATTAGCTGATAAGAAATTTAGAACACACATTATAAAAATAATTTCACAATCAATTTAAAATTTTTCTGGAATAAAATTAACAAGTAGAAAATTTCACAAAAAAATAGAAGTTGCATATTTTGTAAAAATAACTAAGTTAAAATTATAGAGCCAAAAACTCCAAGGAATAAAATAAAAACTTGTTGCATAGGATCAATAGTAGAGTGGCAATATCAGAGGAATAGGATCTGTGAACTTGAGAAAACATCAATAGAATTTATCGAATTTTACAACAAAAAATAGACTAAAAAATGAAAAAAAAAATAACAGAAACTTAGGACACTGGAGATTGATTGTAGGGAACATTCCAGCATGACTGCTCTGAAAGGACAGCCAGCTCATGCAAACAAAGCTGGATGGGCTGATTATCTTGCAAATGAGACATCAGCAACTTGTCTGCAGGTGCCCAGCTGGCCTGAGTAGGAGGAGGACATAGCCAGACAAGAGTGGCTGGGAAAAAGTTCCAAGCAAGGGGAGTAATAAAGATAAAACCTATATAAGAGAAATAAAGGAGGAGAGCAGGGGTACTGTGCTGCTGCAGCTGCAACTGCTGCTGCTCTCGGTTAACCTGAGTTTGTGTGTCTGTGTCTTTTGTGTCTCTTGTGTCTTTGTGTCTCATTCCTCGGGGGTCAGAAAGCAACAAGTGGCGCCCAACGTGGGGCACGAATAGTCCCCATGGCCACTGAGGAACCAGAGGGGAGTGTCCACTCAAGGTAAGCGGGACCTCTGGGAATTTTAAAAAATCAGAGGGGTGCGTCCTCTCAAGGTAAGCGGGACGTCTGCACATTTTCATAAATCAGAGGGGAGCATCTGCTCAGAGTAAGCAGGACCTCTAGAAAATTTCAAAACTCAGAGGCTGGACCTCTGGAAGTTTTTATCATGGGGAATTCCCCATCCCTTGAACAGGAATATCGTCACCTATTACAGGGACTTCGCTTTCTATTGGCATTAAAGCCAAAAGTCGTCTTTTACAGGAACTTTGTGCTCACATTAAAAAATGTTATTAGTATCGCTCCCAGACAGAGGTTTAGTTAAATAGTAAAGCCTGGAAACAAGTTGTGAAAGCTTTTGCGGCAAGCTCATCAATGGGGTGATACTTTGAATGTGCAACTTTGGTCACTTTGTAGTGCTATTAGTCAAGTTTGCAACTCTTTGAATCTGACAAAGAGGAGGATGATCATTTTCTGGACCAGGATTGCTCTGTTGCTGCCTCTCATCCTGGAGCTACAGCTCCTCCTTTCCCAGATGGGCCTTTGTCTGATGGGCCTTTGTCTGATGAGGATGAGGACCAAGATCCTGAGCTTAGTCAGTTAAAGAGACAGGTACAGGATCTTACTTTCCAAGTACAACCTATGGCAGAAAATGCTGTTCCTCGCCCAGAGATAAAACAGGCCTTTCCGATCACAGCATCTCCTGGTTTGAGTCCTCCTCCATGTCACACTTTTACTTTCCCTGTTCCACATTAGAACGCTTAACTGTGTCTGACTTACGTGCAGCCACTTTAGGAAGTGCTGCCGCAAATCTCTTTGTGTCTCAACCTTATTATCTGTCTCCCTCTGGGGGAGTGTATAAATTATCTACTAGAATTTTTGGTCCTATTCCTCCACATACTGTGGGTTTAATTATGGTAGGAGTAGTAGTAGTACCTGCAAAGGTCTTAAAGTTCATCTGGGAATTATTGATGAGGATTATACAGGAGAGATTCTTTTTATGGTCAGTGTTGATAAAACAACCAATATTCTGGCAGGAGAAGGAATAGCTCAATTGTTGCTTCTGTCTTTCTGTAAGTTTCCTGCATGGGAGGAGATCCGGATGGGAGGATTTGGTAGTTCAGGAAAACAGGTGTTTTGGGAAACTCCTGTAGGGGATCAACACCCCTCTTTAGATCTAGAAATTAATGTAATAAGATTTACTGGACTTGTTGACACCAGAGCTGATGTATCTATTATTGCAGAACAGCACTGGCCTTGGAATTGGGATAAAGAGAAGGTACAGGTCTCTCTCCAGGACTTGGTACAGCTCAAGAAGCTTATCAAAGTGTCCACCCTCTTAAATGTATAGGGCCTGAGGGCCAAATGGCCATCTTAAATTTCTATATAATAGACATTGCTATAAACCTGTAGGGATGAGATTTGCTAAAACAGTATGGAGCTTTTTTAAACAGTCCTGCTTTTTCCTCTCAGGCTAAACAGATCATGTTGCAAATGGGTTACAATCCTGTTCAACAACAATCCTCTGTGAACTCTAAAAATTTCAGTCCATCTTTAAACTTGTAGCCACTGCCTCACCAGAAAATACACCGTGAGCTTTGCCTCTGGTGTGGAAACATCAAAAGCCTCTATGGATGGAGCAGTGGCCATTACCCAGAGAAAAGTTACAGGCTCTTAAATCTCTTGTAGCTGAACTATTACAGGCTGGTCATATTGAAC
This sequence comes from Lyroderma lyra, assembly GCA_004026885.1. Taxonomy (NCBI): domain Eukaryota; kingdom Metazoa; phylum Chordata; class Mammalia; order Chiroptera; family Megadermatidae; genus Lyroderma; species Lyroderma lyra. The sequence continues at coordinate 37,948 of PVJL010002457.1, read as the reverse complement.
CTTCCACTTCACCATGGAATTCCCCAGTCTTTGTAATTAAAAAGAAAAGTGGAAAATGGTGACTTCTCATAGACTTATGAGAGTTAAACAAATGTATCATGCCTATGGAGCCTTTACAGTCTGGGATTCCAAACCCAGCACTCATACCAAAACAGTGGACCATTTATGTTATTGATTTAAAAGATTGCTTTTTTTACCATTCCTTTACATGATGAAAAAAAAGAAAAATTTGCTTTTATGATTCCTGAGTATAATCATGGCCAACCCACTGAGAGATATCAGTGGCGGGTGTTGCCTCAGGGAATGCTTAATAGTCCCACCCTGTGCCAAGAATTTGTTTACTGAACTTTGCAGCCCATTCGTAAGGAGTTTCCTTCTATAATTTTGTATCATTACATTTATTTATTTATTTAGTTAGTTTTTAAAATTCTTTTTTATTTTTACACTTATTGGGGTGACACCTGTTAGCAAGGATAAGTTTCAGGCATACAATTCTACAGTGCATTGTCAACTTGGGTAATAAGTTCACCACCTAATGTGACTTCCCTTTCCATCATCATATATTTAGATTCCCCTCCCTCCTCTCCTACCCCTCCCATTTCTCCCCTCCCCTCCCCACTTATCCCCAAATAAACATTAAACTATTGATTGTGTCCAGGGGTTATTTGTTTGTTCATTTCTTTTTTCTTTGCTTTCAGTTTTATATTCCGCATATGAGTGAAGTCATACAGTTCTTTATTTTTTCTGCCTGGCTTATTTCACTAAGCATGATGATCTCTGGGTCCATACATTTTGTTGCAAATGGCAATATTTCATCTTTTCTTATAGCTGAGTAATATTCCATTGTGTACATGTACCACAACTTCTTTATGCAGTCATCTGTTGCAGGTTGTTTCCATGTTTTGGCCACTGTGAACAGCGCTGCGATGAACATTGGGGTACATAAGTCTTTGCGGACAAAGGTTTTCAAGATCTTTGGGTAGATCCCCAGAAGGGGGATTGCTGGGTCAAATGGTAGCTCCATTCCCAATTTTCTGAGGAACCTCCACACTGCCTTCCACAGTGGTTGTACCAGTTTGCACTCCCACCAGCAGTGTACCAGA
>PVJL010002457.1:11865-36745 GCA_004026885.1 Lyroderma lyra | reverse complement strand
TCCCTGATAGCTAATGAGGATGAGCATTTTTTCATATGTCTGCTGGCCATTTGTATTTCTTCATGGGAGAAGTATCTGTTTAGTTCTTCTGCCCACTTTTCAATTGGGTTGTTTGTTTTTTTGTTGTTAAGTCTTATTAGTTCTTTATATATTTTAGATATTAGACCCTTATGTGATGCATTATTTGCAAATATTTTCTCCCATTCAGTTGGCTGTCTCTTTGCCTTGTTGATGGTTTCTTTTGCTGTGCAGAAGCTTTTTAGTTTGATATAGTCCCATTCATTTATTTTTGCTTTTACTTCCCTTGCCTTTGAGGTCAGGTTCATGAAGTCTTCCTTGAGTCCTAGGTCTATAAGTTTAATACCAATATCTTCTTCTATACAGTTTATTGTTGCAGGTCTTATATGAAGGTCTTCAATCCATTTTGAGTTAATTTTTGTATATGGAGAGAGTTCATAGCTCAGGTTCATTCTTTTGCATATGTTTTTCCACTTTTCCCAGCACCACCTACTAAAGAGGCTGTCTTTTCCCCATTGTATGTTTTTTGCTCCTTTATCAAAAACTATTTGCCCATAAATTTGTGGGTTTATTTCGGGTTTTCAGTTCTATTCCATTGGTCTATATTTCTGTTTTTCTGTCAGTACCAAGCTGTTTTGACTATTGATGCTTTGCAATATAAATAGAAGTCAGGAAGTGTAATGCCATCAGCCTTATTCTTTTTATGTAGTATTGCTTTGGCAATTCGAAGTCTTTTATGGTTCCATATAAATCTAATAATTCTTTTACCTATTTCACGAAAGTATGATTGTGGGATTTTGATGGGTAGTGCATTAAATTTGTAGATTGCTTTGTGCAGAATGGCCATTTTAACAATGTTAAGTCTTCCTATCCATGAACAGGGGATATTTTTCCACCTTTTAAAGTCTGTTCCAATCTCTTTCAAAAGTGTCTTATAGTTTTCTGTGTATGAGTCTGTCACGTTCTTTGTTAAGTTAATTCCTAAGTATTTCATTCTTTTTGTTGTGATAGCAAAAGGAACTGACTCCCTCATTTCTTTTTCTGAGGATTCATTGTATAAATGAATGCTGTTGATTTTTGTGCATTGATTTTGTATCCTGCAACTTTACTGTATTCGTTAATTGTTTCTAATATTTTCCTGGTGGAATCTTTGGAATGTTTTATATAAAGGATCATGTCATCTGCGAATAATGACAATTTGACCTCTTCTTTCCCAATTTGGATACCTTTGATTCCTTTCTCTTGCCTGATTGCTGTGTCTAGAACTTCCAGTACTATATTAAATAACAGTGGTGACAGGGGGCATTCCTGTCTTATTCCAGATTTCAGGGGAATAGGCTTCAGCTTTTCCTCATTCAGTATGATGTTAGCCGAGGGTCTCTCATATATGGCCTTTATTATGTTGAGATAATTTCCTTCTATACCTTTTTTATATAGTGCTTAGTTCATAAATGGATTTTGTACCTTGTCAAAAGCTTTTTCTGCATCAATTGAAATGACCATATGGTCTTTATCTTTGATTTTGTTCATGTGGTGTATCACATTGATTAATTTTTGTATGTTGAACCATCCTTGTGCTTCTGGGATGAATCCCACTTGATCATGATGTATGATCTTTTTGATGCATTGTTGTATTCTATTTGCTAATATTTTGTTCAGGATTTTTGCATCTGTGTTCATCAGAGATATTCGTCTATAGTTTTCTTTTTTTGTGTTGTCTTTGCCAGGCTTTGCAATTAGGGTAATGTTGGCCTCATAGAATGAGTTAGGAAGTATTGCTTCCTCTTCAATTTTTTGGAAGAATCTGAGGAGTATAGGCATTAATTCTTCTTTGAATGCTTTGTAGAATTCATTGGTGAAACCATCTGGTCCAGGGCTTTTGCCTTTATGGAGATTATGGATAGTCATTTCAACCTCGTTGCTATTGATTGGTCTATTCAGATTATCCAGTTCTTCTTGGTTCAGTCTTGGTAGGCTGTAAGTTTTTAGAAACTTGTCCATTTCTTCTAGGTTGTTAAATTTCATGGCATAAAGTCCTTCATAATATTTTCTTATAATCCTTTGTATTTCTGTGATATCAGTGGTAATTTCTCCCCTTTCATTTCTAAGTTCAGATATTTGTGTCCTTTCCTTTCGTCCTTTGATTAGTCTCGCCAGGGGTTTGTCAATTTTGTTGACTTTCTCAAAGAACCAGCTCTTCGTTATATTAATTTTTTCTATTGTCCTTGTGTTCTCTAATTAGTGTAGCTCTGCTTTAATTTTTATTATTTCTTTCCTTCTGCTGACTTTGGGGTTTGGTTTGTCTGCTCTTCTTTTTCTAGTTCTTTAAGATGGGATGCTAAGATGTTTGCTTGTGATTTTTCTTGTTTCTTAAGTTAGGCCTGTAATGATATAAATTTCCCTCTTATTACCGCTTTCGCTGTGTCCCTATAATTCTGATGCATTGTATTTTCATTGTCGTTAGTTTCTATATATTTTTTAATCTCATCTTTTATTTGTTCTTTTATCTAGTCCTTTTTTAATAAGCTGTTGTTTAATCTCCATATATATGTGTTTTTTTCTGCTTTCTTTTACAGTTGATCTCCAATTTCAAAGCTTTGTGGTATGAGAATACACTTGGTATGATTTTGATCTTCTTGAATTTGCTGAGGCGACTTTTGTGTCCCAGCATGTGATCTATCCTTGAGAATGTTTCATGCGCACTAGAAAAGAAGATGTAGTCTCTTTTTGCTGGATGAAGTGTCCAGTAAATGTCAATTATGTCCAATTGCTGTAATGTGTCATTTAGAGCTGTTATTTTCTTATATATTTTCTGTTTGGATGATCTGTCCATGGCTGTTAGTAGGGTGTTGAAGTCTCCCACTATGATTGTGTATTCATCAGTTTCTCCTTTCAAGTGTGTTAGTAGTTTCTTTGTGTATTTTGGTGCATCCTGGTTGGGAGCATATATGTTGATTAGTGTCAAGTCTTCTTGTTGCTGCATTGTGCCTTTTTCATTATGTAATGACCATCTTTGTCTTTTACTATCTTTTTTAACTTGAAGTTTATTTCATCAGATATCAGTATGGCCACTCTTGCTTTACTCTGGTTACCATTTTCTTGGAGTATTATATCCCATCCTTTCCCTCTGAGTCTGTGTTTGTCCTTACAGCTGAGGTGTGTTTCTTGGAGACAGCATATGGATGCCTTCTGTTTTTTAATCCAGTCTGCTACTCTGTGTATTTTGATTGGTGAGTTCAGTCCATTAACTTTTAGAGTGATGATCGATATGTGAGGATTTCCTGTGGCCATTACTTATTTCTTTCTTTGTTTTTGTTTGTTTGTTTGTTCATTTATTTTTGTTTCTTTCTTGTTCCCCCAACTTTGTTCCATTTTTCCTGATGTTTTGTTTCAGGCCGAAGAGCTTCCTTCAGTATTTCTTGGAGTGCTGGCCTCGTGCTGGCAAATTCCCTCAGCTTCTGTTTGTCTGAGAAGGTCTTTATTCCACCTTCCTATCTGAAAGGTAATTTTGCTGGATAATTTATTCTTGGCTGGAAGTTTCTCTTTTAAATTTTTGAATATTGGATTCCACTCTCTCCTGGCTTGTAGAGTTTCTGCTGAGAAATCTGATGCCAGCCTGATGGGTTTTCCTCTAAAGGTTATAGTTCTTTTTTCCGTGGTTGCCTTGAGAATTGTCTCTTTGTCTTTAGTTTTGGACATCTTTTGTACCATGTGTCTTCTAGGAGATCTGTTAGGGTCCAGGTATCTAGGGCACCTGTTTTCTTCTCGAATTTGGTGTTCCAGATCTTTCCATAGGTTTGGAAAGTTTTGGAAAGTTCTCATCTATGATTTGTTTGAGTATGCTCTCTGTAGATTGCTCTGCCCCCTCTTCTATTCCTATTATCCTGATGTTGTTTTGTCTCATGGAGTCGGATATTTCTTGCAGAGTTCTTTCAATCCTTTTGGTTCTATATTCCTTTTCTTCCTCTTTCTGAGCTGTATACATGTTCTGATCTTCGATATCGCTAATTATTTCCTACATCTGGTTGGTCCTGTTTCCTATGGCAGTTATTTCATTGCTCACTTCTTTTATCGTATTATTTATTTCTCGCATTTCCGTCTCAATCTTTCTTATGTTTTGAATTTCTTTGTAAAATTGTTCTTTTTGTTCAGAGTTCCTTTTTTATGTCATTTATATCATTTTTTATGTTATTTATCTCAGCTATGGTTTTCTGCCAGTAGGTGTTCATTTCTCTCATAGCCTTTAGAATGGCTGCTTTAAATTCTCTGTCACTTAAATCAGACCTTTCCAGTCCTAAGAAGCTGTCTTCTGGGTAAATTTCTTGTTCTTTCTGAGGAGTTTTAGTTTTTAAGGAATTCATCCTGTCCGCTGGGTTCTTCCTTTTTGACATGAGGGCTTTATGTTCAGTGCCCAGATTATTGCTTTTGTGGTGTCTTGCTCTAGGGCTGACACTAGTGGCACTGGGGTCACATTTTGGGAGAGAGGGTGTTGTTTGTTTCTTGTTTCTGATCTCCTACTGCATTTGAAGACTATGCACATATATCGTGGGGAGAGGCCAACAAAAGGCACTCCAAGGGCAGCTCTGCCTTCTGCCCTTTGCTGGGGAAGCTGTTCAGAGGCTTGTTTCTGCTGGCTCGGGTGAATGCTATCAAATCAGTCTTTCTTCCTAGCCCTGATTCTGCATCTGGCTGTCTACGGGCTCACATTGCTTTCAGAACCCTGGGGTGCATGCGAAGTGCATGCTCCATAAGTCCAAAGCTGTGGGCCTGGCCTGAGACAGCAGGGTCGCCTTTGCAGTGGGCTGGGAACAGGAACTGTAGCCCTGTGTAGGTCTCCAGGGGACCTAGAGCTGGGGTGTCATCTTTGCAGTTCAGAGTCCTCGCTCAGCCCTTCTACCATTCAAAAGTTCCAGAGGTTGGCTCCCAAACTCCATCCCCAGCATGCAGCTCCAAAGTCCAGCTCCCCTGTGGTCTCCCCCCTCCCCAGAACTGTGCAGCTCAGAATAGTCAGCAGCACTTGTGTCCTGTTGCAGTCTCTACTCAATTTCCCTCCCCCCCACTCGCCCCCTTCTCTCCAACCTTCAGGTGTTTACTTGTAATTTGTGGATTTCTCAACAGCCCGTTTTGTCACTCAGGGTCCTGTTTCTTGGCTCCTGGGTGGCCATTCAATTGTGTTTTCTGGGAGAGGCTTTAGGGACCTCCTCTCCAGTCGCAAACTTGCCTTCTATTTCTGAATTTTTATTTATACTTGAACAGGCTTTTGTTTTTCTTCAGACAGCTCGCACTTTATGGGTTAGAGTTAACCCCTGAAAAAGTTCAAAAAACAACTCTGCATCATTATTTTGGATACCAGGTGCAAGGACAATCTGTTCAGCCTCAAAAAATTTCCATTCGTACAGACTGTCTTAAAACTTTAAATGATTTTCAATAACTTCTTGGTGATATTAATTGACTGCGTCCTACCTTAGGCATACTTACTAGTGCTTTGTCTGATTTATTTCACACTTTAAAAGGAGACTCTGCCTTGGATAGCCTTGGATCACTTTCATCTGAGGCTAAACGGGAATTGGCTTTAGTAGAACAGTGTATAGAAGAGACTTTCCTTGATCGTGTTTGCGCCAATATTCCCTTAGACCTTGTTATTTTTCATACTCCTCACTCTCCAACTGCTGTTATTAGCCAAGAAGATACTATAGTTGAATGGTTGTTTTTATCTAATAAACAGTCTAAACGACTTCTAACATATCCTAATAAAGTAGTTATTTTAATCATAAAGGGTCGACATCGGATTCATTCTACAACTCCTGGGATAGGACCCTCATCGGTTAGTAGTCCCTTATACTAAAGAAGTAGACTCTTTACTACAGGTGAATGATACCTGGCAAATTGCCTGTTCTGATTATGTACGTGAAATTGATAATCATTACCCATTTCATAAATTGTTTCAATTTATTTCTATGCACCCTGTAATTTTAAAGAAAATTGTTGTTTTTTTCTCCTGATCAAGGACCCACTGTAGTTACTGATGCTTCTAGTAATGAAAAAGCTGTATTTTGGAGTGAGTCCTCACAACATATTTGTTCCCATACTTACCCATTTGTGCAGCAGGGAGAATTATATGCTATTTTATTGGCTTTGCAGAACTTTTCTACTTCTCCAATTAACATTGTCAGTGACTCACAATATCCTGTTGCAGCAGTCCAGTGTTTGGAAGAAGTTCATCTTTCTCCTTTCTCTACAGATTCCTTGACGCAGTTATTTAGTCAACTTCAACAACAATTTTTGCAGCATTCTTATCCTGTATTTTTAACTCACATTTGATCTCATACTCTTTTACCAGGGCCATTGGCACAAGGAAATCCTGCTGTGGATTCTCTACTTGTGACCACTGTTCAACAAGTTCAAGGGGAACATGCTTTGCATCATACTAATGCTAAGGGTCTTCAAAAACGCTTTGCAATTACAAAAGATTAGGCTAAATGCATTGTGTTGTGACACTTGCCAGCAATTTGCCTCTCTTCCTCTTCCCCCTGATGCAAATTCACGGGGGTGAGGTGGGGGGATGGGGGGTGGAGAAACCTAATGCTCTTTGGCAAATGGACGTTACCATTTTGCCCACCTTTGGAAACTTGTGTCATATGCATCACTGTATTGATACCTATTCTCACTTTCAGTGGGCCACACCGCTCTCCTCAGACCGGGCAAATGATGTGATTCACCATCTTTTAGCGTGTTTTGCTGTTATGGGAATTCCAAAATGTATAAAAACTGATAATGCCCCTGCTTATACCTCTAAACAATTGGCTAATTTTCTTCAATTATACAATATTCATCATACCAGTGGCATTCCTTTTAATAGTCAAGGGCAAGCCAAAATTGAATGTGCAAATCGCACCTTAAAAACCATGTTACAAAAACAAAAAGGGGGAAATGTAGGGAACATTCCAACATGACTGCTCTGAAAGGACATCAGTTCATGCAAACAAAGCTGGATGGGCTGATTATCTTGCAAACGAGACATCAACAACTTGTCTGCAGGTGCCCAGCTGGCCTGAGTAGGAGGAGGACAGAGCTGGATGAGAGTGGCTGGGAAAAAGTTTCAAGCAAGGGGAGTAATAAAGATAAAACCTATATAAGAGAAATAAAGGAGGAAAGCAGGAGTACTGTACTGGTGAGGCTGCAGCTGCTGCTGCTCTCAGTTAACCTGATTTTGTGTGTCTGTGTCTTTTGTGTCTCTTGTGTCTTTGTGTCTCATTCCTCGGGGGTTGGAAAGCAACAGGAGATATTAACAAGAAAGCTTACATTTATTTCACTGGAGTCCCAAAGTAAGGGAAGGCAGTGAGTAAGACTGAAAGAGTAATTAAGACATAATGGCTGTACACTTGCCAAATTTTGAAATAAAAGATATAAATGTATAGATTTTTAAAAATGAATGAACCCTATATAGGATAAAACTTTATCCCAAAAGTAAGCAATCACTCCAAAACCTGTGATAAACTTCTAAAAACTAAACATAAACAGAATATTTTGAAAGCAGCTAAAGAGAGTAACACCCTACCCATGGAAAAAAAGCAATTTGAATGACAGTGAATTTTTAATCTGAAATCATGGAAGTCAGAAGAAAGAGGCATACTACAGAGTCCAGCCAAAGTAACATCCATTTTTGTGAGCTGGTAATCTATACCAAATCTTTTTTATTTCTTATTGTAAAATTTATTGGAGTGACATTATTTAGTAAAAATTGCAAAGGTTTCAGGTGTACAATTCTGCAATATATCCTCTATGTGTTGCATTGATTGCTCACCATCCAGAGTCAGTTCTCCTTCCATCACCATGTATTTGATGCCCACTCTTTCCTCTACCAACCCTCTCCCCACTTACCCTCAGGAAACCGCTAACTATTGAAAATGTCCATGAGTTTTTTTTTCTTTGAAGCATTCAGTTTTATATTCCACATGTAAGTGAAGCCATATGGTCCTTGAATTTTATATCTGATTTATTTCACTTAACAGGATTATCTCTAGGTCTGTCAAAGTCACAAATGGCAGTATTTCATCTTTTCTTAAGGCTGAGTAATATTCCATTGTATAAATGTACAACTTTTTTATCTAGTCATCTATCAAAAGACACTTTGGTTGTTTCCATGACTTGGCCACCATGAACAGTACTGCAATGAACATTGGGATGCGTATATCTCTGTGGACTGAGGTTTTCAAAATTTTTGAGTAGATACCCAGAAGAGGGACTGCCAGGTAATATGGTAATTCTATTCTTAATGTTTTTAGAAACCTCCATACTGTCTTTCATTGTGGCTATACCAATGTACATTCTTACCAGCAGTATATGAGGGTTCCTTCTTCTCCACAGCCTCTCCAGTACTTGTTATTCCTTGTCTTTTTGAGGATATTCATTCTAACAGCTGTTAGGAGGTATCTAATTGTGCTTTTCATTTGCTTTTCCCTGGTATCTAATGAAGTTGAGCATTTTTAAAATGTATCTGTTGGTAGTTTGTATGTCTTTATGGGAAAAGTGTCTGTTCAGGTTCTTTGCCCATTTTTTAATTAGATTGTTTGTTGTTGAGTTGTATGAATTCTTTACATATTTTAGATACTAGCTCCTCATCATAAGCATTGTTTGCAAGTATTTTCTCCCATTTGATTTGTTGCCTTTTCACTTTGTTAATGGTTTCTTTTGATGTGCAGAAAAATTTTAATTTAATATAATCCCATTCATTTATTTTTGGTTTTACTCCTCTTGCCTCTGACGTCAAGTTCATAAAGTCTTCACTGAACACAAGGTCTATAAGTTTAGTAACAATGTTTTCTTCTATACAGTTTATTGTTTCAGGTGTTTGAAACAATCAAAAGTTAATTTTGAATTAATTTTGCTATGTGGTAACACTTCACAGTCCAGATTTATTATTTTGCATGTGATTTTCCAATTATTTCAGCACCATTTACTGAACACGCTTCCTTTTCTTTATTGTATATTTTTTGCTCTTTAGTCAAAAATTATCTCTCCATATATTTGTGGGTTGATTTCTGAGTTTTCTATTTTGTTCCATTGGTCTGTGTATTTGTTTTTCTGCCAATACCAAGTTGTTTTCATTCAATAAATAAATTTATAATAACAAATTTGCTTTGCATTAAAAATTGAAGTCAGGGAGCATGATGCCTCCAGCCCTCTTCTTTTTTTCACAGGATTGCTTTAGCAATTCAGGGTCTCTTGTAGTTCAACACGAGTCTGATAATTTTAAAAATCTATTTATTGAAAGAATGTCTATGAAATTTTGATAGGAATTGCATTAAATCTGAATATTGTCTTGGGTAATAGGCCATTTTAACAATGTTGGTTCTTCCAAGCCATAACATGAAGTATCTTTTTATTTCTTTGTGTCTTTTTCAATTTTTTATAATGGTATTTTATAGTATTCTGTGTATAAGTCCTTCACATTCTTTAAGTTTATTTCTAGGTATTTTATTTTTGTTGTTGTTGTAGTAGCTAAAGGTATTGTTTCTCATTTCTTTTTCTAAAATTGTATCATTTATTTATAAATATGAAATAGATTTTTGTACATTAATTTTTATCTTGTAATTTTACTGTATTTATTTATTATTTCCAATATTTTTCTAGTGGAACATTTATTATTTTTTATGTAAAGAATCATGTCATCTGTGAAAAGTGACAGTTTAACTTCTTCAATCTCAATTTGGATGCCTTTTATTTCTTTCTCTTGCCTGATTACTCTGGCTAGAACTTCCAGTACTATGTGAATAGCAGTGGTGACAGAGGACAGCTTTGTCTTGTTTCTGCTTTTAGAAAAAATATTTTCAATTATTTTTTTCATTCAGTATGATATTTGCTGAAGGTTTGTCATATATGGCTTTTATTACATTGAAGTAATTTTCTTATATACCCATTTTATTGAGTTTTTTAATTACAAATGGATGTTGTTTCTTGTCAAATACTTTTTCTGCATCAATTGATATAATCATATATTTTTAGTCTTTTATTTAGTTTATGGATTGTATCACATTTGTGTGTGTGTGTGTGTGTGTGTGTGTGTGTGTGTGTGTGTGTTGAACCATCCTTATGCCCTGGGATGAATCCCACTTGATTGTGCTGTATAATCTTTTCAATGCATTGTTGTATTCTATTTGCTAGTATTTTGTTTAGAATTTTTTCATCTGTGTTCATCAGAGATATTTGTCTATAGTTTTCTTTTCGTGTGCTGTTTTAACAGTCTTTGGTAATGTTGGCCTTGTAGAATGAATTGGGAAATATTGCCTCTTCTTCAATTTTTTTGGAAGAATTTAAGAAGGATAAGTGTTAATTTTTTTTTGAATGCCTGGTAAAACTCATTAGTGAGATTGGTCCTGAAATTTTACTTTTGGGGAAGTTTTGGATGGTTGTTTCAATTTCCTTACTGTTGATTGGTCTATTTAGACTATCCAGTTCTTTGTTTAACCTAAGTGGACTATATGTTTTTAGAAACTTGTCTGTTTTTCTAGATTGTTAAATTTGGTGGCATATAGCCCTTCACAGTATTCTAGTATGATTCTTTATATTTCTGTAGAATCAGTTGTAATTTTCCCTCTTTCATTTCTGTTTTGGTACTTGTCTTTTCTCTTATTTTCTTGATGAGCCTAGACAGGGGTTTGTCAATTTTATTAATTTTTTTCAAAGAATAATTTCTATTTTGCAATAATTTATTCTATTGCTTTAGTGTTCTCTATTTCATTTAGTTGTGCTTTAATTTTTATTATTTATTTCCTTCTGCTGACTTTGGGATTTTTTTGTTTGTTTCTTTTTCTGTTTTCTTTTGTTTTCTGTTCTTCTATTTCTAGTTCTTTAAGATGCAGGTTAGAATGTTTACTTGTAATTTTTTTTTGTTTCTTGAAATAAACCTATAGTGATATAAACTTTTTTCTTTTTGTTGCTTTTGCTGCATCCCAGTCATTTTGATGTGTTCTGTTTTCATTATCATTAGTTTGTATGTATTTTTAATCTCTTATTTTTCTTCAATCCAGTCATGTTATAACACATTGCTTAATCTCCATGTATATGTTATTATTTCTGGCTTCTTTTTGAAGTTGATATTCAATTTCAAAGTTTTGTGCTCAGAGAATATACTTGATATGCTTTGAATCTACTTAAATTTGCTATGGCTAGCTTTGTGGCCAAAGTAATGGTTTATTCTTGAGAATGTTCCATGTGCACTACAAAAAAATGTATAGTCTTGTGTTGTAAGATGGAGTGCCTGTAAATGTGAATTATGTCCACCTGCTGTAATGTATCATTTAAAACAAATATTTTCTTTTCTTCCATTTTTTTTTCTTGTTGGGGTGATCTGTCCATGGTTTTCAAAGGGAATGTTTAGGTTCTCTGCTATAATTGTGTTTTTGTCAGTTTTTCCTTTTCAATTTGTTAATAGTTGTTTTTTAAATTTTGGTGTATTCTGATTGTGGTCATATATATTAATGAGTGTTATATCTTCTTGTATTGCCTTTTTTATCATTATGAAATGTCTATCTTTATCTCTTCTTACATTTTTATCCTTAACTCTGCTTCATCGAATATGGCTATGGTTACTCCTGCTTTTCTCTGGATGCCATTTGCTTGGAATACCTTTTTTATCCTTTCACTCTGTGTCCTTGTGATCGAGGTGGGTCTCTTGGAGATAGCATATGTATGGGTTTTGTTTTTCAATTCAGCCTGCTACTCTGTGACTTTTAATTGGTGGGTTTAGTCCATTTACATTTAGGGTGATGACTGACATGTGAGGATTTCCTATAGCCATTTTATCTTTTGTTTTGTGGTATCTTGGTGTCTTGATTTTTTCTTTGTTCTTTTCTCATGTGCAGTTGTTTTAGTTTGCTGGTGTTCTATAATTTTTTCTTTTGTTTCCTTTCTCTTTTTTTTGGTCATATGTCTTAGTTCTGAGTGTTTTTTCAGTAGTCACCATGAAGTTTATGAGACAGAAATTCCATATATTCAGTGTCCCCTCTTTTTGAGCATGCTTCCTAGTTTTGTTCTCTTTTGGAGATTTAAACCTTTAGTGTTTTTTTTCCCTTTTAGTTTTTGTTGCCCAACTTTTCTCCATTTTTATTTACTTAGTTTTAGATCAAATAGTCTCCTTCAGTATTTTCTGAAACGCTGGCTTTGTGCTGGAGAATTCACTTGGCTTCTATGTATTTGAAAAATTCTTCACTCCTTCTTCATATCTAAAATTAACTTTCCTTAATAAATTATTCTTGGCTGGTAATGTCTTTCTTTTAATATTTTGAATACTTGATTCCACTTCCTTCTGACCTTTAGAGTTTCTGTTGAAAAATCTGATGACTGTCTGACGGGGTTTCCATTATAGGTGATTTAGTTCTTTTTACTGACTGCCTTGAGGATTCTATCTTTGTCTTTGACCTTTTACATCTTTAGTTTAATGTGCTTTGGAGAAGATTTGCTAGAATTCAGGTAGCTAGGGTTTCTGCTACATTTTTGGAATTGAGGTTCCACTTCTTTTTATAGAGTTGGGAATTTCTACTATTTGAGCAAATTCTCTGTGCTCACCTTATCCTCTGTTCCCTCTGGAATGCCCATTATTGTTATGTTGCTCTTTCTAATGAAGTCAGAAATTTCTTGTAGAGATCATTTATTTCTTGTAAATTGCAGGTCTCTCTCTCTTTTTTTTCCTGTGACATTTTCATATTTCTATTTTTGACATCACTAATTCTGACCTCCATCTAGTTGGCTCTACTTATTTTGCTAGCTATTTCATTTTTAATTTATTTTATTGTGTCATTTATCTTCAGAATTTCTATTTGGTTCTTTTTTTATGGTTTAAGTTTACTTGTTAAAGTATTCCTTTTGCTTGCAAATTTATTTTCTGAGAATATTTAGCCTTTTAAATGTGCTTTCTTTGATCTCTTTGAGTGTTTTCAGAACTGTAATCTTGAATTCTATGTCATTTAGCTTGTATATTACCATAACTTCACATTTTTATGATCCAGTTGCCTTGGTCTCAGCATGCCTCCTCTCTGTGAGGATATCATTGACATGGTATTCTATGCCTCTGAGATTTCAGTGCGGGCAAAACATGCTACACCTGTGCTTCACCACTTCCATGAATCCTCCTGTCAGTTTCAGTTGATAGAGTGGGAGTGAGTTTCATTAAGAAAGGTGCAGGTTTGTTTGCAGCACAGGGTAATGGTGGCTTCCCTTCTGTAGCTACCTGTATGGAAACACTTGGTGGAGTTGGGCTTGGGAAACTTTGAGGAAGAGTAAGGGGAACCAGTCAGGGTCTATGTCCAAGGTCACACAGCTTTTCTGCTGGGGCCCTAAAAAGTCCAGGGCCATACCACTCTCCAGGAGCATGACTCCAGCCACCAGCCCACCTTTCCAGCATCCCATGCCCCACTCCAACTGTCTGTGCCCCACTCTAGCCACATGTGCCCCACTCCAGTCTTATGTGCTTCACTCTAGCTGCTGACCCCAAACTCTGGACACTAGCACCCTACGCCATCCATGGGTCCTGTGCTTTGGCTGCCATCCCCACACTCCAGCCACTTGTGCCACTCAATGACTGCCCTCTGCTCATTCCAGTCACTCATGCCAGTTACTGGTGCCTGCTTTTGCCATTTACTTCATGCTCTAACTGCCCACACCTTTGCTTTTGTTGCTTCTTGGCCTCCAACTCACCCAAGGTTGTACTGCACTTTGGCCTGTGCTCCCAGGCCCCCACCTCACTCTCTTCTCTGCTGGTTCCCAGGTTGTGCTCTGTAGCATTTCTCTGCACTGCTCTTTTCCCTTCTCTTCCACTCAGCTTTCTTTCTCTGGCTGTTAGGTGTTTACTTGAAATTAGTAGATCTCTCAGCTGAGGTTATGTGTTTTTTCAGGGTTCCCTTTTGGATTTTAGTTGTTGAATTTGTCATATTTTCCAGGAGATGTTCCAAGAGCCTCCTGTCATGCTGACATTTTGACGATTTGATGTCCTTATATCAAATCTTTTATTTAAAAGTCATAAGCATGTAACTGTAACATAACAATATTTTAACTACTTTTAAAAAAGGGCATTACATCTGTTGTACCCTGTACTTTTTAAGTGTTAAAAGACTATTAACTATTAATTTTATATCTATAGCAAAGATACTTTATTCATTAGGTGAAATGAAGACATTTTCAGACAAAAAAACCTAAAAATTCTACTGAAAAACCTTTCCTTAAAGTGACTAAAAATAGTACTCTAAACAAAAAGAAAATTTTAACATAAGACAACTCAGAACTTAAGAAAAAGTAGAAAACATCAGAATGTGTAATATTTTGTGTAATATAATAACGATGTTTTTAAAAATTATATCTGATAAATCAAGTGAAAATAGTAACACAATCTTATGTAATACTCAGTATGTGTAGAGAAAAAATTACATAAGACTAGTTTAAAAGTGTACAGCAACAAAGGAACCTAAATGGAACTGAGATTTCTATACCTCACTTGAAGTGTTACAACACTAACACTAGTAAACTGTGATAGTTAAGGGCAGCACTCTGTTCTCTATTTTTAGAATTTAACATTCTAAGTTTAGTTCAATTCAACAATGTAATTTATCTTAAAACTTTTTAAAACTCTGTTTTTTATTTGTTTCCCTTACTCATGCAAACCTTAATGACTGTTTTTTTTCCTAAGGCTACATGCATACCACATTAACCTAATTAATCAGCAGAACAGTAACTTGTAAGAAACTGAGTCAGCCCAGCCATCTAGATACTGGCAATTGAACTGAAATTCTGAACTGAGATTAATTAATATGAGAATGGAGAAAAAAACCAAGGAAAGTTAAGACACTTTTCCCAATGAGGTAAAATTTTATAAATAATTATTAAAAAATAAGGTGAATAAAGAAAATATTCATGGGTGACAGAAACAAACAAACAAACAAAACAACAAAAACCATAGGGGAGAGTCACAAGACACATTCTAGCCAAGTGGAAATCTTTAGATGGTTATTAAGAATTAGGGTGAATAAAGTAGACATTGATAGGGTTTTTAAAAGATTGTAATACAGTAGTACCTAAAAATTGGTCAGGTCAAAGAGACAATCTGCTTTTCCCCCAGTACTAATCAGCTTCAAACAAGCGCAATATATTTATCCTGGTTTGAATAAATTTTAAAAGCATGAAGGTAGTAATTACAATGAGAAATGTAATCAGGAATCTCCTTGGACAATAGTTAGATTATTCAAGATCAAGTTTGACAAAAGGGCCAGAGTACCTTGGCTCAACATTCTTACTGGAGATGCAAATCCTTTTGCACATGAGTAGGTAAAATGGTTATGAGTAGAAAAAAATTGTTTCCAGGACTCCTTAATATTGCGGTTTCATTAAATGTAGCACCAAAATCTATTAGTGAAGCCCAGTTGCAAGCTGCAATTAGACTAAAGAACTTAATAATGTAATGATTGATAGAATCATAGAAGTTGAAAGAAGTTATGTCAACTTTATCTAAATGTTTAATGAAAATGAATATTATTTTGGACTGGGGAACAGATCTCCCACCTAGTATTATTGTAAAACAAAAGCTTGTGCATAAACTCCTAATGGAGGTTACAGTTAGAAATGAGTTGATGAAATTAAAAGTTGGTAGGGAGAATTGGTATGTTTTGAACAGGCTTTATGTAAACTGGTTGTATCTATTTTACATTATTGTATTATGAAGATGGATGTTGTATTTGATTGAAAAACATTTTCTCTACCTAGTATAATAAAACAGAAGACAATTAATCTGCCCTTCAGGCAATATTAATTGGACATGCTAAATGGGGACTAGTAATATTGCCTTTGCCCACACAGTATAGAATAGAAACCGAAGTTCTGGTGAGTAAAGATTCTCTGTGTGATAACCCTATGTGAGGTATAGACTTGAACTTACGGCAAAAGCCCGTTAGTGGCTCTCAGTGATGACTATTAGAACTTTGGACTAGAGGATTTTCATTTGAATGGTATTTATTAACTTTTTATCAACTCTTTGAATACACTTCAAAGATTTAAAGACATAATGTAATCTTAAAAACTTAAATACAGATACTGTCTAGGATGATATCAAAGAAGAGCTGTAATAGACATAGCAGTGCCCAGAAGAGTTTCATAATAATGTGGAAATAGTTTATACAATATATTGCTATTGGGAGAGTGCAAGGGGGAAATACTGACACATAGGGATCCTCTTTTCCCTTAGGACCGACTCTGGAATTGTGTGAGAACTGTTCTATTGTCACTTGGACTGTTCCCTATGAAGAGCTCTCAAATAAGAAAGAGCAACTTGGTTTTTGAACAGTGATTCCCAGCTGAATGAAAAACATCCTCTTTGAAAGGCCACCACTTTGATTGAAGAAGATAAAGATAGATCACTCTGGTATGCTGAATTGCATGTTGTTTTCCTTGGAGTGATGGAAAAACTGAATTCTGGAACACCCAGCTTATGTTAGAAAATTGCTTGGTGGTGTGAGAAACCAAACACACTGCGATGGGAATAAGAATCTTTAATGTTCAAAATAACATAATTTATAATAGCCTAAAGGTGGAAGTAACCCACATGTTCATCAATGAGAGAATATATAAACAAAATGTTGTCTGTCCATGCAATGAAATATCATTGAGTTGCAAAAAGTAATTTAGTACTGATACATAATGATACAACATGGATAAATCTTGAAAACACTATGCTAAGTGAAAGAAAACAGATGCAAAAAGTCATGTAATGTATAATCTGGTTTATATGAAATATCCAGAAGAGGCAAATCTAGGGAGATGAAAGAAGATTAATGATTGCTTAGGACTGGATGTGGTAATATGTAGTAGGTGTTAGTGGTTAAAGGCATTGGAATTTTTTTTTGAGGTAATAAAAATGTTTTAAAATTGTCTATAATGATGGTTACATATATATGTGAATACACTAAAAGCTATTAAATTATACATATAAGAAACAAGTTGTATTGTATATAAAGTATTTCTCAATAAAGTTATTTTTTAAATACATAAGCAAACAAAAATTCAAACTAAATTTTGAAATCAAATGTAAAATATATATCTCTACAATTTTGGAGAAAAAATTTTGGACTTATGGCTAAGCAGTTTTTAGAATTTAAAACAAAAGTATGATCTATACATGGAAAAAATGATTAATTCAATTTGATCAAAGTGAACTATCTTCAATCTGTGAAAAGACCCTGAAAAGAGACAAGAAAACAAGTGACAGAATGAAAAAATTATATTAAAATTATGCAACAAAGCACTTGTATCTAGCAAATTAGAAAAAAAGCTATACACATTCGAGAATAAAAATAATTCAATTAGAAAATGAGCAAAATACAAAAACATACGTTTCATAGAAAGGAATATACAGATGACAAATAAGCACATAAAAGTTGTTCAAAATCATTAGCCATTGGAGAAATGCATGTTAAATCTACAACACTTTATACTCCAGTTAAAAAAGCTAAAATTAAAAATTGATAACATCAAATGTTAGAGAGGATGCAAAGTAAGTAAATCACTTATGTATTGCTTTTGTAAATAGAAGATAGAATGTATGGCCATACAAAAAAATAATTGGGCAATTTCTTACAAAATTAAACAATTCACATATCACACAATCCAGCAATTGTGCTGAGAAATTTCTCGCAAGAAATACAAATGTAGATTCACATAAAATCTAATATATATGAATATTTAAAGCAGCTTTATTAATATTTGCCAAAATCTAGAAGAAAACATTTTCAGCAAATGAATGGTTAAACAGTGGGATATATGTACATCCATATCATTGAATATTACACAATTTAAAAAAACCTATTAAGTGCAAACAAACTTGAATAGATCTCAAGAGAATTGAAGTGAAATAGCCAATCTCAAAAGCTTACATACTGTATTATTTCATTTACATAAAATTTTTGATATGACAAAGTTATAAAGATGAAAAACAGATTTGTGATTGCCAGCAGTTGGGAAGGGGGAGAAAGAGAGACAAGTGGTTTTGCTGAGAGTGGCCTGAAAAATATTTGTGATAAAACTGTTCTATGTCTTGATGATGGTAGCGGTCACATAAAATTACACATGTGATAAAATTGCATAAAACTAAATATGCACACTCATACAACTGAGTCATGTAAAACTAATAGTATGTGAATAAAATTGGTGAATTGTATCAATGTCAATTTTCTGGTTATGGTATTGTATTACAATTATGCAAGATGAAATTATTGGGAAAAACTGTGTCAAGAATATATGAGATCTCTGTATTATTTCTTATAACTCGGTGTAAATAAATAATTATCTCAAAATAAAAGCTTTAAAAAGTACACATCTTGATTGATGTACAGGGTAAAAATTTATATTTTTCTAAACTTATTAAAGCCTTTTTTTCTTTTGATGTGCTTATGTATTTATCTAATGCCATCTTATGCAAAAGTATTAAACTCTTCTTGATTTTGGCAATCTCCAAATTATTACTCAACTTTCCAACACATTACTGAGAGCAAATTATTTGAAGCACAATAATTAACTCTGATGTACAATAATTATTTGAAGCACAACAATTATCTATACTATGCATCAGCTTTAAAATTTAGGAAACTCCAATGGTAAAATAAAAAAAGGTGTCCTTCTAAATTTAGCAGGGGCAATGAAGTAAAATAAATACACTGGTTAAAATTAAGAGCAGATTTAACAGTACAAAAAACAATTATTTTGGTGAACTTGAAGGCAGGAATAGAAGCTGTCTACAATCAAGTGCAGTAAGAAAAAAGATTTAAAAATAGTTCATTGTGTGCTGATGGAGCAATATTATTCAGACTGGTATATGTTTAGCTCCAAAAGGAAACACACATTGTATATATATAAATCCAAGAAGTTCCAAAAAAAAGGGGGGGGGAGAATGAGGAACAATAAAAATTATTTGAAGTATTATGGCCAAATTCTCAAAATTTGATACAAACTATAAACCTACATATTCAAGAAGCTTAAAGACTTCCAGCTAAATAAACATAAAGAAAACAACACATGATAATCAAATAATGTAAAATGAGAAATATAAAGAAAAAAAGCAACCAAAGAACAAAGCTATATTGTGTATATAGATGACCAAATACAAGCATATATGTTTTTAGTACTATTGAAGTCCAAAACTCTATAAAGAAACATATTCAAAGCACTAAAGAGGAAAGGAAATTCTGTGACACTAGAATTTTTTAACAGAAAAAAGTCACTTTTATTGAAGGTGAAATATTTTTGAGATAATCAAAATGTGAGAAACTTTACTGCCAGCAGAACTGTACTATAAGAAAGTTTATCATGAAAAAGGAAACTTGATACCAGATGGAATTTGGACAAACAGAAAAGACCAAAAATTACTGAAAATTATAAATATATTAAAAATATAAAGATATTATTATTTAATATATTTAATAAATAATTGACCATTCACAATTTAAACTAACAATATATTGACAATATATTTATACAATAAAAATTTATATGTATATACACATATATGAATATATTTATAGCACAATTAAAGGTAGAATTTAACATATTAATCTAAAGTACACAAATAGTAGTATATTATACACAAAGTAATATTTTATTATTGGTAGGTACATTGTGATAATTATAGGCATATTTATCAAACTCTAGAGTGATCAAACAAAGAAATATAGCTAATAAGCCAATAGTAGGTATAAAATACAAAAATTAAAAAACAAACAAAAATCAAGTCTTCAAAGAACCCAAAGACAGAAAAAAGCTGTAAATAAAGTAATATAGAAATAACAGAGAATGAGTCAGAATAAAATTACTAATATCACACAGCAAATGCTTTATAGAAAGAATCAAGAAATTGCACAAACAGTAACTTTCTTTTTACTTTAAGAGGTCCTAACAATCTTAAATATATATTCACCTAATAAGAGCATTTGAAAATTTTCATCCTGAAAATTGGCTTGAGGAATCAACTGAAGAAAGGAAAGAAGAAAGAAACAGAGAAAGTAAAGAAGAAAGAAAAAAAAATCAAGAGAAATATCTTCACTTATAACTAGAAAATTTTATTGTTTTCTTTTTAGTAATTGATGCAACAATTAAACAGAATATCAGTAAGAACAGTAAAAGTTTGAACATTATTACCAACTAGTCAGACTTAATATAGAAAACTTTACCATACAATGCAGAATGTATATTTCAAGGCATATGAAAAATTATCAAGATAATGTACATTCAGTTTGTAAAACAAAATTCAATAAATTTTAACCATAGAAATGATCATAAGTATGTCATCAGACTATAACAAAATTTAACTAAAAGAGTCAATAACAAAGATTTATGATAATTGAGAAATATTTGAAAAGTAGAAAACAAATTTTTAAATAATCATAGGCCAATAATACCTTCAGTTAAATCATTTTAAACTAAATAAATATAAAACCATAGCATATAAAATATATGGATGTAGTTAAAACAGTGCTTAGTGAAAAATTTACATAATTAAATAAAAATATTAGAAAAAGTCATGTTGCAACATGATAATCTGTTTTAATTTTAAGGATCTAGAAGTAAAAAAATTATACTGTAATAACAGAAGAAAAAGAACAAGGAAGATAAGAATAGAAATAAATAAAATAAAAAATAACAACATAATAATGATAACATAATTAAAAGATACTTTTTTGAACACATAAATATAATTAATATGTTTATCCAGAATATTTAAAAAAGAAACAAATTACCAATATTTGGAATGTAAATAAAAAAGAGCAATATAAATATTGCATACATTATAAAATTAAGAGGGATTACCATTTTCTGATTTAATATGTAAAAAGCTGAGAAGACACCACATTTTTCTATATCAAATAAAAAGATGAACAGACTAAAGTATCAACAACTCTTTTTGAATCCATAAGAGATAAGGACACAAAGAAAACTACTATTCCCAAGATTAGTAAAACAGGACAACACCATGACCCAGAGCATCTTGGAGCCAAGAAAAACTCAGAAGCAGACACCATCACAGCAACCAGTGCCAAGGTCAGATAAAATTGAGCTGTAATTAAAATTCTCTGGAGGTTCAGTGAGGACCAGTCTTAGGGTTAAAAACTCCAGGGCCCACATAATATGGGGCGACAAGTGGGGACACAAGTTTGGGAGTTTTATTTTCAAAAGCTCAACCTATTTTTCACTGTAAAAATTAAAAAATAATAATTTCCTTATGTTTGCAGTAAGGGGAATAAATAAGAAACAATTTAGAAATACACCAAAGCACAATTTTATTGTTTGTTTGTTTTTTTTGTAACAAGACTTGCCCTGAGGAAAAATTAGTCAACTAGAGCATAAGCTGCTAAGATATTATTAAGGCCTAAATGACCTTGGTAAGGAAAATACCAAATTTCAATATCTCCATTCACCTACGTGGGAGAAGGAAAACATCCAACTGTAACCCACACTAGCCATCCTGTACCACCTAAGGGAGAGAAAAAACTAAGAGATAGTTGTGCAGTTCACTGTCTGGATAGATGAGCTCACTAAAAGATTGTAATCCAATCAAAGGACTTCAAAATTCTTCTCATCCTGTCATACCTTACTACTACATTATTAAAAGCTTATTTGCAGCAATTAATTTTTACCCAGTAAATGATTTCTGGCTATAAACACACACATACACGCACTCTCACATTCAAGGGATATAAAAAAGGCAAAGAACAGAATTAGGAAGGTCCAAGATTACAGATTAGGTAAATGCTATGCCTGCAGTCTCCCAGGATCACTCCAAAATTACAAATAAATTATAGAACAATCAACTTCAAGAATCATCTGAAGACTAGCTGAACAGAACCCATATAACTAAGTATCTAAAGAAGTGGCCATATAGAGATAGGTAGGAGAGGTGGAGATGTTAAATGGGCTAACCCAGTGGTTCTCAACCTTCCTAATGCCTTGACCCTTTAATATAGTTCCTCATGTTGTGGTGACCCCCATAAAATTATTTTCATTTCTACTTCATAACTGTAATTTTGCTACTGTTATGAATCATAATGTAAATATCTGATATGTGTTTTCTGATAGTCTTAGGCAACCCCTGTGAAAGGGTCATTTGACCCCCAAAGGGGTTGCGACCCACAGGTTGAGAACAACTGGCTAACCCAAAGATAGTGGTTGAACACTGGGAAGGACACCTCCTTTGCAGAAGTCTCCCCATAAGAGAGAGGGTCCAAGCTCCACAGCAGGCTCTCTAGCCCAGGTGTCATGTGCCAGGAAAAGGAGTTCTCACATCTGGTGGTGAAAGTCAGTGAGGACTCTGGATGCTGGAAACAGAGATGCCCCTTTAAAGGGATTGCAAACGGACTTACTTGCTTGCAAACACTCATCTGGTCTCTGGTGGAGGGGTGGCAACTCAAGAACCACCAGATACACATGGAAGAAAACTAAGTAGTGTGGCTTGAAGGAGAGGACTAAAGGGACAGTCATTATCTCTGTATGAAGGCTGTCTTATATGAGCCTACAGGAAGATACCATCTATTTTATGTTAAACCCTCCCTCAAAAGGTCAAATCTTAAATTGAATTGGTCTGCTAAAATTTACAAATCAGCACCACCTGGTGATAACCTTGGTTCCTGCCTCACACAGCTAGTAGTGCATCACTGGGGACACTCTCAGCTTTTGTGTCCTGCCCCACGAGATATGGAAGACTTCTACAGCAGCACACATCCTGCAGCAGCCCCAATAATTTTGGTGGTGGCCATGAGCCACACCACATGCCACAGCCTCTCTTGGGCAGCTCTTGGGAACCTGCATGCCTGAGGCAAGTGATGGCTGGTGGCAGTTTTCTCAGGGAGTTTTGTGAAGTGGTCATAGGCCCCACACTGGTACAAGAATTAAAA
The DNA here is from genome assembly GCA_004026885.1 of Lyroderma lyra. Classification (NCBI taxonomy): domain Eukaryota; kingdom Metazoa; phylum Chordata; class Mammalia; order Chiroptera; family Megadermatidae; genus Lyroderma; species Lyroderma lyra. The sequence continues at coordinate 13,808 of PVJL010002457.1, read as the reverse complement.
CTGCATTAATTCTGTAAAAACAACAACAACAACAACAACAACAACATTACTTATACGTTGTGACTCCCTGGATCCTGCCCTGCCAACTAGGACTGTATTGCTGGAGGGACTCTAAATATCAGGTCAATTATCTCACTCCTATGCACTTAATAAGGTTCTTTCAATCGCTGAGCCTTACAGGCAGCCAGCCTGTGGCAATAGACATAGAGGGCCCTGGGCCTTTTGCTAAGCTGCCCCAGGCTTAATACTAGTATTGACCATTTTGGTGCACAGCAAGGCCACCTCACATGCCCCAAGGTCAAGCATAGGCAGTAACCAAGCACATATAGCTGTGTACCTTTTACCAGGTAGGCCCACACTGGTCATAGGCAAGGCTGATATTGACTGTAAAGGAGCCCCTTCCAAGAGACACCAAAAGGAAAAGACCCAGAGGCCAGCTTCAGACCACACCAGAGCATGACCTGGTTTGCCCCATAAGCAAAATACCAAAAGGATGAGGTAAAGAGGAATAAGAACCTTCTGGGAGAACCACACTCAGGTGGGTCAGCACCCAAAGAGTTGCTCATACACAGTGGATGTAATGAATCTTCAGTCAGTAAGCCTGAGAGTCAATTCCACCCACTGATGCACAAAAACATTCTAGGCTCAACAATAACAAAAGAATAGATACAACACATACAAGGTACACTCCTGGAACACACGCACATGAGATCAGGAAGACTGTGCCATTGAACCACACAGAACATATACTACATAAACCCACCCCAAATAGATTGAGAGACATGGGAAATCTACCTAATAATACAGAAATGAAAACAGAGAGAGACAGCTCAAATAAGGAAACAAAAAAGAAAAACATGTCACAAACAAACAGGCAAACAAACTAGAACCAAACAAAATTGAGGCAACTAACCAACAAGATATGGAGTTTAAATCACTGGTTATAAGAAAGATTAAAAAACTTAGTGAGAATTTAAACCAAGAGATAGTAAGCATAAAGAAGGACATATAAAGTCAGGAACTTCAAAAAGTTAGCATAAAGAATACACCAGAAGAAATCAACAGCTGATTATATAAAGGAGAAGATTGAATTAGTGATTATAAAGACAAGGTAGCAGAAAACTCAATCAGAACAGCAAAAATTAAATAAATCAATCAAAACAAAACCAAATCACAAAAATAGTTTAAGGGACTTTTGAAACAACCTCAAGAGTAACCACATTCACATCTTAAAAGTATCAGAAAAAGGAGAGAGAGAACAAGAAATCAAGAACCTAGTTGAAGAAATAATGACTGATAAAGTCTCTAACCTGGTGAAGAAAGTGCAGAGAGACCCAACAAGATAAACAGGACAACACCAAGACACATCATAATTAAAATGAAAGAGATTAAAGACAAAGAGAATATTAAAAGTAACAAGAGAAAAAAATGAAAGTTAGTTACTTACAAAAGAGCTCCCCTAAAATCGTCAGCTGATTTCTCAACAGAAACTTAGAAGGTCAATAGAGAGTGGCAAGAAATAGTTAAAGTGATGAAAAACAAAGACCTACAACGAAGACTGCTCTATCCAGCAAGGTTATCATTTAAAATTGAAGGAGAGATTAAAAACTTCTCAGACCAGAAAACAACAAAGAAATTGATTACTACCAATTAGTATTCCAAGAAATGTTGAAAGAAATTCTTTAAGCAGAAGAAATAAGAAAATAAACAATGGAGTTCCCTGATGGCGTAGTGGCTTAAGGCTTTGGCGTTGGCGCTGTCAGCACTGCAGCCTGGGTTCGATTCCCAGTCAGGGAGCTACCCACATAACAAAAAGCAAAAAAAAAAAAAAAAAAAAAAAAAAAAAAAAAAAAAAAAAAAAAAAAAAAAAAAAAAAAAAAAAAAAAAAAAAAAAAAAAAAAAAAAAAAAAAAAAAAAAAAAAAAAAAAAAAAAAAAAAAAAAA
>PVJL010002456.1:0-197822 GCA_004026885.1 Lyroderma lyra | reverse complement strand
AAGTCAAGTGCCTTCATACTTAAAAAATGTGTTCCCTATTACAGATTGTACTTCTAGTCCAGGAAAACAGACTTCAAATGCCTTCAGTTAAGATGCCTTCACAAACACTTGCCTGCATTATTGAAAAGCCCTCCTGGTATGTTCCAGGATGGAGAATTGCTACTACAGAGTAATGAATTCAGAGATGCAGAAAAGCCAGGCCATGCAGAGTCTTGTAAACCACTGAAAGCACCATTGCTTTTACTCCAGGAGTGAAGGGAAGCCATTGTGAGGTGCAGAGAAAGGGAGAGACTTGATATAACTTACGTCTTAAAGGGTCGCTCTGGCTTCTGTGTACAGACCCAGTTCATCAACATGTCTTAGTGGACACCAGGAAAATTTAAATTCAGTGTCCTCCACCAAGCCTTCATTCTCCTGTGTCTCTTCACATCCCTAATCATATTTGAACACTGGCCAGGACAGGAAGCACATACGGCAATTTCAAACAGCATAGGTGATTGATGGACATGTATTAAAGTGATGATTTATAAAAGTATGGGTAAGGTGAAGTGAAACTAATGGTCAATGGTATCATCACTCAGGGTGTTAGTAATAACGCAGCGCTGGTACCACCCCCAGCTATGAAGTGGCAAGCTGAATGGTGGTTACCAGACCCAGACGTCATTCCTGTAGCTGTAGGAGAGGACATCTACCACAGCCAAGTCACCAAGCACAGGCATGCAGACGATTTACAGCAACCCGAAGCAAAACTCTTGTTTTGAAAATGCAAATTTGTTTCAAAGCAATTGATATAATAGGGAACAATTTGAATATAACTGAATTTGATATTTCTTTGTACCCATGAGAAATACTGGGTGAACAGAGAAAACCGCATAGCTGAACGGTACTGAATAGGAATACACAAAACGTACACCCACACACACCTCAAACACCTGTATGTACCAGCTACCTCAGTTCACTGTGTGTGTTATGAGCCACATCCATCCACATCTGGTGTTACAACTTTCCTTCCAACTTCTGATAATCCTCCTTCCACCACTTTATGATAACTCACATTCTGCAATTTTTCCAATGCCCACTTCTACAAGCAAACTTCAGGTCCTTTTTAAGGGTAAAATGCTATCTTAATTTAATATGCATGTGTATTTTTTACATATGTAAAACTGTGGTACAATTTTTATTAGGTCCCCTTCTGTGTGTATGTGTGTCTGTGTGTGTGTGTGCGCACGCATGCACGCGCATGCATGAGACTGACAAACATTTTGAGTGTTTTGCCCCAATCCCTATGGTTTTACTTGTACAATTTTGCAGAGTGCAGTAATTTTTAGCACCCCAAATTTCCCATTATAACAAAATTGATTGTACATACCTGATCTCATCACATCCCTCCTTCCAGTTTCAGGCAACTTTTTCTTACTGGTGCAATCGAATAAGATACCAGAGCAAGGAAGCCCACCAGCGTACTCCGGAAGGGCCAGCCTCCTGAGGCACAGCGCTAGGTGGAGAAGGGTGGGAAGTGGATCTGCAAAGGCAACCTGAAAGTGCAGAACAGAAAGCTTCTTTTGTTTAAAAATTCTTTTGATTGTTGGGGTCTTGCTACACGAAATGTGGTTCAGGTATCAGCAGCTTCATCTGATTTTCTTGAACCATGTTAAAAATGCAGAGTATTAGCCTTCTCCACAGAACTACTGAATTAAAGCCTGCATTTTAAAGGAATCACTCAAGTGATTCATATGCACATTAAATTTTCAAAAACACTGTTCTCAAATCTTATTGCTATATTGGTTCTTCTCCTAGCTCTAAGTCATTGGTCACTGCCTTGCTGTATCTTTTCCTAGTATCTCTTCCTCTTCCAACTCCATAAAATTTTCAAAGTTGTTATGGACCACAGCTGGCCTGTAACCTGGAGAAATTTCAGTGGTGGAGTGAATTTTGGCTTCAGTGAAATTATTTACATCCTAGTAGCTAGCTCAAAGAATACTGCAAAAAGTGAAATTATACCTGTCCCCCCCAAAATATATCAAGACCATGAGAGTCAAGCCTAACTAATTCATGCTGACTCAAAAACCAGTAATTGCCTATCCACTTGCAATAAAAATAGCATGAGACCCCTAGGCTAATCAAAATTATAAATTGACAGTTATTAATAGATACATAATTTTTTAATTTTTAAAAGAGCAAAGCCTAGAAAAGTTAGTTGGCTATGAATCTTCATTGATTAAATTCATTACATAAATTTATCTTTATACTTAATTTCAACACCCATCAACTGAAAGCAATGTAATCTTTACCTTCTTTCTCCTTCACCAGCTCCCGCAGAGTATCCTGGTCACCTATTACCAAGTCCTTGGAACCACGTTTGACTCATTCTCTTGTCTTGATCTCAATTTTGACGTCAAATAATCATTGAATCTTAATCCTTCTTTCTCAGTGCCCATTACATCTTTTACAACTTATCAATTTCCATTTCTAGTTTTCTGGTTTGTATCTGATTGCCACTTACTTTGGGGTACATTTCCTTACATTAGTCATTTTACCCAAATTTCCAAAAAAAAAATCATCATTGTCTCCAGAGTAAATTTCATGCCTGACCTGAAATTCATGATTTCTGATAATGTGGTTCCAAACTAGCATTCCAGCTTCATGGTGGAACCTTCATGGTGTCCTTTACAGCTCTATCACCAACCGCAGGTGCAGCCACAGGTCTCTGTAAGTGCATCCCTAACTCCATATAAGAAAATTTTAGAGAAATCCCCAGCATCCATCTATCGTGTGCCCATCTAAACTTATTTATTGTATTCTGCTCTCCTTAAAGGCAGTCCATTTACTTGAGACATTGTTTTCAGGGCTGATCAGTTTGATTTTTATTTGCTTTTGTCCTGGATGTTATTTTTTTTCAGATACCCCTTGATTCCGTGCTTCAACATCACAGATCATACCAATAACCCCTTCAGGACTCAACCCTGAGAAACCTCAGCTCAAGTCAGTGCATCTAGACCTTATTTATTTTGGCGGGGGAGGGGGGTCTTGAAAAAGAGATCTAGAAGCCTTATTTTTAGTTCTTTCTACTTCTCTATTTCTCTAGCCAAATTAGTTTCTGGAACACAACTTGTTCCATTTTATTATCCATGAATGGAATAGCTCTCCTTTCTTCTTTGAATGCACAAATTATATCCAGCTTCCAAGAATCTGCTGAATCCCCCTTTCTCCATAAATAATTAAATTCCACATCATTTCTGCCCCACCAATTATCCCTCATTTCTTCACCTCCACGTATTTATTTATTATACCAGTCTTTGTTTTTAGTTAAAACTCCTGTGGTTTTATGTTGTTGAGTGAACTTTTCCTGAATTGTTTAACTCATGAGTATGCCTTACCTCCCTAACAAGGTCATGGACAAAGTCTAACTTTCTTATATACCTTACAAGTTTTGCAAGTGCTCAACAATATTTGTTGATTGAAGCCACAGCGATTCCTCTCATTTGTTTAATGAAAGCAAAGTTTTTCTCTTAATAGAAAATAGAACCTGGGCACTGTGAGGGGCATGCAAATACTATGAATACTACTCAAACGGTGACAGATTAACAATGCTTTTAGAAGTTGCCATTAAGGATCCAATTCAAGTTTACTTTTCATTAAGTTTTAATCCCATAGCAATTTCCTTTTCCTGTGTCCATTCTCTGTTACATTATCTCCATAATGCCATTTAACTTTAACCATTAGAACAGGTTAAAACAAACCTATAATTAAATTGATAGTGAAAAGTTATTAATGTTTCTTTTTACTACAAAGCTTTCAATCTTAAGTATATTAAATGTGTCTATGGCTTGTCTACTTTAGCTAATTGTTCATAACTTTATCCTACTAAAACGATCATTTAAGTGTGCATGCAGATATATGTGTTTTATATACATTTTTGTTGGTAAAATAGAAAAACTAATTGTTTCTAATAAGTTATAGTTTTAGTATAAGAAATGTTAAAGCTAATATCCCAAATATTGGAAACCCTTTTATTTTTTTTAATTTTTTTTTTTATTGTTAGACTTACTGGGGTGACATCCGTTAGCAAGAATTACATAGGTTTCAGGCGCACAATTCTACAGTGCATTGTCAACTTGTTGTATAATAATGTGACTTCTCTTTCCATCACCATACATTTAGCTCGCCCTCCCTCCTCTCTCACCCCCTCCCTCTTCTCCCATCCCCTCCCAACTTGTCCCCATATAAACATTAAACTGTTGATTGTGACTATGGGCTATTTGTTTGTTTGTTTATTTTTTCCTCTTTGTTGCTTTCAGTTTTATATTCCGCATATGAGTGAAATCATACAGTTCCTTGTTTTTTTCTGTCTGGCTTATTTCACTAAGCATGATGATCTCCAGGTCCATCCATTTTGTTGCAAATGGCAATATTTCATCTTTTCTTACAGCTGAGTAATATTCCATTGTGTATATGCACCACAGCTTCTTTATCCAGTCATCTGTCACAGGGCACTTTGGTTGTTTCCATGTTTTGGCCACTGTGAACAGCGCTGCAATGAACATTGGGGTACATAAGTCTTTGCGGACAAAGGTTTTCAAGTCTTTTGGGTAGATCCCCAGAGGGGGGATTGCTGGGTCAAATGGTAGCTCCATTCCCAGTTTTCTGAGGAAACTCCACATTGTCTTCCACAGTGGTTGTACCAATTTGCACTCCCACCAGCAGTGTGCAAGAGTTCCCTTTGGGAAATCCTTTTAAAACATAAAGAAATGTTTTAAAAGGGTTACCAATATTTGGGATATTAGCTTTAAAACTTAATAATATTAGAATGGGCCGATGACAGCAATGAAGTTTATAACAAACAAAACATGTTTGTGACTGATTTTTATGTAGTTAAAATATCTTATATGATGTTTGCTATAGATCAGACACTATTGTAACTTTACAAATATTAACTCATTTAGTCCTCTAGCAATGCCATAAGCAAGGTTTTATTATCATATCCATTGTACAAATGGGGAATTAGGCACAGCTGGTTCATGACAAAGATGGGATTCACACATACCTAGGCTGTTTGATTCAGCCTGACTCTTAACCATTACATACTGCACTTCTCTTGTGAAAGAGAAAACTAAGGTTATGGGATATTTTGTGTATACGTTTAAAATCTTCCCCTGTTTATATCTGAAGTCATTGTTCTTTCTTCGGAGCACCACAAGTCAGAGTATGTAAACTTGATACATAAGAGGCACATAAACTCACCATCACCTAAACTAGTGAATCATGTTTTTCCTATCATACTTATCAATCCCTTCAGTGAATTTTTACTTAGATTTTAAAAATTGTTTCATCAACAGTGTCTTCTCTTGTATGAAGTTGGATACAATTTTAATAATGGTCACCCTTCAAATATAATTTTCATGTGTAGTAAAATGAGACATGTACATAATTATAAAGTCAAATAGTTTTACAAGCATTTAAATAAGTTACAGCCCCCTGCACTAAACCTTCTCATTCTTGCTTTCCATTTCTCAGATGCAACCATTTTTTAACTTTTTTATTTTCTCTGGTGCTTACCTTCTTTTTAAGAAACTTAATTAAACTATAATTTCTTTTTGCTTATTTGCTTTAGGTATTATCCATTGACTATTGTGATAGATGACACATCTGTCTGTACGTGTGGGCAGGCTTGGCGAATGGCAAACTTCACTCCAGGATAATAGTGTGGAACTCAGTCATTTTATTGGGGGTATCACTATAATGAGCATCTATAATATTTTCACTTTTCTATTTTTTTTCTCCAAGGAAAATCTAATCTCTTGTGGGAATGGGGAAAGTAGACAGTGTAAGGGGGACATAATCCTGGATGGCCACTGATGGAATAGCAGTTGGGCAGTTTCATTTTTTACTGAGTAGATTTTTATTGAATTCTTTTATTTTTACTAAAGCACCAAACTCCTCATCTGAACTAATGCCAAAAAAACCAGCTCCCTCTTTTTCAACCTAGCCAAAGCATAAATCCCATTCCACAGCCAATAATGAAGGAAGTATGGTCACCTACTTGTGTTGAGAACCAAAGTATTTTTGGAAAAGAAAGAAATAGAAGTTCTATCACATTGGGAATAAAATCTAAACTTCTCCTTATCAAACTGCTTTTCTAACCACCCAATTTATAGTAGATCTGAATCTATCACAGCTCTTTTCCTTTCCTTTCTCCCTCCCTTCCTTCCTCACCCCGCTCCTTACTTTTGTCCTTCGTTGCCCTTCCTATTAAGATCTACATTTACTTTGGTCTTATAAACACTCCAGCACCTAGAACAACATTTAGTATATAGTTGCCACTTAATAAAAATATTTTGGGGAGCTCCCTGATGGTGTAGTGGCTTAAGGCTTCAGCGCTGGTGCTGTCAGCGCTGCAGCCTGGGTTCGATTCCAAGTCAAGGAGCTACCCACGTACCAAAAAGCTAAAAAAATATATATATATATATTTTGAATGCTTGTCGGTAGAAAGAAAGCTAACAATGATCTATAGATAATCTTCATCCTTAGCTGGAGGAATCAGCACATTTAATTGGTGATAGTAGGATTTTTAAAAATGAAGCTTTCTAGCTTCCACCCAAATTCATGACTTACTGCCATATGAATCCCTTATCTATAACATAAGGATGATGGCAATAACACCAGCCTCATTGAGTTGTGGGAAGATTAAGTGGCTGCCACGCTGAACTCATTCCACAAATGTCGGTGTCCTACACTATCTCCCTTGAGTAGGGACAAATGAGCTTCACCTTCCTGATTCTATCTGAATATGTGTGATGTGTAAGTTTTTTCATTCTTTACTCCCCCTCTGTGTGCTTTGCTTGCTCAGGTCTTGGTTCTCCCCAGTACTCTAAGGAAGCTTCTGCAGTTGCTGGGTTAGTTTTTTGGATTTCAGCCCTGCAGAATTGGAAGAAAAGATCTAGGCATCAAAAGATGATAACGTTGCTAATGGATTGTAGAGAGAAACACAGTGAGAGTCAAGAAAGGAATCATGCTCTATGGTGGCCTATAATAGTGAATGTGGAAAATGAGGACAAACTGGCTCAAGAATTCAGTTGGGAGGTAAGTCTGTGTTTAGGGATGGAGAAAGGGAGAAATGGACAAGATAGAAAGTTATGAATGAGGGAAGGTATCCTCTAAGCTAATATTCAAAAATACCTAATGTTTACTAGAGGTTTACAGTGAGCCAGTTCAATAAATCTTACTTATTCCTCTTAATAGATCTATGAGATAAGTATCTTAGAAAAGTAGGGTTTTAGAGAATAAGAGACTACCTGGAATTTTCCTTAAATTCTTTTATAAAAATGAAGAAACAATGAAATTTTTGTTTAGACTATCTATACATCTCTGAGAGACTGCTCTGAGATTGACCCACATGGTCACAACCTCAAAAGACGACACGTGTAATGAATTTTACATAGATTTCTCATTCTTTAGTAATAGCTATGAATACAATGGACTTTCCCTTTGCTATCCAATGTCAGACATTTCTTTATTCTTTAAGAGTGAAAGGTCTAATTGTAAAAACCTTTAAAGACAAAAACATCCAGATGGTTGTCTCCAGTAAATTCTAAGCATTAAGCCATGGACATCCTCCATTGTGGGTACAAAGATTAAATCAAAAGCCAATGTTTGTTTGTTTGTTCCGAGTAACTTGGAAATACAATAATTAAACTTATGAGAAAAACTCCGTATTTTAAAAGGAAGAGAAACCACACAAGTGGAATTCAAAGTTTATGTCAAATTATATATTTGTTAAAAATCTGCTACTGGAAGTAAATTAGTTTCAATTGACTTGTCTTTTATTGTATTTCCTTTAATCCACCAAAAGACAAAACTTTATGGATTATAATTATCTTTCCTTTAGGAATACTATGCCTGGATAATAGTATTGGTAAGCAGGTTTGTAATTCTGTAAATAAGTAGATTTATACTCACTTCAGGATGTCAAAAGAATATCCTCTAAAATATATATGTGTGCATTTAATTATTTCTTTTGTGCTTTGCCTACCCACAGGTTGACATGTTTACTTGATTTGTTTTCTTTTTTTTCTTTAATTGAATGAGTAAAAAGCGCTAGAAATTTTAAAGAGACAGCTATACTTTGGGCTCATATGTTTTCCTACTAGGTTTGACTTTTAAGTGTGTTTAATTTTTATTTGCATTGCAAAAGCAAATATCTATCTCTTTAGATCTCTAAAATTATGTCCGAATTATTTTAATTCATGGAAACATAAAAATAGTACTTTCATTGCACTGTTTTCAGATTATCGAGTATTTTTCTACTAGTTAGTTGCCTTTTGCAAATAATAACAAAGAAAAGCATAGATTGGCATAACACTCGTATTTTCAAGTCAATTTCACATACCTTGTCACATTTTCTCCTCCCAAAGCTTTGTGAAGTATGGAGGCTGGCATTATTTTCCACATTTTCTAGATAATGAAACTGAGGTACAGAGAGTTTAACGTGCTTGCCCAAGGGCATATAGCTAATGAATGATAAAATAGAGCTACGACATAGGTCTTTTCTGATCCACAATATAATAAATCATATGTGTTTTTTAAAGCCTTAATTTATATTCTAACCAAGCTTTTATTATTAGATTGGACTAAATGTTTATACTGACATCTACCAATATATTCTAGTGGTAAGTCACACTCTAGAGCAGCGGTTCTCAACCTGTGGGTAGAATGACCCTTTCACAGGGGTCGCGTAAGACCATCGGAAAACACATACCAGATATTTACATGACGATTCATAACAGTAGCAAAATGACAGTTATGAAGTAGCAACGAAAATAATTTTATGGGGGTCACCACTACGTGAAGAACTGTATTAAATGGTTGCGGCACTGCTCTAGAGCTAGAGTTGCCTCAATTTTCTTATAAAAGGAACATAATGACAGAACCTAACTCATTGGATTGTTGTGAGAATTAAATGACTTAACACAACTAAAGGGCCCTCTATGTAAACAAAGTTGGGTTAAAATCTTACCTCCTATCTCTGAATCTACAAATAAAAATAAAACCCTTGCTCACAGATTATTGAGAGAATTAACTGAGATAAAATAAAAAGCTCTAGTAAAGTTCTACTAACGGATAAATGGTAGCTGCTACTGCTGCTGTTTCCCTAAATACTATTAGTCTTTGTCAATGTCACCACCATTTGTTTTATTTATTTGTCTGGTTGATTCAGGATTTCACTCCATCATTCACTTCATTGATCAACATTATTAGTTATTTGGGGGATAAAAAGTACTTAACTCCTTTTCACCTTCTGTTTTCTCACCTTGCCCACTAGATATAGTGTGATATTTTTCAGTGACCTTAATACATTAAAGGAGCCTGGCTGTCTGCTCCACCCATTGGGTTCCCACAGCACTTAGTTTGTACCTCTATAAAAGCACTTACTATGGAACATTTCTGTTTTACCTTCCATCACCTTGAAGTCAGATAACAGCAAACTGCGTGGCACTATGGATCTAGCCATCAGTGACCGAGGAACAGGCTCTGCCCAAGATTTCAGGACCTTGTGCTGGCAGCTAGAGGACCAAGGAGCAGTTACAGAGCAGCTCCTTACCTAAGTACACAGCCTACTGTCTCATGCAGGGTGACCTAATGCAGAGAGGATACAGTTAAACGGTGGAGACTGAGGTCTTAATTGAAGTAGGTCAGGAACTGATGAATCAAGAATTGATGAAACAGATGAATGAGAAAATTTAAAGTTTATAAAAGAAAAATGAAACTGGAAAAATTCTGAGCTAAAATTCAGATAGTATCTGATTATACATTTTAATGTACCTGCTGGGGGACAGAGACCTAATGCAAAGAAGGGAGCAATTGTGTCGCACTCATTCTACTTTTTCCCATACTAGACGTGAAACGAAAAGCCTCCTTCGCATTAGTGTCAAGCCCACCTGCAGCTGGCTCTAAACTTACTATAGGAGGGTTGTCATGTTTCGTCTTTTCCTGCCAGGGTATTATTAACAAGATTCTTTGCAGTTGGTAGAGCTTATGATTCTCCAGTATATCAATGAGAACAGGACATAGCTTTTTCAAGCAGTGCACATAGACTCTCAGAACACCCTATTGGTTTTTCTGTATGTGAATTTTATTGCTATTAATATATTCCAGTTATTACTTTGAGTTACAAACTTCCATTCACAAACCTCTTGTCATTGATTTTCTCTGCTCTGTGCCTATCTGGCTTACTTCTTCCAACCTGTCTAGGACAATCCACCCTTTTAAGAAAAAAACATTTGCCAAAGATTTCCTTTCACCTCTTCCTGTTGCATGGAGATGCATCTGCAGCACACTTAGCCAAAGACCATCCAAAGCAAAAATACGTGCATAGCACATAAGCTATAGATCGCCGAGCAGACGTCATCATGTTCAAATGTAATGATTCTCAGGAGTAATTTTTTAGCTCCCCTGATATATTTCTCCCTATAAATTGTGTGGGAATTGCCTCTTTGCAGCTTCTGCTCCCAGAGGAAAGAGCTACTGATTACTGACTTAGGACTCTTCCTCTCCTTCTCATTAACTTGCAAATCTATTGTAGAAGGTTAGCTTTGAACAAGATTTGAACCCTGTCTCTAGTACCATCACCCTCAGAAAATATAAAACAGAATCTTTCAACAGAACTCACCCTTTCTCACTGGCATTTGTTCTGCATAGAACATATAACCTTGCTGTCTTGCCTTTGTAGTATTTCCTGCTTCTCCTATGATATATAGATTTTTGAGACTAGAAAAGACTGTCATCATGAGAATAAATAGATTACCGTTTTCTTGAGTAACTGCAGAGGAAAAATGGGTATAATGCAAGGATCTCATATGTATTAGGATATGAGATAGAGATTGGTACCAAAAGTAACTCCAAGGTTTTAAGTCAGAATGAGGATACAGTCCACATAATATTAAATTTCTAGATTATCTTGAAGCTATTTGAATATTATTATAGTCATCCCAGAGCTATGGAGTCACTAATGCTAGCTGAGGAGTACAGTGTTAGCACATAGGAAGACTAGGAGTCTCACCCAAAGGACATCCAAACTGAGAAGGTTAACCCCATGTAATTTTTATGAGATTATTTGGCATATGCTTTCATTGTTGTTGTTCAGTTAATTCTATGTTATACTACAGAATAATTATAAGAGCTACTGACTTATCAATTGATATATTGATTAAATGGCTTGTTGAATATGAATATAAATGTCTACAATCTCATTCTAAGTGGTACCATATGAAAATTTCCCAGCCATCTTGATTCCAAATGATAGGCAGCAAAATCATTTCTGTTTATTTTTATATCTGTTTTCTAATTCTCTTTCAACTTTCATAGGAGCATATGTGTGTCTGTGTGTATGAATACATAGGAATATATATTTAATTTGTATAAATTAATATGTCTAATACTAAAAATGACATATGAATAGTTGGAGGACTTCTATTATTTTTAAAAATTAGAACATTTTCTCCTTTTGTCTACCATTTTTAAAGGACAGGAACAAGTATTTTTTTCTTTAGTTCTTTATATCCTTACCTTATTTTTCTTTCTTCCTTCTTTCTTTCTCTTCCTATCCCTCCTCACCCCTCTTCTATTAGCAAGCCCCCTACTTCAACAAGACAAAAATGTCTTCTCAACCACAAACATCTGAGATAATACCAGCATTTCTGAATCACTTTCATTTAGGAACTTACGTTAGAAAAAAAGAAAAGATGCACTTTTAATTAATGCTACAATTAACTGAATACCCAGAAAAAAATGCTTTGTAAACATTACCAATAATCTATTATATAAACTGAGACAAATGGCCACTTCCATGTTAATAATCTAATAACCCCAAACTAATGATAACTGATGCTCTTAAGTAGTTATCATCTTATTGAGTGCTTGTTCTGTGTCAAGCATTGTGTTATGCAAAATACATAGTTTTATTTAATTCTCATGATGCTACGATATTATGAAATCAGTGTTAGTAGTATTATTGTCAATCTGAAATGAGGAAATTGAGATTTAGGATTGTTAAATGATTTATCTAGTCTAAAAGCTAGTAAAAATGTAGAATTGAAGCCAAGGTCAGATTCATTTTTAAATACATGGTTTAGAACCCAATGCTCTAATGCCTTCAAGACTTCTAAGACTTTCAAAATGTATTTTGAGATAAAGATAAAAATAACATTATTGATAAAAATAACATTATTGATCAAATGAAATAATAGACCTTTTTTGCTAAACTAATTTACAAATAGACCATATACCTACTTTTTTCTTTTGAAATAGAGTTCCATAGACATAAAAAAAAACAAAAAAAATATAATAACTTGTTTGGTCATATTTGAAAGCAAACTTCTGATAGTGTATCATTTTATTACAGTATTTCATTATATCATTATATTAGTTGTTAAATAATTATGTTCATACATCTAAAAATATAGACATTTAATTGCATAATACTATTATTAAAATTCATAATAACTTTTAATATATTATAACTAGTCGATATTCAATTGTTTTGAAATTAGGGGCAGTTCTACTACTAACACTATCAGCACTAGAGGCCAAATGAGACTCATATAACATAATTAAATATTTTAAAATTTTATAACTAAATAATTAATACTTTTTAAACTGCATACCAAGTTAATAAATTATTAGATATATTAAATTTATCATTCTATTTGACAAATATACCTTTATATAGTAACAAAACTTGAAAAATGTGCATACACCTACAGCTTTTATATGACTGAAAGTTTTAAAAATATCAGAAAATGACTAAATGTAATTGTTACTGCGCATATCTGGGTTTTCTTGATTATCTGGTAATGTGTGAAATAATAAAATGCAAATATACATAACTTACAAGTTAGATAATTATTAAAGTTTATTTTTCTTGATTTTGCATCAACAGAACCACTGATTTTTTTTTATCGTTCTGATTATGATTTACCATAATTTGTTTTTTTGTTGATGGGAAGGATTTAAATAAATAATGTCATTATTTTCAAAAGTATACAAAATTGAATATACTTTATCAAATGCTGTAAAATTTTAAAATTAGAATTATTTTCATGTCTTCCAAAAATGTTATCTTTTGTAAAATATTCTTTCAACTGTTAAAATTGTAAAATACATACAAAAATTAACAAATATTAAAATTTAAATTCATTACTTAAAGTCTGATATTTGTGTTTAATTTCTTAAAAATTTAATTATTACTTTTTGATATAACCAAAACTATCCCCCATTATTGTGTTCAATATCTATCTTGTTGCCAATGTAAACAACTGGTGTCACACTTCACCAAAATTACCTCTATATCTACATGCAGGAGCTGTCCAGAAAAAAATCCAGCCATAAATGCTTCTAATTTTCATATTACATGGCCAGGTACTTTCCAGACAGCCCCTGTATAGCAAGTTTTAGAGTAAATATTAATGATTTTTTATTATAAAAATTCCTTAGTCACCATATACAACTGTTGTAAATTTCAAACTATTTCATTAGTACCTCCAGAACCATGAATTAGAACAGAAAAATAAGCAAAATAAAGGACTCTCATCACTCTGAGAAAAAATTTTCCTTTATATTGCAAAATCTATTGCAATCATGCTATCTGGAAGGAAGCATTTGACAAATTAATTAATGTGTCTTTTCTGCCAGTGAAGCACTTCTGCCTCTCAAATCCTTCCTGCAGTACAAAGCAGTGTCAAATTCTGATGTTGATGTAGTCATAATCCTCAAAACTTTACCACACTTGAGGCTGTCTTTTCTGATATGGGGATATAAGAAGAAAGATATGGAGAAGCTCTTCCCTGGGGCCTGAGCAGACACAAGGTACAAGAGTAGACATTAAGGACCACAGGCCCCATTGTATCAGCGCTGAGTGTCAGGTCTCAGATCTCAAACGCGAACTCTGATTTTGTGCTTTTGTCTGTGTTTTGTATTTATGTGTGTGTTTGTGGTATGCAGAAATACCTAACTTGCTGACCAAAGAAAGGGGACCCTTTTGTCCAGGTCAAGAGTTTAGGGATCATAAATGATTTTCAGTGTCAGAGGAGCATCTATTGAAGAAGCAGCCTATTCCAAAAGCTTGAAAAAGTCCCTCCATGCTGTTTCAAGTTTAATCTAATCAAGATTTCCATATGTGATATATTTTTGTCCAATTTTTTTGGCAATGGTATGTAATATTTCAAGCTCCATCTGTACTTAGCTATCCCAGAAGAGTAAATCAACTGTGGGATAGTGTCCATTGGGTCCCCTCCAACACTGGACAATCAAACTAAAATATATTTATAGAAAAAGGAAAGAAAGTTGTTCATCACTGCTTCTATGCAATTTTATTTTCCATTATACCAAGAAAATTTATCAATTCAAAACCAATAAAATAGATTTTAGGAATGGGAATTACTCTGAAGATTTTGCGAGCAAGTGCTCAAAAAATAAATTTAAAAAGACACCCATTTTCATTCCAAGAATGGGAGATTTATATTCACCAAAGGAAAACAAGTGTGTGTCAAATTGCTACTTAATCCTTGTCCAGGCAGAATTCAATCAGGGCAAGGTGCCTGATCAAATTGCCATGAAGATCTATCGAAGTTATAAATATGACAATTCTCACCACAGAAAGAAAAATGGGCTATCAATATATATGAGTATATGGATATTGAATGGGAGAAACAAGTTACAAACCTGTATTTTATTTCAGAGTCTACATCAAATTAATGTAACATGAACAGCTTTATGTTGATACAGAAATTCTGTTAAAATGTGTGCATGTATAATAATATGCATGTATTAACATATATGTATATAAATATATATATGAATATATATGAGCATGTTTGGGTAAGTACACCAGAAATCTTATATAAACAATCTAAACTATATTCAAGTAACAGTGAAAGTAATTAAAAAGATAAAGGCACTGATTTATAAGGAAAGATTAAATATGCAAATATATGAAGTTTGAAAATAAAATGATTAATAGCATAATTACATTAATCTATATCTGAAAAAACTGTAGCCATGAATATGGAGGCTTAATTTATAAAGCAAAATAAGAGTAATATATGAAATTACAGGTCTTCCTTAATTATCAAAAATATTTTTTGCAAGTTAGAGAAGTAGGAAATAGAAAGCAGGGAAAAAATCTTTATGTGAAATGAATTAGTGACAATTAAAGTCTTATATATACCACCACCAGTTCAGAACACCAAAATATTTCCTCTACATGTTTCCAAATTTGAGTTTCAAGAAACCAGAAGGAGAACATGAGTCATTGAGATGCCCTGCTTTAGAATTCCCTCCTGTTTTTAAGTATAATAAGTCTTCACTTAACATCATGATAGGTTCTTGGAAACTGTGAAGTGACATATAATAAAACCTATTTTACCAGAGACTAATTGGTATAAATAAACATTAAGTTCCTATGACATATTTCTGGTAATATAAAATCACCAAACTTCTTAATGAAGACCCACAACACTTCTGATATTAAACATTAAAATTAATGTGAGCTATATATACCTTTAAGAAAGATTAATAGAAACGAGTAAGATAATTATCTTCCAACCTGCTTATTCCAGTTCAGGGTGGTAGGTGTCCAGCCCCTCTTCCAGTAGTTCAGGGCTATAGGCAGAAATCCACCCTGGAGAAGATGTGCCATCACAAGGAGCACACACTCATCCAGACTGGGACAATGTGGACACAACAACTCACCTCTTTCAGATGCACTTCTTCGGGATGTGAGGGAAAACTGGAATACCTAGAGAAAACCCACATAGACATAGGACATACAAACTCCACACAGACAGTGGCCCCATATGGGCACTGATTTTTTTTTCTCAGCAACATTATAACGAAACAAGATTGAATGAAACATTATTCAAGAAACTGCTATACTACAAAATCCAGATTGCTAAACTTGGAGGAGAACAAATAAGCATTTTCTGGAGAGAATAAGGAGTTGTAATCGTTTGAGTCCTCTGTTATGTGTCTCATTTGCACCTATACCAGCAATCCAGACATAATAAGGGAATTTCAAATTAAAAATAATACTAATAATATTAATGGAGTTTCTTTTCCAATCAGATAAGAAAGTGACAAGAGATTATTTCCACATTAATAATAACAACAATAAAAAGCCAGATAACCTACAAAAATGATAGTTTTTAAAATTCACTGAAAAGTTGAGGACAGAATGAAAATTAACCTAGTATCCAGAAAGTGCCCAATCCTTCATTTAATAAAAGAAACATATGGCTGCTGAGGAAGAAAACATACCATGAGAGTGAGATGAGGTAAAGGGGAAGAAGTAAGTAGAAACTAGATACAGATTTAAAGAATCATTAAATGTCACACATGAGCAGTCATAGCAGATTAGAATTTGGAAGAACCTCACCCACAGATCAAATCTACTCCCACCAGCCAATTCTCACTGATGAGTGCTCACCAAATGTAGGGCATAACTACCAAATGCAGGGCAACAGTGTCAAAGAATGAGCACTAAGAGACAGCCCCATTGAGATGTGCAGAGCCTATTTGGAGTACAAATCTTCCTCAAACGAGGGGTGTTACGGGAAGGAAATAGAAAAATTTATCATCTAAGGAAGATGAAACCCATCTAGGAGCTGAGAAACACACACACACACACACACACACACACACACACACACACACACACACACACACACACACACACACACACACACACACACACACACACACACACACATTACAGTTTACTTTTCAATTACCAAAGCTGAAGAGAAACTTTATCAAGGCATTCTGCACCTTCATGGAGTATAGGGCCAGAGCCCTGCAGAGGCTGGAAGAGAAGCAACAGGTGTAAAAAGATCTTCCAAAGGTTCGTAAATCATGAGACAAATGCTTCTCAGCCTTTAGGCTAAAATCAAGTGCATAAATCATGGGGTAGGACTGAAGAGGAAAGATAATTCTCCACAAATCTAACAACCTGGCTGCTAGGTTATAAATTTGGGAAAGATACTCCCCAGTTCCAAAAGCTGGTGGCTCAGCTTTGAAGCATGGGCATCTCTCTAGAGTCTTGGCAGTGCAATGATCCCAAGCCCAGCAGAAGAAAAAAATCCTGATTCCATTTGCAAAACTTCTGAAGACAGTGGAAAACAAAATTAACTAGTGTTGAAATAAAGCCAAACCAGACTCAACTAGATCATATTGACTCAATCCTCGCTCTAGTGGCTTGATTAGAAAATGCAATCCTTTCTAGTAGCAAATATTATTTATTACAGTTTCTTCTGGCAAAATGTCTGGCAAAAAATGGAAGATTGTAAGACAAATGAAAAAGCAAAATATATAAACAATAGACTAGAAAGGAAATAGTCAATAAAAGTAGACCAGAAATAACTCAAGTGTAGCAATTATTAAACAGAGAATTTAAAATAACCATTATAAAAAATGTTAAAGAATATAGTGAAAATGGTGGATAACAACTATAAAGAACTTTCACATTTCAGCAAAAATATAATTATAAAAAAAGCTGAACAGAAATGTTACATGTGAAAAGTAGGATAAAAAATGGACTTCATAGCAGACTGGACAAAGCAGAGGACAGTATTAATAAACTTGTAACGAGAACAACAAAAAATTTTCTAACGGACAAAAAGTAAAGAGTAAAAATAGAAATAAAAAAACAGAATATCTGACATATGAAGTATACTATCAAACAGCATAATATATATGTAACTGGGCCGTCGAAAAAATGGGGCAGATAAACTACTACAACAAATAACAGGTACGTAAAATGATTTCATAACTTTGGAGAACTGTTTTGGATTGATCCAGAAATTTCACTCCTAAATATTAGCTAAGAGAAATAAAAATACATGACCAGCAAATAATTCTAAAAGAATTATTACAGTCACCCTGTTCATAATAGCCTAAAACTAGAAACAAACCCACAGGAAACTAGATATGAAGAAACTAAACAAACACTGATATATTCATGTAATAGACCACTACTCAGCAACAAAAAAATATGGAGAGTACTGATATATGTGAAAACATGAATGAATCTTAAAATCATTATATTGGGCAAAAGAAGCCAGACACAAAAGTATACATGTTGGATATTTGCATTTATAAGAAAAACCAGAAAGCAAAACCTACTATAGGTAATGAAATCAGAAGGTGACTCATCAGGGAAAAGAGGATGTGAGATGGAAATGTTGGGGAAAAGACATGTGGAAACACTATGAGTGGTGGAAATGTTCTATACCTCGTTTTAAATGGCGGTGACAGTGATAAAACCAGTTATCAGAGTAATTGGGGTGGGGTTCCCTGGTGGTATAGTGGCTAGGCTTCAGCGCTCTCAATGCCACAGCCTGGGTTCAATTCCCAGCCAGGGATACCCCTACCCAAAGAAAAAGAGTTAATTGAGCCAAACAATTAAGATACATGCATTTGATTGTATAACTATACCACAATAAAAAGGGCTAAATAAATAGAGATTCTCCAGGAATATTATTATTATTAGTGGGAAACTAATTCTTAGAGAAGAAAAAGCAACTTAACCAATGAACAAAAGACTTTCAATTAGAATGTTGTAAAACTGTCTTTGATGTTTGCTTTAAACTCAACTGCCTTTATATACATATCTCCAGCACTATAATATAATAAAATTAAAAACAGGCTCAGCAGAAACATAGAGTTTGTGAATGTTCTATCATTCCTAATGACTGACACACATTATTTATTCAACAAATGCTTATTAAGGACATGTAAACTAAAATAAGGAAGTATAAGCCTTACACTAAAATAGCTGGAGTTAAAAATAATTCCAGAAGTTATTAGAACCACATTTTGCCAGCAGTCAAAATTTTAACTTTCATGTTTTCCATTATGTCCATTTCCTTTTTCATCATATATTTTTAACAGCTCTATAAGACATGAAGCAAAATTTGGATGTGAGTATCAATTTTTATTGATTTCTTTGTCTCAAAACTTAGAAAACAAAAGGATAGAACAGAAAATAGCAATCCAATACCTTCTTCATTGGCCCTATTGACAGGTGTGCAGACACTTACACACTTGTGACTGAAGATCACTCCCTTATAGATGGAGAATATCTTTTCTCACCTAGAGTTCATTTTTAGAAGAGTATTCGTAGAGCCGTGAGGGAAGAAGGAAAAGCCATTATACTCTGCTGGAAAAGTGGAAAGAACTCTGGTGTCTTCACATTCAATAAATACTTCTTGACTAATATGAAAACTATCTATATAATACTACCCACTGAAAATCTGTTCCAGTTTCATTTTATTTTCCATTTAGAACAGAAATTCAGATATCTCCGATACTGAAACAAGAATGGCCAACCTCTTCCCTTTCTGTGCTCATGGAAGACATCAATATTAATCACTATACTCCATCGTGCTGAGCCAGGTATGGCCTCAGAACCTGTTTCATCACAGCACTTGAGATAGCCACTACCATCAGGTGAGAAACTATTTGCCATCCTTGTTCTGATTTTCCATTAGTGTGACCTTGCTTGATCAAAATCCCATAGCTATAAAGTGAGGAGCTTAATATTTATGATTTAAACCAAGAAATCAGGAATACAGTTCTAAAATCATCAGAGCATCTTCCAGGTTCAAATGACACTGATTCTATGTGATTTAAAATGAATTACTATTTCCTAGGATTTTTTAGTGTATTTGGTGAAATAGGCTGAGTGTGAACAGTATTGCATTATTTATAGAAAGTGTTTATTTGCCCTCCTCTAGCAAACTGCAAAAAAAAAAAAAAAACCAACTCAGATTTCTTAAAACGATACATAATTCTGTGACTCATATCTGGAATCAAATGAAAGCAAATATCCTTGTCTGTGATATTAAATAATTATTTTTTAAAACAATTACTTCCTAAGCCCTATTTCTTTCTTGGAGATGGACCTTCTTATATGCCCACCCCGAGTTCACAATGTTAATATGTACTGGTAATATAAAAAACTCAACTTTTAGAACAAAAATTATTTGTGCAACTGATTAGTCATCTCTAGTCTAATTTCTTGCTATTTTGAAGTTTATATTCTTATTTCTTCAAGGTGACCAATTTTGTACACTATAATAGCCCTCTGGTCTTCTAAACTAGAAATAATTCCTTGTTGCAGATCAGTTACTGGTGCTAATAATTGTTAAATAAAAATGCAATTGTTGTCTGTGTAGATAAAATGGAATAGAGTCAGAGAAAACAAAAGAGGAAGGAAGAGTATATTGGCCATTTGTTTACTTTAAAAACTTATTGCAATGAACATCTAGGCAGGAGACTAAAGCAATGCCCCTTCTTAGGTTCTCTAACAAATATTAGCAGAAGCCTTGTTGTTAACCGAAAGTAAACAATCAATGAGATTTTAACTATAGAATCCAAAATTTAAGACACTGAAATGTACTAGAATTAGAGAAATTAATATTTCTAGATTTATCTTGCCCCACTCACTACACATTGAATCTTAACACAATCAATTCAACTTAAATGGAAACCTTTTTACTTTTCATAGCCTAACATTTTCTGCAAAATTAGTAAACTTATTAAAAATACACTAAAAATCTGTCAAATTTATTTAAAATGCAGGAGATGTTAAACCCTGCTGATTTTGACACACCAAATCATATATTGAGAAATTGATTTATAGAAACCATCAATAGTGATATTGTACCTTTTAATAAGGATTCACCAACCGACTAGAAATCCTCAAACTGTCCTTTTCTTTTACACACACACACACACACACACACACACACACACATTGTTAGACTTAATTGGGTTGACATTGATTAACAAGAATTACATAGGTTTCAGGTGGGATGAGGGAGGGTGGGAGAGGATGGAGGGGGAGTCAAATACCTGGTGATGGAATAATTACTTTTTGTACAAATTTTTCCAAATATCAAAGTTAGAGTTCAGTAATATTTACCAGGCAATGTAATTTTTTTTATTAATCCTCAAGAACTACCACCAGGAAAAAATTATTAAAAAGGTGAAGTTAGATTTTGGTATATCTCATCAGTTCTTTAAGGTCAATCTGCCAAACTTTTATGAATCTACTTCATGTTAACACAGCAATCTTATTGTCTCTTAAAACACATTGACTTAAACAAAACAATGTTTTTTTTCCTCATATATATATCAGTATGTGTAGGTGATCTAATGCTAGTAGAATGAATCGATGATATTAGGGCTTTCTTTTTTCTTTTTTTTTCTTTTTTTCATCTTATTTTGCAATCCTTGTTTTTGGTTTTTTGGTTTTGTTTTGGGATTTTTTGTCCCTGGGTTCATGGTCAAAGATGATTCCCACCATATCCACACTCGAGCCTCAGGAAAGAGTGAAAGCAAGAAGAAGGTAAGGGAGAGAGGTGAAGAAGTTCCTTTTATCCTAGATGCACAAGCCAGCAATTGCATAAATCACTTCTAGTCCCATCACATGAGCAAATCCTAGTTATGTTGTCATAGCTGCAGGGACATTGGAAATGTGTCCAGCCACAATTTCTGTTATTCTAGAAAGGGGTAATAGATATGGATGGGGATGGGAGGGGTGGAAGAGCTGCTGCTTCTGCCACAGAGGCTTGCAAAGCAAATCAATCAGGCTATGAGAAGTTCTATAAAAAAAAATCAACAAGAAAGTGACTCCCTCTAACACATACTGAAATAAGGAAGCTGAAGGATCTTTCTGAAAAGTTAAAGGCATATTGTAATATATGCATTTCAAATTCATATTTCATTGCCTTTAGAGAGCTTTGAATGATACATTACTATGCTATAACCAGTAGGAAAAAATGTTTCTAATTAAACTATGGCACAATGACTTCTTATCATTTAGAATTCTTATTTTACACTCATTGCAATAACTCTTCTATGTATTTTTATATATTAATAGACATTTTAGTACATCTGCTGCTCTGTTTATTATTTCTTGATGTATATATTAACTCTTTGTATTAATATTGATTCATAGTGTATTCTTCCAGATGATACTTTAAAAGCCAATTAAATTCAATGTATGTATTACCAGCAATGTCAATCATTCAATTGAAATGATGATATTATGAGCAGCTGTGGTCAAGTTTTCACATGAACAGTCAATAACTACTAGATTTCACTATCTGGCCAACAGTGATTACAAGGTACATCCCAAACTTGAGGTATTCAAATGTTAAAAGCAAAAAGTCCCTCTTCAAATGTATGCAATACAGTAATTATAAGGTACAGTATGTGTCCTCTCCCACCCCTCTCCCCACATCCATTCATTTCTGTTAGCTATGTTTTTGTTGTTGTTGTTTGTTGTTGTTGTTGTTGTTGTTTGTTTTTTGGTTTGGGTTTTGGGTTTTTTTTGATCAGCACAGGTTTTGTGAAGGAGAAACACACCATTTTTTTTAAAAGGTTCAAATTCACTTTTGCTTTATAGTGAATATTTACATAATTTTTATTTTCTATATGTTGGCCATTGCTTCTGTATTTAGATGCCACCTATAAGCATAAAGAGGAAGGCTGATATATAGTAATAGAATAGAAAGTAAATAATATTTCCCTTGAGAGCAAAGATAGAAAGATTTGGTTATTGGCAACTGAGAATTGGATGGGATAAGAAAAGATGAAAAGTTGTTTAAGGTCACTAAATCCTGCAGTTTCCATTGTCAAAATGCTATCTAATGTTGGCAGATGATAAAGGCTTACTATGTTAAATGAATTTTTAAATTTAATCAGGAGACCAAAAAAGAAAAGCGGAAATATGGCCATGGAGGAAAGGGAGAAGAGAAAGTGTAGACCAAGTGATCTGAATTCTTCATTTCTAAGGATGGGCAATCAACAGATGTAGCATAAAGCTATTCTAGGCATTAGATACAGAAAGAGAAAAGGAGTTTTGTATTTTTCATTGTATGTATCCTCTGCAGTTTTGAAATTTTTTTTTACTTTTTAATTTTGGTGATTACATTTTTAAGTTCTTTTTTGGTTCTTTTTCAGTAATAACTAATTGTTTTTAATTATCACTTTTTGTCCATTTTATATTCCATCTCTTATTTCTTTACAAATTTCATAAACATTTAACTTTATATCTTGTCTGATCATTCCAATTACTAAAATCCTTGGAGATCTATCTCTAATTCATGAGTGCTTATTTGCTTTTGTTTGTTATTGGCTTTATTTTAATTCTGAGTTCATATTTTTAAATCTCTTTTTAGGGGAAATTGTCCTAAAGGTCTGAATTGGGTATACTTTTCAGGAGCCCATTTAAGGATTTCTTCTGGTCTCCTGTGAAACACAGTCTTGGTCTCCTGTTTTCAAAAACAAGTTAATATATATCCTGGGATAAGATTTCCACTCACAGGCTTCAGTTTATTTTATCTTTAGAAATATCTCTTATTTTCTGTGATTCCAGCGATTCAAGTAATACATTAAAAAGTACATTTTAGCTTGAAGTTTGTTGTATTATAGTGTAAAGTTTCTTCATAGTACTTAGTCAGCTGTACTGGTAGATAGAAGAATATTTAATTGTGGGGAGTTCCCTGGTGGTGTAGTGGCTTAAGGCTTTGGCGTTGGTGCTGTCAGCGCTGTGGCCTGGGTTCGATTCCCAGTCAGGCAGCTACCCACATACCAAAAAAAAAAAAGAAAAAAAAAAAAGAAAAAAAAGAATATTTAATTCTGTAGTGATTTATTCATGATGGATTACTGTGTTGACAACTTATCCTAAAACTTAGTGGCTTAAAATAACAAATATTTATTAGCTCGTAGCTCCTCTTGATCATGAATCCCAGTATGGCTTTGCGGGATGCCTCTGGCTCAGTGTCTCTCAAAAGGCTGCAATCAAGGTGTTGGCTGGAGCTTCAGTTATTTCAAGCCTGGACTGGAGGAGGATACTCCTCTAAACTCACTGACTGAGATCTTCATTGGCCGTTGGCCAAGGTCATCAGTTCCTTGCCACATGGGCTTTTCCACAACATGACAGTTAGCTGCCCTCAGAGAAAATCAGAGAGAGCCCAAGTGAGGATAAGATAGGAGCTACAATCTCTCTGTAACATAATCTTGGAAGTGGCACCTCATTACTTCGGCCATAGCCGACTCATTAGGAGAAAGTCATTACGTCTAGCCCACATTGAGGATTGCACAAAGATTAGGAGGCAGAAGTCACTGGGGGACATTTTATAAGCTGCCTAATACAATGACAAAAATAAATAATTTTAAGGAAATAAAATTACTGTTTATTTAAATCACTTGTCACTACTACAGACATCTTTCCTTGAGTCCTTATTACTGTTACTCAACTGAATTGTTCTCCATAAATTTCTTTGATTTTATTCTGTATGTCTGTAAAATTATCTTTCTTTATAAACCATATTTTAATCAAGCAACTCCTCTTCTATGAAGCTTTTTTGGCTCTCAATTTCTACTCCCTCCTCTGTTTCCCCAATCTATCCTACTTAATTAACTTTATTTCTTCTTCTCCCTAAGAAGCATTTGCTCCTTAAACTGGTCTATTCCTTGCTACTTCTTTGCCTTTATTGAGGTTATTTCATATGCCTGCTTGATTTTTCCCTATTTCTAGCTTCTTTACAAATATTCTTCAAGATCTAGCTCATACCATCTATTCTACCTAGGCTTCCTCTGCTTCCCAGCTTACAGAGTGATGGTTTATTACATATATCACTTATTTGATAGTTAATACCATACTATTTTGTGACAGCCCTTTCATGAATATTGCTTTCAACTTTCACTGATATTTCATGTAAATGTAGGAAGTGCTTTTCTAGAATACTTATAACATTCAAAGTGTACCTAGCATGTAAATGTCACTCAGAAAACCATCTGAAATACTGAAACATATAAAATCAAAATGTTCACCTTTAAATCTACTTTAACCTACAGCCATCTGAGGTCTAATCTACCCAACATATTAATGAATCATTTTTGTATTTCAACAAAATAAAAAATTCACTACTCAAAAATATGAAAAATTCGTATCAAAACCAAAACACCAATGAAAATCAATAATGAATAAAAATCAATGATGACTATGTTGCAAAGTTCACATGGAATTAAAAAGAAGCTTTAGGAAAATCAAATTTAATGATCAACCTTTGTGAACTTAGTTTTTGCAACTGTGAGTGCCTAATTTTCTAAGTGTAGACATCCCTAAAATTATGAAGGGACCAACGAGGGGGCTAGTCAAAAAGAACATAGAACATAAGTACGAAATTAGTCATAGAGGATCCTAAACTATTAAATAACCTTAAAAAGGCAAAACAAAATTTAATCCTATTCCCACCCATGAAACAAAGATCAGGTTAAAATGTTGGCAGTCAAGTTCTCTCTGTTGCATAGTAGGGCAGGGTACAGTCTCACAGGCACATGGGCAGTGGGTGTATTACATGTTACCTTGTTGTAAGATGACCCAAAGCAAGGAAATAGAAAAGAAAATGATAGGTTAGTCATACTTCAACTTTAGAGACTCCTTTTGAAGAACTCCTCACAAAGTCTAGAAACCTTTCAATCCTATTTCTGTTACAAATTATGCTTGAGGAAGTAACAGCAGAACCCTAGGATCTCAAGTACTTTAAGAAAACAGGAATAGAACAATATGAGGAAAAGTAAAGTTTCCTCTTCCCAAATACAGCCTAGTTTTGAAAAGAAGGGAACTTACTAGGTTACAATGTGTTAAGTGAGTTGTCCAAGGACAGAGAATGAGTCATGGCAAGGCTAAGAATAAAACACGGGTTTTATACCCTAGAAAACTTTTATTTAGAATAAAAATTTTAAACCTATGTGTAATTCAAAAAGTGTTCTCATAAATATCTGTTTCACTGAAAAGTTTCTCCTCTCTCTTTAAAGTTAAAGTAAGCATTTGCAAAAATGTTATGCTAAATAAAATGGCATTAATCTCAGGATTTAGATGCTTTAAATATAGAGAGCTGAAAGGAGAGGAAATGAAAATGGGGAGGAAGAATGAAATGAATTTAACATTTATAATTTTGATACAGTCGAAAGGGCATTTATTTTAGAGGATGTTATCAGGTAGTACTTCTAGATCAGTGTAACTTCTAAGATCAGAAAATATGAGTTCAAATGACTGTACTGCCCTCTGAGAGTTGGGCAAGTCACTTTGTCTGAGGTTCATGGTCTTTTTTTAG
Organism: Lyroderma lyra; assembly: GCA_004026885.1. Classification (NCBI taxonomy): domain Eukaryota; kingdom Metazoa; phylum Chordata; class Mammalia; order Chiroptera; family Megadermatidae; genus Lyroderma; species Lyroderma lyra. Next base: position 171,642 of record PVJL010002456.1, on the reverse strand, counting down.
GTATAATTAACCTATCATTATATTAGTTTCAAGTGCACAACACAATGATTCAATATTTGTATGAGTATGTGTTGCAAAATGATCACCACAATAAGTCCAGTTAACATCTGTCACTGTATACAGTTACAAATTCTTTTCTCATGATGAAAACTTTCCAGATCCACTCTCCTGCTACTTTCAAATATGAAATACAATATTATTAACTATAGTGACTGTGCTGTACATCGCATCCCTGACATTCATTTTATAACTGAGAACTTACATTTTTTGACTCCCTTCACCCATTTCACCCATCACTCCACCCCTAGCATCAGGTAACCATCAATTTGTTCTCTACATCCATGAGTTGTTTGTCTTTTTGCTGTTGTTTGTTTTGGTTTTTATTTTTGTTTTATTTTCTTTTGTTAGATTCTACATATAAGTAAGAGCTTATGGTATTTGTCTTTTTCTGTCTGACTTATTTCATTTAGCATAATGCCCTCAAGTCCCATCTATGTTGTTACAAATGGCAATATTTCATTCTTTTTTATGGATGTTTCATATTTTATACATGTGTTACATATGAATATATACCATATCATACAAAGGCTGTCCAGAAAGTATCCAGCCAAGTAATATGAAAAATACTGGCATTTGTGATATATATTCGTGTGTGTGTGTGTGTGTGTGTGTGTGTGTATGTGTGTAAATATGAATATACACACACACACACACACACACACACACACACAAATATATATATATATATATATATATATATATTGGTGTGTGTGTGTGTGTGTGTGTGTGTGTATATATATATATATATATTCCACTTTTTCATTATTCAGTCATTCATTGATGGACATTATTAGGTTGTTTCCATGTCTTGGCTATCATAAATGAACTTTAAGGTCTTTATCTGTAATTTAGTTTACCAGGCAGCCCAATAGAAATATCATATGTAAAAAGCCTTTGTAAATTCTAAAGCCTACATAAATATTAAGACATGCTAGGTCCCAAAATTTTACACTTTTCCCTAATGCACAAAAGAATAGGAGCTAGCTCTAGGCAAAATTAAAATAGACCAAATTAGATTCCATCACTCCTCTATTTTCCATGTTTTACCCTTTCATTTTCACCCATTACCTGTTACTGTGGAAATTTAAATGTTTTCTCCCATTATATCACCTCCTCCTTTATCTACACTCAATTAAGATGAGAAGTTTTCCATATCTAAATATATATATAGCCACATAGGGACAAAGCCTTACAGAAGAAGAACGTAAGATCTTCTTTCTCCTGGTAGCAATTTATCAGTGGGCTCCAAAAGGTAGTGTACTCCTTTCATAGCCCAGAAAATTTGCAGCTATGATGCAGCTCGTGTGAAACACGAGACATGTCACAGCAGAACAGGAGCTATGGGGAAAGTGAAAGTTTTTATAGCACTGGTCACAGAGTAAGACATCAACCACTGGCATATGCCCTACATTTACTTCCTATTTTATTTTTCTAAACTGCTTAAAGATAATTTGGGGGTACATGGTTACACTTGTAGGGCCTTAATTGATATTAATGGAATTCGACACCTGAAATACTAAAGTGTCTGTGAAACACAGTTGCCCAATATGAACAGCATGCATTTTTAAACACGGAACTCCTAGTGGTATTAAACAGCGATTTGAAATAAAATATATTTCAGTCAGATTTATATTCATAGGTTGAATAGTGCCAAGGTGTATTTTCACTTTTTGTCCTGCAGACATTCTAGATGTATGAAAAACAACTTTTTCTGCAATATGCAGAAAAATTCAGTGAAACAGTTAAAGGCAGCCTGCTATCTGAGTGACTTCTCCTGGTGATGCTATGAGATTTAAGCAACTTTAGAGTCTCTAGTATTTTTTTGATTACCATTTAAAATGCACATTAATAGGAGCAATTAAACACTCCAACTAAGTCTTCTGTACTGTTCTTACACCAAGACATTTAATGGTAGTATTTATAGAGATTCTGGAGGGCCCAGCAATTTTTCCCTATCTCATATGTGTTATTTCCAAAACCATTTGCTTCTAACCTGAACTATAATTTTACTTGAGAGGTGGATTGGTATTAATATCATGTCAATTTGTTTATTTTTCATGTGCCATATTTAACCCTACCTTTTCTACAACTCCACAGGTCCTAATATATATGTACACTCATAACTAAAGGTTATAAGTGATAATGGACTTCAAAAATTACATATAAATGATTATAATTTGTTGGCTGAATTTTAATAGTTCTTGCATAGCAATTTTTTAAAATCCATTTCTATTGCTTGTAATATGTGCCCCTTCAATGGGAACATGCTACATCTATGTTCTCCTAAAATATGTTTATGTACAATAAATTCCCATTATGGCACTTCCTATTTTCATGCAATATTCCACTATTTTTCTACAGTTACGTAGTATTTCAAACATAGCTGTTACAATTTGCTCATATAGTTAATGTATTTCTAGTTTTATAAATTTCGTAACAAAGTCTTGGCAAGCACCTGTCTTTGCAAACTAAAATTCCTATATGAACATTTTATTGAGAGATGTGAAGTTCTTCCTCTCCCTCAACACTCAACCCTCAATTCTCCATGCCCTTCAGTCCTCAGTTCTTCATTTGAAGCTGTGATGTTCCTTATCTCCATATCCCTCAGTCTCCGGCCCTTTGCCATTCATTACACTGTCTGGCACACCCCAGCCTTGAATAAATTTCACTGCCTGCTGTTGTAGCCTTACATTAGTGCTTCTGAGCTCCGACGGAGAAAATCACAATGGCTCAGGTTCCAATTGATTCCAATTCCAATCCCAGCTTCTACATCCACTGGGCACTCACATCTGCTTGGCAAACCTTAATGTGTTTCCCTTGGCACCCTCTGTCCCAGCCTCTAATTGGCAATTTCAAACATTGTTCTTTTCCACCCCACCTCCTGATCAGTCAGTCTTAACACAAGAGAGTTCCTCCTATTCGCACAGACAGACAGACATGGAGAGAGAGAGAAAGAGAGAGAGAGAGAGAGAGAGAGAAAGAGAGAGAGTCTTTGCACCCTCCTTATTGCTGAGCTGTCCCTCCTCCCTTACCTGGCTGCCTGTCCTATGCCCTGGACCCCAGACATGTGGCTTCCTCAGCGAATGTGCTCTCCCTCCTGCTTTTGCAACATGCTTCTTCCTCCTGCCAGCTTCCTTCCCACAAGCACCTACCCTGGGATGCTGACTGCATGGGCATGGAGAAAAAGTGACAGATGCAAGGTATACTGAAATGGAAGAATTACACAAATTTTGTGTTCAATGTAAAATGGCATAAAAATCATATATGTGTAAATTATATACTCATATAGAATATGTACAGAAAGTACCCAGCCATGTAATGTGAAAAGTAAAGGCATTTATGGCTGTTTTTTTTTCTGGACAGCCCTCATATTCTATATATTAGTGATCTATAACACTCTTTTGTACATACATGTATTCTGGCTTGAAACACTGGGGAAGTTTGGGCTGCCATTAAGTCAGAGAAATTCACAGAGAATCAGGAGAGAGTAGACGACTTCGAAAGGGGCCAGATGAGTATCTGGTGAGGTATGCTTTGACCATGTGAAGTTTAGGATACTACTGCATGTCCCAGTGGATCTATCAATTGAACAGTTGTTTCTATCAGTCTGAACTTCAGCAGAGAAAACTGAGCTACAATTCCAGAAGTTACCTGCATATAGATGGCAAATGAGTCTATGTGAGTCCATGAAATCATACATGGAAAATAGTAGACATAAGAAGAGAAGCAGGCTGAAAGGGGAATCCCTGACACCTGCCTTAAAGGGACAGGCAGAGCACCTTGACCGGAGAGCAATAAAGCCTTGGACATTGGAGGAGGAACATCAGAAGGGTGTGGTGTCAAAGGAGATGCAGAAGGGAAAATGTGGGGAAAGAAGGACGAATAAAAACTATCACATGAACGCAAAAGGTCAAGAAGGAGTAGGATGAAAAAGCATATTGGATCAGCAACAATAAATCATTGGTGGCCAGGCAAGGGCAGTTTTAATAGTTTGGGGATGGGGTCAGAGGCAAGAAATTGAGAAATGTGTGGGAAGAGAGTAACCAGCAGAGGAAAGGTCAAGAGAGTTTATTTTAACATGGGTGAGACTCGGGAGGGTGAGTGCGGGTGGGAAGGGAGCTGTACGAGGAAGAGGGGTGATGAGGGAGTGGGAGGGAGAGGGCCTGAGTGTGGGAGCAAGTTACCTGAGGAGGACAGGTGTCTGGGGTCCGGGACACAGGTGGGGCCAGCTAGGCATGGGAGGCACGGCTCAGTAATAAGTAAAGGCTTCCCTCTTCCCTCCCCTCCCCTCCTCTCCCCTTCACTCCCCTCCCCTCCCCTCCCCTCCTCTCCTCCCCTTCCCTCCCCTCCTCCCTCTCTGAACAGGAAGAGAGGTCTTGTGTTGAAAATGACAGATCAGGAGATAAAGTAAGAAATGTGTGGAGAATGGCTTTTGAAATTGTCAATTAGAGACTGTGAGAGAGGCCGCCTAAGGAAATCCTCTTCTAGATTGCTGGTATAGCTTCTAGCTCGTCTCTCTGCCTCCTACACGGTCTTTACATACTGCACACTGCAGTTAGAGTGATTATTTTAAAACACAAATCTCTTTTGAAAATACTCCAAAGCCTTCCCAAGTCTCGGGAATTTCCAACCTCATGAAGATGACATCAAGGCCATCACGGTGTGGTCCCTGCTCAGCCCTCCATCTCCTCCCTTGCCAGTCACCCACTATCCCAATCAAACTGAACTTGAAATGCCCTGCAACTGTCATGCTTTCTTTCCCAATTGGAAGTTATGTGGATACCTGTCTAGAAGGCGTGTGTCTATCTCCTCAGCCCGCCCTCTTCTGTGTAACCTCTTCTCTTATTTTCCCAGTCTTAATTTGAAGTTAACACCTGCAGAAAACCTTTCTGCTGCATTCCCTGCCGTAGGGTACTTGCCCTCCACAGCAGTCCCTCAGGCTCCTATGCTTTGTCTGTTTATTAGCACATATCCTGCATCACGATTTTCTGTTCACTTGTTTTTTTTCTCCTGCTAGCATCATGGCAAAGCCAGAGTAAGTGCTAAGCAAACAGTTTTGAATGAATACATAAGGAAGTCATCCCAGATAGGTATTTGTTGTACAAGTGTTTATACCTTCTGCATGATTAATTTTCAAAGAAATATAGATGAGAAGGCAAATTTTGTGTCCTTCTTAGACAAATAAGCACTATGTCCATTTTAAAACGGAGAATTGAAACATGATAATCTCTCAGCATGAAGAGCAGAGTGTGTATATAACCTGGATGCAATTTAAGACTATTGTATTCAGAAAGGGTAGGAGCTGGGGCATCTCTTGCTGCTTTCAGTAATAAGGCCTTTCCACCGGTGGGTTGACAGTAGAAATGCCAGCCATCATAATGCACTGATGTGTGGCTCCTGTTATCTTGTTTATAGACTCTATCTATTAAATATACATTCAATTAGTGAAAGAGAGCAATATAATTCTACTGCACAAATGCCTGACCATCATCTTTTGCAAGCAGCTAAAGATTAAAAATATACTGGGACGGCACCCTAATTAAATGGTACACTTATTTAACATTTACCAAATCTTTCAAATTCTTCTATTATTGGTTTTCTTTATCCATTTTCATATACAAACTATAAAGTTATTCAATGCAATTCTAAACCAGACATAATGTTAGTATAGTTTGCTTTTAGTAAAAAGTGTAATAGGCTTTTATAACCTTCCCCCATTTTTTCTCTTCTTCTGGTAGCTGACTTTTCCTATTTACAACTCTATATAGAGTCTCCAGCGATTAGCCTTGTGATTACTTACGTCAGTACAAAAGTGTCACACAGTTTTTTTGTTTGTTTGCTTTTTAGCCATAGAAGTGGTATTACAACATGGGCAAAAAAGGGAAGAAAATGACACCTTCTCCACTGCGTGCTGCAGAGATACCAAACAACTATCCAGACTCTGTCTTCACAAGCTGATGTTCTATTTTTCGCTCAGTTGCCCTACTTGTCCAGCTCAACTTGTTGAGACAGAATAAGTCGTTATCTCCCATTATAGAGAGTTTCCAGACAAAATACAGGAAACTAAATTAAATTTGAATTTCAGATAAACAATTGAATATTTTTTAGTGTAAGTATGTCTCATGCAATTTTGGGAATATACTTATACTCAAAGTTATTTGATGATTATATAAAATTGAAATTCAACTGGACATTTTCTAATTTTATTTGCTAACTCTGACAACCCTAGCTGTGAAGGTGGTAGCCTCCCCCCCCCCCATTTTTAGGTAGGAAGAGATCATCTCAAAAATCACCTTCTATTTCCCAGCCAGCCATATCCCACCCATTCTTACCACCTGTCCTTACTTGAAAACTCCACTATGAAACTTACCACTCAGAGATGCTGCAGGAAAGACATAGCTATCCAAGTCCAAGTCCACAGCCAAGTTGAAGTCCGAGTTCAGCCTCCTTATTTTCAGTTGAAAGAACTGAGGTTCAGCGTTCAGTGACCTGGACAAAGAGATGGTAATGGCATAGCGGATCTGAGAGGAGTCCCAGTTTTGTCATTGTTATTGCTGTTTTTTAGCTATAAGCCTTGTGTGTTTTAAAGGTTTTAGTTTAAAAATTAGAAGAGACATTTTCTTCAGGATGCCAATAACAAAACACAGGTAAACTCAGTTGGGTGGGAGATGGTTATTAATCCTCTCTAAGCAAGTCTAAAGGTCATAAATGTTCTCCTAATTGACTTGCATGCAATATAATGATAAGCAAACCAATGGGTAACCCAGTAATAAAGAGATTCAAGAGGACACAGAAAAGGGAGTTAGCAGCTGGTGGTATCTACATGTCCTTGGAAACAGAGAAGACCCTGGAGACCCTGATGGTTTCTCTCTAGAACTGCACAGAAGTCTTTATATCCCAGTAATGAGCTATGTGTGGCTTAGCTGGTATCTATCAATGTATAGGCACATCAGAAAACAACCAATATAAAATGATATGTGGACATCTGAACACATTCAAGTTATTTATGCTTGAAGACACTTTCTATAAGGTCCAAGTCTGGGTCTGCTCTTCCCATGAACTCTCATCTCACTCTACTCCCCCCATGTTTTTGACAGATGTTATATTTTCCTTATGTGCAATGTAATTTTTAATACTATAAAATCTCAAGCATATAATTCTCAAGAGATCTTCCCTTGCCCCTGGGCTCCAGTCATCAAATAAATCAATGGAAATAATATTCTGAGCAGAGAAAGGCCTCATCATGCACAAAGCTCAGAACCTGGCTGCTGTCTTTCCTACGGGTAGGCTGCAAACAAACAGCTTTCCATAGTCAAGAAGTGGGAATTTAGGAGGTGGCCATGTGCTTTAAAAAAAAAACAAAAGGAATATCAGGTATACATTTTGCTGGTGTCTGGAATGATGTGATGTAGGAAGACACGAGAGAAATTCAGTGAACATAATCAAAGAAACCCAATGACTACATAGACTATGCGGAGAGCCTGGCTTGGAACTAACCAGCCAAGCAAAAAGATCCTGTCCAGTAGTAAATGTAATTGATAAAAATTAAAGAAGACAGAGAGAAATGGATTATGGGTTGAAAGGCATAGAAACATCAAGGACTGAAACTCAGAAGCTGTTTGTAAGGATAGGCATATGTGACATGCTGGAGCTAATTGTGCACTTCCCTTTCTAATGCCATGTTCAGTGACAAGGGTGGTAGCTTAAAAGTGGCCATGCAGGAATAATTACACATAGAAGTTGACAAACACTACTAATCATTGTTTGTTTTCCTGAGGGCCAGTTTATAAGCACAACGCTGACCACTACCCAAAACCCAGCAGTGGAAACATGACAGGGGCAGTACAAGACCAACAGGCCTAAGATGCCTTCAAAGAAAATGACTTGGAGCCAGACAACGTGTTTATTGAGGCAGAAAAGCAAACCCAGAAGTAGAAATGGAAAGAAGAATCTGGCATAATTTCCCTAGACCTAGAAGCCCTACCGTTCCAAATCTAATTCAGAATAGGAATCTATTTATCTCAAATTATGTTGACTCAGAGAAAAGAGAGGACATATGAACTTCAAATAATATCTAGATGCTCTGTAAATAGATGCTCTGTAAACATGCATATTTTTATTTTTATTTTGTTTCCTGAATTTTCTTTTGAAAAATTCAAATCCTGTGTTTTCTGTTCTTAAGAGCACTATTTCCAAACCTTACTCTTTATAGTCCCAAATGAGGTTGCTAGAGGTTGGGCAGGGATCAGGAAAGGGTTGCCAAAACAGGCAAGAAAGACATAAAGTTAAACTTTCCCCACTTCCAAACAGAAACTAATAGCTATTTGACCAAGCACAGCTATACCTGGAATTTGCAAAACTGCCTCCAGAGGCTCCACAAGATACCCACATACTGGTGAAGGCCCCAAACGTAATAATGAGGCCTCAGCCTGCGTCCTTGGGGATAGCCCTTGAATTTGCTCAACAATATGAAATTGCCATTAATTTGCTTCTTTTTCAACTAAGTACAAAGACAAAATTTAAGCAATCTGGGTTTGCATGGGCCAGCAGATAATTGCTTTTGCACTGTAGCAGGAGGTCATTGCTGAGCCTATTCCAAAGAACAGGAAAAAAACACATTTCTTGTATTTTCTGCATGAAATGTTTTGCCAAACCTCACAAAACAAATTTTAAAGACAACTGATTATGAAATTGTCTGGTGTGTACACTAGAGAGCATTCACCTCTTTGGCTTTGATAAATTATTTTATTTACTATTGCAAATATTATAGTCATTTTACAAAGGATATGTAAAAGAATGAGTAGGAATAATATTAGAAATAAGTATGGTATATTTTTGTGTGTGTGTTGGTTTTTCTACTTTTGAGTTGGTGTGAAAACCTTCTTTAATGTTTCTTTTTAAAAATTCATACTTAAATTATAATTCAAGAAAATAGCGACTTTAAAAAGTAGACATACATATATATAAACAGTTCTTAAGTAGAAAAATTATCTTGGTAATAAATTAATTCAATGCTTAAATTCTACAGAGAAGGAAATTTAGTTGGTTTGCTAATACAAGAGTTCAAGTCCAACCTTCTGGCTCTGAATCAGCGTTCTTTCTAGGACTACAATATACTGCTTCTTTGTGAAAAAATAACCTAATACTTATTGACCTAGGTGTATAAAATATCAAAGTATGTGATATATTTAACAATTCAAGTTGAGTGAGGACAAAGCAGGTTAATCAAAAGTAAAACACTAGATGCCTGGAGTATCCTGACTCCCGTCTTCAGTAACTTAAGAGAGCTTCAGCTGCTAGTTTCAATTGGGCCATCTGCAATCTGTATTATTCCCTCCTGTCTTCATGCTGTGTGATTTTGACCAAGTAATGACAACTGGCAATTGCAAGACAAGATGGCCTCTAACATGGCTTCTCCTGTAAAACACTCATTGCTAGTGGCATGGTCACTTACATATCAACATAAGTATTTTCCTATTCACCAACTCACCAAGTAACAGGTGTTAGAGAATCTGTAGTGCATGTGCCTTACAAAAAAATGTCCTACTCTCATTTGGTGTATAAGAGGTCTTTACACACACCAACAGAGGCTGATTGAACTATATCTCCACAGGGACCACCTGGCTTTAAATTTCCTTCCCTTGATCCTATATTTATGTTAATTTAGCTGTGATATGTTTTCTGAAACAATGATACTTGGTGCATCAAATTTTTGTGTCAATTGTTTTGACAATTAAAAGCAAAATTCAGAAAGAGGTTTCTAATCTAACATCACTTATTCCATTTCTAGTTTATACTGACCTGTGCTTAAAAACCATTTGTGATTGTAAGAGTTAAATCAATATTAAGAAGTTGCTGTGTACAATAATGCAGGTGTGGCTCTGCACAATTCCAAAGGATGCCATTCATGTCATAATGGATGGGAATGGTGCTTTGCATGGAGTTGTGTCACGTATGGCCTGCATGGTGGCATCACCTCTTTGAGGGCTGATTTGTCTATCATTATTTATGAAGTATAAGAAGCAATTTCATGTGTTTTGCACTCTCCAGCAAATACTCTTTTTCCTGTTTTGCAAAGTCTTCCCCTGAGTCTCACATATAGAGATTCCATAAATAACAAAACCTCAACTTCTTAATCTGTGATGACAGGGAAAACTTCACCTCAAGACTATCAAAAGCAGAGATCTAAATGGGAAGTTCCATGCCGCAACCTAAACAAATCATTTATAGACTCAGCTTCATTTTCTTCAGCTGCAATATGAGTGGTAGAACCTCACTCATCTCAGTTACTTCAGTGAAGTAATGAAATGATCCAGCAACTACGAAAAGGGGCAGGGGCTTCAATGGTATTAAAGAACTCTGAAGGAACCCCTATGGTAGCCATGAGATTTAGCCCACTTGGTTTAAGGACCACTAAGCATTCATTCATGTTAACCTAAGGGAGTCAAGCAGAGCAGACTGCCTATTCATGGAGAAACCAATGTAAAAATCTGAGGAGCCTGGGAAAAAGCATGGATAAATAAATTGTAATAAGAGAAATATAAATTAATAATAAGCATGTATAATAAACCTCACTTGGAATCAAGGGAATGCAAATGTAAACATCAACTAGAAAAGAGTTCCCACCTATCACATTAACAAAGATGAAAAGAAATTTTGATGTTGAGGTAGTTGAAATGCGATTCCATCACATACCCCCAGTGAGACTATAAATTGGCATTAATTTTTAGTAAATCAATATGACAACAGGACACTGGACCATTAAAAAGTTAGTGTTCTTTGGCTTAGAAGTTCCACTTACAGGAAGAATCCTAAAGAAATAACCCAGAGATGTACACAAAAAGCTATGCATGAGGACACACATGCTTGGGAAAAATTGGAAAAAATAAAATAAAAGAAGAACCTATACCGGTAATAAAATTATGGTACATCCATCCAATAGAATAGACAGAATTGAATTTTTAGCAGAATGTTTAATGACATGCAAAATGCACCCTATATCGTGTTAAGTCAGTTAGGCAGAGTAGACTTCCAATTTAAACCTTCATCATATTGAGCATACTTTGTAAAAGCTAACTATAATTTATAGCAGGATAGAGCAGTAAAACCATGACTGGAGTATTTTCATGAAGTTCAAAAATAGGTAAAAGTAAAGTATGGTGTTAGAAACCAGGACAGTCATTACCTCTGGGGACTAGAAAATGGGAATGATTAGGAAGGGCTTCTGGGATGTTATGAATGTTTTCATTCTTTTATGAGGGTGGTGGTTAGCCTGTTTGGTTCACTTTGTGATAATTCATTGAACACACTTAATTCATTTTTCTGTAGGTGTGCCATATTTCAATAAAAATGATACATATATAACTTGATAAACTATAAAGAAAAGCAAGTGATCATTTGTCAACAATTCATAACACTGGTTAGGGGCATAATGCAATCCTTAGAGGTACATAGGTTTCTCCAAATGCATTGAGAATGTTCTACTTCCTAAAATGTGAGGAAAATACATAGCTGTTCTCCTTAATATATACAAATAGGATATTAACTGCTACATATATGTGTTTTAGAGTAAAAAGTTTAAAAAATACTTTTCTTTAAAAAAAAGAAAAGATATATAAAACTTTATAAAGGGTATTTACGATCTGTGTGTGTGAAATGGGTCGAGAAGAGACACGATCTATTTATTTTTTATTTATTCATAGTAAAGAGACTGCAAAGATATACACTAATACGATCTTAGTGTTTCTCTGAATACGGGTAATTTTTATTTCACGAACATCTTTTTGTATTTCCCAAATTATTAACGATCAACTTACTTTTAGCTTCTGAAAGGGAAAATACAAACTATTTTTTATGGTGTAAAGAAAAAATTCAGCGGCCAAAGCAGAGACAAGCCACGCGAGGGGCCGGTGTTTGGCACAGCCTGTGGGTGGGGCTGCTCGCAAAGGGGCGGGGCGGCGTCACGTGGGACTTGCCGTTTGGGACTTGGGCGCCCCCTGCAAGCTCCCAGGTTGCAGTGGGCTCGGACTGGGACGTTTGGATCTGGGAGTGGGCAGATGCTGCAGCTAGGAGTTCAGGGCTTGGCCCCATCCCCGCCAGCCTGAGTCACAACTGTGGAGGTAGGAGATTCAGGTCTGCTCTTGAAAACTTTTCACCTTCGCTGGCTAGGTGGGAAGGAGGCCGGGCTTCGGCGGAAAGCTCAGAGGACGGTGCGGGGCAAACGGGAGCTCCTTGCTTCCTTCCCACCTGATAGGCTGGCCAGACACGCCGTTTTAAACGGGACACAAAGCAAGGGTGCTGGCCCTTTCAAACGGCACGTCTGGTCAGCCTACTGACACCTTGAATTTAGCCCAATGAGACTAGGCTGAGCAGATGTACCGTTTGAAAGGGGACAGTACCATTGTTCTCTGCCCCCTTTCAAACGGTACGTCTGGTCAGCCAGTTACCCGAGGAACGAGGAATGTTGTTACAGATGAGCCTAGGAAGTAGCCAAGACATCATTTAGAAGAGAGGGTATTCCAAAGTGTTTTCCTGTCCCCTACACGCGCACTCCCTATCCCATTCCCACTCTGATGAGAAGAGAAAGGTCAAGATCTATTGGTTTCTAAGTAACAGGGTTTTGTTTCTGTTCTGTTTTATTCTAACTTGTATTCCTTAATAAAGTGTATAATTGAGGACATCTACATGTGGTCAAGAGAAAGATGATGACTATTTCAGAGTCCAGACTTTTTTTTAATCCTTTGCCATGTGGGCTGTTGTCTCCTTAATTCTGATACAACTGTGGACTATAGATACTGCATGTCACTGAGTAGGGTACAGAGACAATCTGAGCTCACTTTTTCTAAGAGGAAGACTGTGTCTTCAACTGTGTGTATTCTGACATTATGCCTGGCATAAAATATATTCTCTGAGATGTTTGATATATGAGTGAGTGAGTGAATGAATGAATGTCTTTCACAAGGAGCCTACTATTCAAAGGTAGTTCAGCATGAGCAATGAAAAAATGGCTGTCAAGTTTGTTTAAAATTTTACATTCTTTCCCAATAAAATATTTATAGGTACCAAAAAGGGTCTCAGTTTTTGAAACACCAGCAAAGTGTTTACCATTTTTAGTATACCACTAGTTAGAAATAAATGTATGAAAATTTATTTTTATTAATAAATTTTTTTGTTTAACCCCTTATGAATAAATTTAATGTGATGATAATGTTATACACACTGAGGGGCTTTGAATCTTTCAAATTTCACCAATATGACCTTGAATGCCATACAGATATTCTCTGTTAAATATTGCTAGGTAGGTGAACTATTTTCCTCCAAATGGAAAAATAACTTCAATTAGAACTCAATAATAATATTTTACAGTGTTTTTTTTTTCTTCATGTATGAAAAAAGCTCCAAAATTTTGGTAAAGGGAAGGGTAAATAAAGGGAAAAAAGACAGAATGCACTGGAAGTAGAGGTGGGCCAGAATCCTTCCAACTGCCTAACTCAGCAAACAGACTGTAGTATTCTTCATTGTCTGAATTAGAGTAAGGAATGAAATATTGATTCTGATATGACAGTAAGGGATTCAACTGGAGGCAACACTGTATTCTGTAGTGTTTCAGAGAGATTTAAAATAATTTTTAAGCCTCTTTCTCAAGTGCATACAATCAACCTAAACTGGTGAGTTGTCATGGTGTGTAATACAAGTACATAATCAAGACAGAACTGAGATTTTTTTGTTTCCAAAATGGACCTTTCATTGAAGTACCTCTTCAATCTGTTACTCATCAGTGTTATTGTAACCAAATGGCTAAAACTTCCAATCTGGTCATTTTCAAAGATATTTCCAAAAAGAAATCATTTCAAAAGCCATTCAGGAAAAAATACCCTCTTCTTTTTTTTTTTTTTTGCCATTGTTCAGAATGGAAAATAACTACTTGTAACAGAAACTGCCCTAAATTCATAGCTATTCATCTTCTGAGCAGTGAAACTAGCACATTGGAAATTGATTACAGCTTAAAAGAAAACAAATGAACATCCATCATTATCTTGAGATAGAGAATCTTACACTGATCTCTAGGCAGAAGCCCACAGTTTATTCTTTACTGCAGGAGAATATTTTCTAATTAAGACACACAATTACTAAAGCCAGATTTCTCTACATACAATTTGACTGCAATTTCTTTCTCTTTTTTTTTTTAACATGTCTCTTTTATGTGACACGTTAGTTGAAAATAGATGACTGGATACCCCAACAATGATAGGCTGTGGTAACAAAAGCCATACAAACACCATATGCTCCAGGGTTTTTAAATCCTTTTACAACAGGGAGCCCAGAATATTGTCTCTCAACTAGTATAAAATATATTGAGTCATCTTACTGGAAAGTAACATTCAAGTCATAACATTTTGCACCCAAGAAGAGCCTTGTTGAATTTTTTTCAAGGATGTTAATAAAATAAAATATTATAGCAGTCTAGCTTAAAGATCACTGAAGGAGAGGCTATAACTTACCACAGTTCTGGCTAAATTTCAAAATATACATGAAGAATGAACATGAGCCAGATGTCCAATAGAAAGAGCATTTTTCTAACTGTCTAACATTTAAAAATTGCTGAACAATAGTAACAATGATACTAAAAATGACGGTAACAGCAGTATAACAACAGTTAACATTTATCAAGCATTTACTATTATCAATAAACCTTCTTCTATTACTCTTCTCAACAATGACACGAGGCAGATACTATCATCAACCACATTTTGTAATGAGGAAACTAAGAACCAAATGGCCATGACTCTTACCAACATATTCCACATTCTCTGCATGATGGAAAACTGTTGTAAAATAAGTGTGATGGCCAAGTTTCAGCTTTACCTCTACATTTTAGAAAACCTTTTGGGGTAAATGTGTTTACATAGTATTAATATACATTGTGATATACAACTGTGTACACTCATGTACTTCCATTATGAAATGTTCAGGAAATTGTATTAGAATCACTAATATTTCACAAATTTTAGGCAATTTTGAAAGGTAATTGAACTGATTTGACACAGGATTAGTATTAGTTAATGTGTCCCTTTAACCTTAATGAGTTGAAGCGGAAGCTGAAGTCACATTGCAATCTAGAATTATGTGACAAGTGGAAAATTGATGTGGTTTTAAGTAGATCATTTAAGAGGAAATGTTTCAGGAAGACTAGTATGATAATCACTGAATAGAAATAAAAATTACTAATAGAAATCAGAGCTCTTAATTTCAGTTCCTTTTTATAGATGAATTAGTTGTTCTAGCTGGCTATTTACTTAAGATATATTAAATCATAAATAACTAAATGATAAAACATTAATAATTATTAGCAAATTTAAGTGAAATCGTAATAAAGAAATAATATATATTAATGTTCACATAATAAGATTTATTAACTTAAGATTTACTTAACAAGTTGTATGTGTGCCTTTCAAGAGTAAGCATTAATCGAAAGACTCAAAATTAAGAAAGTAAGATTAAATTCTCTTGAACAGAGAAAGGGAACTCTGTTTGAGCCGGTGTGTTTAAAAGTATAGACTGGAAAATGTTTGTCTTGCTTTTCTTCAGGCACCTTTAGTTTTTACTTATTAGGATGATAGCCCCACATGTTAGTTTAAAAATTACTGGCACTCGACCTGGGCCTGTGTTTCTCTGCTAGAATAACTTTCCTTCAAAAATTCCACATTGTGGGTGTTCATCTGATTTCACATGCATGAATGCTTCAATGCTCTCCCACCAGTTATCACTTAAATTCCTATTAGCCAGCATAATTCAAGCAGAAGAATTCAAGGCTGTCTTTAAAGATCACCTACGTTATAGCTTGAGAAGACATGGTGTTGTCACCCCCTTCCAAAAAAAGTGTGCATTTAACTCATTAGAGTTTAACTCAATTTCATTAACTTTAAGGTATAAGGAGCAAAACTATAACATAACTACTTTAATGGGCATTTGGAAACCTAACCTTAAGTTATAGAAAAAAAAAATCACCACCATTCTGTTGTCTGTATCAATGAGTTTGAATGGTTGCGGGTTAAGTGGAGAGAGGTTAAAGGGTACAAATTCCAGTTATAAGATGAGTAAGTTCTGGGAATCTGATGTCCAATGTGGTGATTATAACTAACAATACTGTATTATGTAATCGGAAGCTGCTAAGAGAGTAGTAGATCTTAAATGTTCTCTCCACAAAAAAAAATAAAAAATGATGATTAGGTGAGGTGATGGAGGTGTTAACTAGCCTTTCTCTGGTAGTCATTTTGCAGTATATGTGTATCAATAAAGCCAGGTAAGGGGTAAAGAAAGATTGCCATAGTCCCAAGGCCTCTACTGTCAGCTCTCAGCCTAATATATCTAGTCTCTACTTTAGGGAAGTGAGTGTGAGTGTGTGGGTGGGTGGGTGTCTGGGTGTGTGTGTGTGTGTGTGTGTGTGTGTGTCTGTGTGTGTTGAATCCCACTGGGGCTACTCAGAGAAGGAGGATAATGGAGGAAGGAACACATAGAAGGTATCTGAATCTCCTTAGGTATTGGGGGGACAAGGCTTAATTAAAGGCTCAAAAGTCAAAAGTTCAGACCTCAGTTAATTCCATCTTTTATACTTACCAATGTAGTTAACAGTAAGGGAACATCATGTTAAACATGAACATCATTATGGGACAGAGGAGCAAGACTTGTACATTCAAAATGACACTATTTATGAATTTATGCATTTCAACCTATGTATAGAATCCCTTCAAAGGTTAACCATACATTTGTTGGCCAATTCCATGTATGTAGAAAAGGAATCTAATCCATAGAACCTTATCTTCACATGCTGTTGCCATTTCTTCCCATTTTCCGCCCAGAGATTCTGCCTTCCATATTACCTTGTTGTCTCAGAATTTGTTCAACTAGTACCCATACTAAAACAGTCATCATCTGGCCTTGTTGTTATCTTCTAATGGCAGGTGACTACCTCTATTTTCTACTGATATCTCATCTTTCTAATTCTCGTAGCTTTTCATTTTCCAGACCTTTCATATCTATAATATGTATGTACAATATAACATTACTCAGCCATGAAAAAGAATGAAATCTTACATTTGCAACAACTCGAATGGACCTAGAGGGTATTATGCTAAGGGAAATAATTCAGACTGAAAAAGACAAATACCATCTGATCTCACTTGTAAGTGGAATCTAAAGAATAAACTAAATGAACAAAACACAGATCAGCTCAGATACAGAGAACAAACTGATGGTTGTCAAAGAGGAGAGAACTTGGCGGGCTGGGTGTAAAGGTGAAGGGATTAAGAAATACAAATTGGTAGTTATAAAATAGTCTTGAGGATATAAAGTACAGCATAGAGAATTCAGTCAATAATGTTGCAAAAACCACATGTTTAGTGCCAGATGGGTACTTGACTAATCAAAGTGATCACTGTATGAATTATATAAATGTCTAACCACTACACTATAGTATATCTGAAACTAATATGAAATAATATTGAATGTCAACTGTAACTGAAAAAATGAATAATTTAAGAAATAAAATTTCCAATTATGATAGGATATTTGTCAATTTTTTTGAGAAATACAAATTTTTGCATTATGTATTTTAAAGCCATCGTGTTGAGCCATCTAACAGACAGAATTGTGCTGTCTTCTTCTTGTATAGCTCCCTTTTTGTTATAAAAAATTATTTTTATCAGTTAAGGTATAGTCAGAAAACAGAAACTATTGTAGATTACACATATTAGTACAAAGAATAGTTAACTGGACTAAAAAGTATAACAGTTAACTACTAAAAGGAGTAGAAAGAGAACTCCAAAGATTATAGACACAGAAACTGTAGCAAGTAAGCTACTCCTATTAGGGCTGAAAGTGAACAAGGAAGGATCTGGAACCTTAGAGGAGGTCCTGCAAGGCTAAGGTTCATACCTCTGAGGAGACAGCTGTCCCTGGAACTCATGACTAAGGTAATGCTCACCTCCTTCAGAACTGGGAGAACAGCAGAGCTGCGTTGATGAAGAAACTTGCCGGAAGGAAACCTGTGCTGAGCATGAGGCCTCCACCCCATTGGTAAATGCTGCCTGGGCCCCTGCAAATCCACCCACTTGCTACCAGCGGAAACACAACCCCAGTCCCTTCATCCTCTTCAGCCTCGCAGTGTTCCCCTCATACCTTCCCTTGACAGGGCACCCCAGCCACTGTGAAAAAGGAAATGTGGCCCGTAGAAGTCGGTTCCAGTGAAAACAGGCTGAAGGTCACTTTTGGAGCAGAGAGACAACGAATCAGTAACTGGCACACTTTCTTTACGTCCAATCGTGTGTCTTGCCTAAAAGTCTACTTTGTCAGACAGGAGTTGAGACCTCCCATTCTCATGGTTGCTGTTCGCTTGCTGTTTCTTTTTGCCTGTTTTTTCCCAACCTTTCTATGTCCTTACATTTAGGGTATATCTCTTGTACGCAGAACATAGTTGGAGTCTGTTATTTTTTTGAGTGTGATAATCTTAGGTTCTTAATTGGAATATTAGTACTTTGAAATCTAAAGTAAATACGGATCATTTTTGCTTTATATGTATCCTACAACTAGCTGTTTTTTATGTGATCCATTTTCTTGCATTGCTTGCCTTTTTCTTAGATTAATCAAAATTCTTCTTTTTTTTCCTATATTAGTCAATTATACATCCTTTTATTATTCCTCAATTTTTAGTCTAGCAATTACATGAATCCTTGATTTATTATAATCTAATAGAAATGATTATTTTTACCAAACCCCTAAAAATTTTAGAACATTAGAATACTTTAACTCCATTTACCCTCTCTCATCTTTTGTGTCATTATTGCCATTCTTTTTAATTCTACATACATTTTAAACTTGGTAGAGACACTCTAACTGTATTATATAGTCAGTTGACAGTCAATAATGTGTGTTCTCAAGTAGTTACTTGCACTCTACCTTGCTTACTACAATTCTTTCTTTTGTGCATTTCACTTGGTGCTTCTTCGGGGGTTCCAACTATACTTCTATTAGACCTTTTCACTGTTCTCCACAGGTCTCTAAACTTCTTTTCAGTGTGTCCTATTATTTTACTTTTCTGCTTAATTTCAGATATTTTCTACTTACTTCCTTGGGTTTACTAATCCTGTCTTCTCCTGCATCTAAATCTGTTGTTTAGTCCATCTCATGAATTAATTTCAGGTGCCATATTTCTCAGTTCTAGAATTTTCATTTGATCTCTTTTTTAGAGACTCTAGTACTCTGGCAAAATTCTTTATCATCTCTTTCTCTTTTTCTTGAATATATTAAAGTTATTTTAAATTTCTTAGCTAAGTTCTATATTTTAATCACCTATTATTGTATTTCTACTGTTTAATTTGCCTTTTGGTTTTTGATTATGTTATGTTGAGGGTGTTTGGGAGCATATTTAATAATTGTTATAAATGCTGAATTATTATATTGAAGATTGTAGAGGATTCAGATATGTTTTCCTCCATAATGGATTCACCCTTCTCCACTAGATAACATGGTAGTTCATTTACTTAGGGATTGTTGTTCTATGTGGAGGCTGGGTGGCGGCACTGGAAAGAGTCCACCCCTAGTTCACTCTGGCTTTCAAGAGTTCTCAGGTCAAAGTCTGAAGTTTCTTTAAGGCCCTTCCTCCTGGGGATCCTTGTCTTATAAGAGGATGAAAACTTTGCATTGCTTCTTAGAGGCTTTCGAGTTAGGTCTTTAGCAGCCTGCCCCAAGCAGCCCCAGAAATTGATGTTTTTTTCTCAGTGGTCAACATCTCTGTGCTGAGGCTCCCCAGATACCTCCCCAAAGCTGCACTCATTTCCCCATCACTGAGAGGTGCACCGCCCTCAGTGCAATGCTGAGGTTCTTAGCCTTCTGCCCACACTGAACTGGCGAAGGCCCCCAGGATAAAATTAGCTGTAAAAGTCAGGTCATTTTCAGTGAAGGAGCTCTGCCTCTCCATTTCTCATTGCCTTTCCAGCTGTCCAGCACCCTCAAACAGATGAATTGGTATTTTATACTGCTTTTGTACTTGTTCTCAGCGCAAGTCCTGATCTGCTACAAACTACTCCACTCTACCCACACGTGAAAGCTAACAAGTAACCAAATAGTTGGAATGGTGTATTTTGGCAGGTTCAGATGGTCAAAATAGTAATTTTAAAAGTAAGACTTTTAAACTATCAAACTTGTTTTCCCAGCGATTGTTTGACTTCATGTTCTTTCTTGCTGAGATTAGTTGGGAAATATTAGTGGATGATTAATATACAATAGGCTTTCAAATATTTTTCAACTCTGTAAACCTGTAAATCTTCATTAAATGTCATTGAAACCTGATTGAAACAGTAAAAGTTAAAAAAAAAAAATTTCTAAACTATTTTGACATCTCCTCTATCTTAATTCCAAAATTAATTTCTCCCACAGACAGATGAAGTTCTGCAAAATAAATATTATTATTTATACTAGAAAATGATTCAGAAGAAATCTTCAAATAATAGTGCTAAAAAACTACACAAGTAAGAAATTAAATTGTTATTTTAGTTTTGACATGGGGAGAAGGGAAAGCATAGTCCCTTCTGGGAGGGAAGAGAGTCCTGGGGGTCTTCTTGTCCCGTTAGGTCTCCTTCTTTTATATCTCAAAGGTAAAGAGGGGGACTTCGGCCATACCATGACATGAGGCTGTGTGTTTCAAACCTGGGGAGACAGGGGTAAAAGGCAATCCCTATGCTTTGAGCAACCTGAGCCAGAGGCCAGTGGGGTAAGAAGAGCATGCATGCTGCTTAATGCTTTGTACCTTTCACTGGGCAGAGAGGTACCAGCCAAAAGTAGCTCACAGGTTTGTAAACTGGCGCTGCTGCTTCAGGAAGGGAAGTGTGAAGTTGAATTAAATATGAATCCTTTGGCAAAAATAACTTAAAACAAATATGTGTGTGTGTGTGTGTGTGTGTGTGTGTGTGTACTACACACACACACACACACACACAAAAGACATATATATACAATCTAAATAGTTCTGTTTGAAAACACTTCATAATTATATTACCTTTGGTAAACTGTCAAAGTGAAAATCTTACAAAGAATCAGGTACACTCACTTTGGGCTCAGGTATTTATGATGTAAAATGGCTTGGCATACATAGATAAATAGATAAATAAATACATCGGGGTTTTTCTTCTTTCTCTCTTTTTCTCCCTCTCTCTGCCTCCCCGCACCCCGCGCCCCTCGGCCAGGTTCTGTGGTAAGTGCGTACAATAATGTGCCATTAATTCTCAAGCAAATCATGGAAAAAAATCTTATCCAACAGTTTCTCAAGTGTTAAAAATGACCCTTTATTCTTTGATTTAAAGGGAAGTAGAATTTAGGGATTAAGTTAAAATACATTATAATATTAGAAAATATTAAAATGACAACAGTGGTCATTTTCTTTTACAATTATGTTTGGAGGTTAGGGGATTTCTATGTTCATTCTCTACCTGTCTCCACTTTACTCCAAAAGATAGTTTACAGAGACTTACAATGATCTTATGTGAAAATAAACATCCAGTTTAGCTTCAGGAAAAATAATTTAGAAGCAGTCTCATTTTCATGCCTCAGGTTTCATTTGTGAGGTAAGAGTGACAAATATTAATTACTCGTGCATTACCCATGATGTACCTATTTTATGAACCGTGTACTATTTGGGTGGGTATGTATGTATGATAACAGCAGAAGTTACATCAGCAATTTTGTTTCTGATGGGTGTTCTCTTGTTTTATTGACTGTTCTTTGGGAAACAAATTCCTCAGGGAGCAAATGTCTTAAGATTCCATTTTTATGTAAATATTAGTTGCCAATTTTTTTAAATTTAGGAAGAAAAATTACATATATATATATATGTGGATGTTTGTGTGTCTGTATGCATATAAACAAAATTTCATGAGGTAAAGCAAATCAGCAATATTTAAATGTTATTAGTATGTTTTATGTATAAATAATTATGTTTATAATTAATGATATAGTATACATATATATATTATAACACCATAATAGCTACCCTTGTGGAGAACTTCCTATGTTACAGATAATGCTTTAGTTCCTAACATATGTTGTTTTGTTAATTCTTCAATCACCTCCATGAGGAATCAATTAGTTTTTGTGTTTTATAGATGAGGAAATCAAGAGCCATGAAAGTTAAGTAACTTACCAAAAATTTCTTCAGCAAAGGAGAAACCGAATTAGGATTTTAACTCATATCTTTCTCAGTCCAAAACTCATGTTTTGTCTTTTATGGTACTTTAATTCTTGAGTTTGGAAAACCATTCTAAGAAAGATGGATAGCAGCTCCGATCTCTTGCTCCCAAGCACCTAGGCAGCATGATCCATTTTATTCATCTTCGTAATCCCCCAGGAAAAAGCCTGGTATTTTCACCTAGTAGGAACTCAACAAGTATTTGTTGAGTAAATGAATCAATAAATGTCTACCAAGAATCCATCCTTATAAACTTTTTTGGGAAGGTAAGTATATAGCATCAATAGCTAATGCAGCCCTTGTCTTCCTGGCAGACTGCTTCATCAATGTCAGTCCAGGTACCAGTTTTACCTCAGCAAAACGAAACATGCCAATGCAGTGGCCCAGGGCCATGGTCGCAAGACCACTGTAGCAGCCTCTGTTGGAGTACACTGACCATAAACATGCTTAGGGCACCAGCAAAGTAGCATTACCAAAAAATAATTTTCTGGAAAAATTTCATCTAGCAAATTTTTATTATTTCAAAAATTTAATTATAATAATGAACTTCGTTGAGCATTTTTTAAATGTATTGTTTGGTATTGTTTTTACTAATACTTTTAATTTCAAGTGGTAAGGGGTTAGAGTAGGAGAGTCAGGAGGTGGTGCATATACTATAACCATGTGAATGCTTTGGACCTCTTGTATTTCCAAGATAACCCTCCTCTGCTTATTAAACATGCAAATTTGTATGCATCACTCCAGACCTAGTAAATCAAATCTGTGGGGCTTGGAACCTCAGGGGCCTCAGGAAATTCTGATCACATACTAACGTAGGACCTCCCATTAGACCATAAACCCTTGAGAGTAGAGGTGATCTTTGGTTCAACATTGCGTCCCAATGCTGACACAAGTCATGACATAGATTAGTCAATCATGTGTGAATCAATTGAGTGAATTAACGAATTCTTTGAAACGGGTGGATTTTTAAAGTAACCACTGTATAAGCCACTCTTATCTTGCCTGCTTTATGCCACAAATTTTTACTTCTTACTAAAAAGGATACTATATTTTTAACAACTAAGTTTTGATTATGCTTTAAAGTCATGTGGTTTTGATAGACCAACTTCAAGTCCTGCTGTTGCCACTAAATAGACATGTTCCCTCTCTGGCCCTCATCTGTAAAATGAAGGGATTGGAGTAGATGTGCCCTGTGATTCCCTTCCATTACTAAAAAGGCATCTTTCATATTTTAAAATGTTTCTTTTAAAGTAAAGCAGTGCCTATTAGTTAAACTTTTTTCATACACTTTTACTTAATTTGTATCTCTTGAAAGCAAAGCACAGGTTTTACTTTTTTAAAAAATGAGAATACATAAAGTCAGGAAACAGCAAGTACTGCAGAAAAAGACAGGCTAAACGTATTCTTTATCAGGTTCTTTAGTGGTGGCCAACCCTCTAGTGGAGGATTCTAGCAGCCGTGAATTGGCAAGGGAAAATCACTGTTTGTAATCCTCAGAGTTAAGATTAGTTCAGACAAGAAGCATCAGTGCAACACATGGATGATGTGTCATTTTTACTAACCAACGTCACCCGAATAAATTTAA
Organism: Lyroderma lyra; assembly: GCA_004026885.1. NCBI lineage: Eukaryota > Metazoa > Chordata > Mammalia > Chiroptera > Megadermatidae > Lyroderma > Lyroderma lyra. Next base: position 147,760 of record PVJL010002456.1, on the reverse strand, counting down.
CAATTAAAAAGAAAGAAACATCAGTGGGTGCTAATTCGAGAGGACGAAATTTGATGAGCATAATAGTTGCATGGTCACAAAGTGTCCCCTCCAACAACTACTTATAAATTGTAATGGGGAAATCTATACTCTGGAGAAACTAGGTAACATCTTGAATATGATAAAAATTGGCATCACTAAAGAAAGGCCAGTGGATATTGTGTGCCTCTAAATATGGTAACTTGAGAAAGACACAATGTCATTCTGTAATAGTCTGACTGCATACAGTTAACCAGAATCTAATCATGGGGAACTATCAGGCAAACCCAAAATGAGGTCGATTCTATAAAATAGCTGGCTTATCCTCTTCAGAAGTGCCAGTGTATAGAAGACAAAAAATGGTTGAGAAACTGTTTCAGAGTAAAAGAGACTAACAAGACATGACAACTGAATATAACACATTATCCTAGACTGAATCTTACACTGGAGGAAAAAATACTAAAAGGACATTATCAAGACAACTCACAAAACTGGAATAGAGACTATAGATTAGATAATAGTCTTGTATCAATGTCAACATCAGTGGATTTGATAACTGTATTGTTACATAAGAGAAATACCCTTGATCATAAGAAATACGCACTGAGTAGTAAGGGGTAATAAGGCATGATGTATGCAACCTACTCGAAAATGACTCCAAAAGAATAATATATTATACATGTATATATGTCTGTGTCTGTCTGTACCTGTCTACACTACACACACACACACACACACACACACACACACACGTTAGAGGGAATTATAACTGAGGCCAAAATACTTAAAATTAGTAAATATGGTTAAAAGGCAATTGAAAGTTCTTGATACTATTCTTAAACAACTTTTCTGTAAATTTAAAATTCTTTCCAATAGAACATTGGTATTTTTAAAGATATATTTCTCAACTGTGGACAGATTTAACTTTTAAACATGTTTGAGAACAGTTAGTTAAGTAATTTAAAGGGTAGCTCAAAAGATAAGAAATCTTCATGGTTATGGTTCATTAATTTTGTGACTGCAAAAAAAAGTGCTGCATCCCCAATATGTGTTTCTTCATTTGAAATGGCCACTGTGATCACCATTTCCCTGGGCATTGTGGTGGCCAGCAATGGAGGGAGGGAGAAAGAGTTCTGAGAGTGACATGATGTGTGTATGAACACTGATTTGCTGTGTGACCATGAGCAGGTCATTTCACCTGCCCAAGACTCCATTTCATCATCAGCAAAATAAGGAGATTAGATTGGAGTAAGTTGGAAGTCTCTCCCCATCTCTGCCTTCCTGTAATTCTGAGTTATAGTTTACGAAATAAAATAAGACAAAGACATAAGAACCTGTATCAACAGGATTGAAGAGTTGACCAAATTTTTTTCTTTACACATACATACAGCCTCAGCCTCAAACAGAAATATGAATCACTTTTCTAGAAAGACAGAGCAAAGTTTACAAAGAAACAGAAGATTAAAACTTTCTCTCAGGATGCCCATGCATTTGGCAAGCCAATTGCATTTATGTTTCAAGAAGAAATGTAGTGAGCAGTCTCAGAAGTACACTGAAACATTCCTTCCCCTCCCTCATATTCCTGCCACAGCAAAGGAGTTACTGTCTGAACAATCAAAATAGAGTAAGGATTTCAGAGAAGTATAGCTGTGTCCTTACGGACCCCACTTGTAAAGACAGCAAGTTGTACCATTGTGACTTGCCCCAAAAGGTCTGATTTTTTCTGACTTTTTGTTGTTGTTGTTGTTCTGAAAGAGCCATACTTCGTGTCAACAAAGAATTAGAAAAATTATTTACTCCTTAACAAAGACTAAAACAGAAGAGACCAGAGCAGATACACCATAAATGTTGACTGAGAGTAGCATATAATAATAGTGGGAGGAAGGGAGGAAGGCAGGCAGGGAGGGAGGGAGGGAAAGAGGGACAGATACCACATTGCCTGGAGAAGCTTTTCATGGTAAAGCCAATTTGTAAAAAGCTAGCTTACATTTAGGTGAATTCCAACTAAACTGTCTAATAAGATTTTGTAATGTGGTACAGCAAGAAAAAAAGATAGTTTTGAAATTTTTATTAGATGTACAATAAGATAAAGATACAATCATTTTGTCTAGTCAACAAATATGGGTTGTCTACCTACTCTATCTATGTTGAGCACATTCTGAATACATAGCAGTGAACTAGGCATACAAGGTCCTTTCATGCAGCTTAAATTCTGGTAGAGGAAGATAGATGTAAATGAAATATACATAAATAAATATTGCTGTGAGAAAGGGTATGGAAAGATTTAAAATAGATACATGACTGAGGGGTGGTTACTTTAAGTCATCAGAGAAGTTTTCTTTGGAAACAGATATTTAAGCTATGACCTGAATTACCACGAAAAATAGTAGAACAAACATTCCATCCCAACTTACACAAAGTCTTCATGGTGGGAAGGCCCTTGTTAAGCTAGCAGCACAGAATGAAAGCCAGGTGGCTGGAACTAGCAGGCAAGGGAGGAAAGACAATGTGATGAATTTTTAGAGGGGACAGAGGCATAAGGGATTTGTATTCTATTCTAGGTGTTATGGACAGTCATTGAAAGGTTTTAAGCAAGGACGTGATCAGGTTCGACTTTCATTTAAAAGGATGACTTGGACCATCTCACATAAGGAAGCAATTGCAATTACCTAGGCGGGAGATCTTGGGGCCCGGATGACGGTATTGTCATGGATGTGCAAAGAGGTGGACCTTTCAAAGAAAGAGTAAACAGGGCCTAATGATGGAGTAGAGGACAGGGGTTAAGTGAAGAAAGGAATCCAAGATGACATAAATTTCTATCCTGGCCACCTGGATGGATGTGGGGGATGTACTGGAATGGAAAAGCCTGGGAGAGGGACAATTTCAGGGGATGAGAATTGGAGATCTGTCTTGGGCTGCTTAATTTCAAGTAGATATGCCACATAGTCAGTTGGGTATGTAACTTTGAAGTTCTGGGAGTATATAAGGGCTACAGTTGCAACGCTGGGCGTGAAGAGCACGTGGGTGGTATTTGAAGCTATGTGACTGGATGAATTACCTAAAGAGAGAACGTACTTGAAGGAAAGAAGTGGCTCCAACTCCTGGGTGGAACAGAAGAGGATGAGCCAACCCAGAAGACTAATAATGAGTCGCTAGTGGAATAATAGAAAATTTGGAAGACCACAGTGCCATAGAAGCGAGAAGAAAGTGTTCCATTAATGAGAGTGTCACTTGTGAAGATTGCTTTCAAGAGGTCTGGCAGATGCAAGCCCAGGGCTGGTGACATGAAAGTCATTGATGACCTATTTACAAGCTATCTTAATGGAATGAAGGGTAGGAACCGAAGCCTGCAAAGAGTGGACTGGGGAGAGAACACATAAGGAAAACATAGAGAATATATAATAAAAGATTATTTTCAGTCATTTTACAGTGACATGGGATCACAAGCAGCAGGAAGAAGTTGAGGCAAGGGAATTTTGTTTGTTCGTTTTTCTTAAAAGCATTGCTGGATTCGTGTGTGCACTAACAGGATTAAGCAAGACAGGACTAGTGATACGGAAAGGAAAAGCACAGTCATTGAGAGGGCAGAGAGGTGGGATCCAGATAAAGGAATTTAGCCTTGGAAAGAGAGGAGGGACATTCAAGAAGGCGGCTTGTGGAATTGCCACCTCACCTCTCCCCTTAATTTACGTGCATTACATAAATTGTCTCATTTGAGTCTCACATAATTTTTGTGTATTTGATCAGTCCCATTTCCAGAGGAGGAAGTAGAGTTTAGAGAGGTGGGATAATTTCTCCTAGGACATATAGTTACTAAATAATAAATCTAGAATTCAAAGCCTTCTTGAAAGTCCAAATGGAATGCTCTTTCCACTACATACTAGGGTGATGAAGCCTCCCTGCTAATGCTCTCTCTGACGCAACGTGGCAATGTTCACAGTGTATCGGGTACGAAGACACGTCATTTCTTTGAAGCCATTATTCTCATTTGATCAGCAAATCATTCGGCATTTCAAGTTTGAAACCCCTAAAATCCACTCATATGGAAGTTTAGCGAGCCCATCACTTTTTTTCTGAATTTAATGGCAGCTGGATGACAACAGGGCCATACTTACACTTAAAACTGAAGCTCTTCTAAAAACACCTAAAACCTAATGCGTCTCTCAACAAAGTTAGTTTATATACTTGGTAACCATAAATTGCCAATTCATTTTATCACCATTTTAAACAGCAATAAAGTTAAATATCTGGTTATTAAATTACTTTTAAAAATTTAAGGTAAGGAAAGTATAAACTCCAATCAGTGGTAATACAGATAGAGGAATTTACACTGTACTACGGTCCAAAAAGTATGGAATTTGACATCAAATGTCCTGGGTTCAAATCTTAGGTCTGGAATTCTCTTGTTGATCACCATCAAGTTGTTTAATCTCCTGGTTTCCTCACTGGTAAAATGAGGGTAATGATATTTATGCAGAAGTGTTATTCTAAGAAACAAATGGGATATCCCAGTGAGATAACTTTATAAATTGGGAGTACCTGTTGGTTGTTACTATTCATATAACATTATTCATATAACACATGGAATGTTTAATTCTGTATTTCTTAATGAGCATTGTAAGCCAAATTCACTCTCCTTTCTGTTAATAATGCCTGATGGGTACTTGGCCTCTTCTATAAAGCAAATCTCTTGAAACTGTATCAACCTCACATTCCCACAAAGCACATTTATTATTACTGCCACAGTACTCACCTCAGGCACGCACGCATTCAGTAACTAATGTGCACTAAGGGCCTATTACATTCCAGACTCTGAGAGAACTGGACATCAGTATAGAAAAAGGATTGTGATACCTTTCTGCTTCTCCAGCAGTTCTCAGTCTAGTAGGAGAGTGTCTTCTCTGTATAAAGTTACTAGATGTCTCCCCTCCCATCCTCCACCCCTACCTCCAGCTATTGGCTCTAGAATGCCAAGACCCTGTCTTGGTGGTCTTTAGTTTCCTTCATAATACCTAGCACAATACATTGCTCATAGTAGGTGTTCAATAAATAATTATTAGATTGAAGAATTATTTTGCAGTGTGTTTTTAAAGATATCAAGGTGTACCAGTGGACTGACAAGCAAGATGTTTTTCCTTATAATGTCTCTCTGGTTACATTTAACAGCAAGTTAAAATTAGATCCTTTTCTCTTTTTTTATAAAAAGAAAACCATAGCAACTGTGATGTTGAATGTTTCAGAGAGCACATTTTTTAAGGATTCTCTTTTTCTGAATTTCCCATATATGAGCTGCCTGCTTCAATTTAAATTCTAAGAAATAATCTGTGGTACTAGTAGCCATGTAGACCACTGATTGTATCTATGAAGCAATAGAAACTCCCACGTAGAACACAATGCTTGATGAAGTCTTAAAGAAAAAAATTAATGTGTTGAAAATCTACTGAATAAATTTTAAATGGTTACCCCATGGAAATGAGTGAACGTTAACCTCTCTTTGTTTCTTGTACCTGTATTTATTCTCAAACCTTGGAGATTGTTCTAATGTTTCATATCAATATTTGCTGGAGATCTTTTTTTAAGGCATGTCTCTCTGAGGAAATCATTTTTACAGTGCTGTCTTCTAAATTAAAAATGGGTATTTTTACAGAATGTTATTGGTGAATACTGTCTAATAGTTTTGTCTGATGAAAGTATTTTTATTGAAGTAACAACTACAGTGCGACTCGGCGTCTCAGGAACACTGACTAATGTCATGTTAATCAACTTGACTACAAAAAAAAGAAATGAAGAGATTGATAGTTTAAATCTAGTTGGTACATGATTGATTTGAACTGAGAAGAAAATATACTTTATCCAGAACTAAATTTTTAAAACAAACAAACAAACAAAAAATCTAGCAAAACATCTCAGAAACACCTTTTATAAATTTACAGGCCATACTGTAAGGAAAACACAGTTTTGTTTCTCTTAAAACAGGGATGTTCAATCTTTTGGCTTCCCTGGGCCACATTGGAAGAAAATTTATCTCAGGGTACATATAAAATACACTAACATCAATGTTAGCTGATAAGCTAAAAAAAAAATGGCAAAAAATTCTCATAATGTTTTAAGGAAGTTTACAAATTTGTGTTGGGCCACTTTCAAAGCTGTCCTGGGCTGCATGGGGCCCCCAGGCTGTGGGTTGGACTAGCTCGTCTTAAAAATGTGTAAATTAGCCTTTGATTCACAGCATCCATATTGATCAACATCTATCAAATGCCTACTCTATGCAAACTGCTGAAATAATGTCAAAGTAAGTAAAGCGTATTTCAGCTTTTAGGGAGCTTATTGGAGGATATAAGTCATTCACGCATAACTGCAATGTACAAAGTAAGTGCTATAAATGCCATTGGTATTCTGAGGAAGGAGAGATGGATAACTTCTGCCTAGGTCTGGACAGGTAGAATGAGCTAGGAACAGGGAGATGGAGAATTGTTAGTAGACAGACTGAAAATGAGCATCTTTTGGAAGTAACAAGAATTTCAAATTGACTTCAGAGTAGTTTATAGAAGGAGTACTAAATAAGTCTGGAAACACATTGGGCTAGGTGGTGAAAGGCCTTGAATTCCAGATTATTTAAATGGAGTTTTATACATTTTTTTAAAAAGCTGTAAGCAGTTTCATAACTCTTCTGTAGACATGCAACAATTTTTATAAAGAACAGGCTCTAAATCTGAAGCTGAAGTTACTTGATTTGTAACAACATTGAAAAATATTGGTTGGGTTTGGCCATGATTTTTCAGCTTGCACATTTAGGCCACTTTTAGACATTAGGATATTTATTCTGGGTTATTGAGCGGGCCTGAATTATTTTTTCTTGGATAAATTTGGAATAATTGATCTTCCAGATGTTTGAAATGAAATATATGCTTGCAAATTTATTCCCTGTGAGTGCTCTATGTACCATGTACACTTCCCTCCACTATTATTTCTTGTACAAAACTGCACTGAACACCAAAATTATGATTTCTGCAGGGAAGTTTAAGGACTGATGCAGAAATACTCAAGGGCCTATTTAATAAAAACAGTAAACCTTCCTTCTTGCAAAGAAAAAAGATGTGGGGACAGGTGGGAGACAGCTGGGAAGGAAGACTCATGTGCGAGAGTTTGAAGGAAAAATAGGTAGAAGACAGGAGGGAAGAGGGGAGGGAGGGAGGCGGGAGGAAGGACAATTATCTTCTAGAAGAAGCGGTTACTAAGGTAAGTTTATACACTTATATGTGTTCAAGAAACGTAAAATAAATGCAGAAGAGATGGGTAATGCCACTATAGATGCAAAAAATGTTACTGACTACAACCCACTGCAGATATTCTGATACATTTTAGCCATTGCTACTTGGAAGTAGTGAGTTCAGAAAAGATACCTGCAAGAGACCTTGAAAATTTTGAGAAAGCTCACCCACCAGCGTTTCCTGTTTATATTTTTACAGTCTATTATAAGAATGAATATGAATCAGAGATCCTTAAAATCGGATATTTTGAGCTTTGAGCAAGTTTCAAAAGCTTCACATTTCTTTCACTTCACAGATAGCCTTGAACCAAGAGGGGAATATATATATATACACTTTCTGTAAATATGATTGTATAGAATATATTATTTCTATAATATTCATCAGAATCAAACTTTATTTGGAACTTAGCACACTGTGCTCTATAAATTTTACTGAAAATTTCATATGACAGTTAAAAAACCATACAATGCATGGGTGGGTGTTGGAGTCGTGCTACTTTCATTTCTGCATCTCTGCTACTGAAAGAAACTTATTGGTATAAATGCATATCCTGAGTTCCATCCACCAAAGATCTTAATTCAAGAACTGAAGCTAACTTTTACTCAACTCAAATCATATGCAGCAGAAGAGCAAACATAAGATAGAGTGATGACCAAGACAGTCTTCCCCTCACTGCTCTGACTAACCACATTAATGGTCCAGAAGATACACCGGATGCCAGCAATGCCTCGGAGAGAGGAAAGCAGGGCCTTGCTCAAAGTAAAGCTGTGTGCATGGCGCCTATGGTTCCTAGTCATGGTGATCTCCTTCATTATTGAGCACAACACAGACTGCCGAAAATTTTATTCTTCTACGTATTTTCCTTCCACAAACACACAAATTTAATGTGTCAGCATAAATCACTGGGGGGGAAATTATTCTAGTAGTAAATTTTTTCAAATTAACATCCAAGATAGCTATTATTGGAATCATTGTAATTGGATCTTATAAGATAATATAGACCAACCGTCACAGTAGATTTTTTTATATGTCCACATTTGACCTAAACCTTTTCTGATGACACAAATGTACAATGGTAGGGAAGAGGAAAGTGCTTCAAAAATTAGAGCCATAAGTACAGTTTTGTTTCTTCCTTTACTGTTCTTTCTTTTTTTTTTTTGCGGGGCGGGGCGGTGTAGGTAGTTCCCTGGCTGAGGTTCGAACCCAGGCCATGGCATTGAGAGCGCCTAAGCCTAGCCACTACCTAGCCACCAGGGAACCCTGCTCCTTTACTGTTTTTAAGAATTACTGTGTCTGACTTATTTCTCTTAGCATAATACCTCCTAGGTCCCTCCACACTGTCACAGGTGGTGAGATTTTATTCTTTTTAATTGTTGAGTAATATTCCATTGTGTGTTTATATGTGTGTATGTGTGTGTGAATATATATATCATATATATGATAATACATGTATGATATATAGATATATAGATACATATAGATATGTACATATAAATTTCTTTATCCAATCATCTCTTGATGGAGTCTTAGGTTGCTTTCATATCTTGGCTATTATAAATAATGCTGCAGTTAACATAAAATGCATTTATCTTTTCAAATTTATGTTTTGGATTTCTTTGGATAAATACCCAGAAGTTGAATTGTTGAGTCATAAGGCAGTTCTATTTTTAATTTTTTGAGGAACCTCCAAACCATTTCAAGAATGGCTGCACCAATTTACAATCCCACCAACAGTGCACTAGAGTTCCCTTTTCTCTGAATCCTCTCCAATATTTTGTGTTTGTTGGTTTATTGATGATAGCCATTCTGTCAGCTAGGAGGTGATGTCTCTTTGTGATTTTAATTTGCATTTTCTCTGATGATTAGTGACATTGAGCATCTTTTCATAAGTCTCCTGGCCTTCTGTATGTGTTTTTGGAGAAATGTCTATTCAGGTTCTCTGCCCATTTTTTAATTGGATTGTTTTGGGGGTTTTGGTGTTATTTTACATGAATTCTTTAGAAATTTTGGATATTAACCTCTTATCAAATGAGTCATTGGCAACTATCTTCTCCCATTCGGTAGGTTGTCCTTCCATTTTGCTGATGGTGTCTTTTGCTCTGCAAACACTTTTTAGTTCGATGTAGTCTCTTTTGTTTATTTTTCTTTTGTTTCCCTTGAAGAAATAAACAAATATTATACCATATGATCTCACTTATATGTGGAATCTAAAAAACAAAACAAACTAACAAAACGGAAGCAGACTCATAGATACAGAGAACGCAATAATGGTTGCCAGATTGGTGGGGAGCTGAGTGAAAAAGGTGAAGGGATTAAGAAGTACAAATTGGCAGATACAAAATAGTTATAGGGTATAAAATACAGCATAGGGAATATAGTCAATAATATTCTAATAACTATATAGTGCCACTACTATATTTATCGAGAAGATCACTTCTCTTAAAAATTATGTAATGTGAGTTATTGTAAGAATTAAGTTATGTAAATGTCTAATCACTATGCTGTACACCTGAAACTAATGTAGTATTAAATGTCAATTGTAATTGAAAAATAAAAAGAAAGAAAAAAATGAATTATTGTGTACAAGTTCAGAGTGTTTTAAAGGTTTTTCTGTAGGCAAACTACTGGCTTTCAAATAAGCAAACAATGAAAATAATCAACAACATTAACAAAAACATACTGTTTTGCGAAGCTACTCAAGACTTTATGTGATGTCAGGCACTGTCCTTGTCGTGGATGAAAAGAAGCATAAATAAAAGCTCTCCTCTTGTTGTTATTATACTCAGCCCTTCTTTCTTGCATTTTCTCTTCTCTTTGCATTTTGATGTAAGTCTGCTATTAGATATCCTAAAGAACAGCATTCTATAGAGGGAAGAAGTACCCCAGGCTAGGAGGTTGTGAATGCAAGTCTCAGGGAAGAAATAGCAATCCAGATGCTACTAGTGACCAACAACAGCATGACTTGGATAAGCAACTTAACCTCTCTGTTCCTTAGTTTCACTGAAAAATATGGTCCTTATTCTTGTTTACCTTACAGAGTTATTTCCAGGAATATGATAGGTAAAAGAGTGAAAGTCTTAAAAAATCAGAACCAACCCCACTACATAATTATTAGGTCTTAGGATAGTTTATATTTTGAAACTTATCTAGAGGCAGAGATAGTATGCAGAAACCTTTGAATCAAAAGACAGTTATTATATATTTTTTAACAGTGATTTAGGAAAATGCAATATACAGTATTGATACCATTGCTACAAAAATATTAATACAGTAGACTCAACATGACTTAATGAGAGGTTGAAGGTCATGTTCTGCTTTCAAGACAGTTCTGAATAATAGTTATCTTTAAAGAAGTTTAAATTTGAGATTTTCATTACTAACAGAAGAAACAAATCAAGGAAATATTGTGCACACAACATTTCTGGAAGCTTTTCAAAGGAAGCAGCTGTGGTTTCTATAGACTCACAAGTCTATTATACAGGTTAGCAGTATATCTTATAATGACTTCTAGACCACCTGCCTTTCTCAGGAAATTAATATCGAGATGGATTTTTTTTTTGTCTTTTTTGTCCTCAGTGGCTGAGTATTAGGTTTTCCTATTCAATGAGCTTGGGCATCCCATAAAAATGTTCATTCAAGTTGTTCAGCTATAGATGATATTTTAAGACATTGTCTAAATGTGTTTTCAACAAATTCTTGATGAGTTTTGAGAATGAAACATAAACTTCCTTAGTGAAACAGCAGATGATGTGCATACAGCTTTACTTCATGATGATAAATACCTATAATGAATAAAACAGTATTTTAAATGAATTTGACTATAGTCTTAATCCATTGGAATTTCAGAATATTGTTTTAATTATCTTCTTCTTCTCACCCCTACAGGTGTTTCAGCGGGGAATCAATGGATTCAGAAAACAGCAGGAGTTTGGTGAATACAGTCAATAAGGTCTATGCTGATCAGCTTGTTCCAAAGGTAAACACAAGCAAGAGAATGTCCACCTTAGCAAACCTACCCAGCATCCTGGAGATACCACAAGAGCTTAAGAAAAGCTGTGGAGGCAAACAGGTAGCAAGCCCAGTTGAAAGAATAAAAATGACAAAGAATATCAAAGAAAAACAAAGCAATGATTTAGAGAAAGTGGCTTTTAAAAGGAAGGCAGAAGGTGAAGAAAAGCCAGCTGCGAAGAAAGAGGCCAAGATCCTGGAACTTGACAGCTCCCCGATCACCCTGCCTCTGCCTCACATCCCCTTAAAGAACATCATGGATGTGGAGGCGAAGCTGGTCTATGTCAATGAAGAGGACGTGAGCTATGAGTTTATGGAGTCCTTCATGGCCACGGGGATCCCACCTGCGTGCCGAGTGGCTGAAACAGTAGACCCTTTGCATGTACCTAATTTCAGCTTTCTGCCTCAGATTGACAAATGGCTTCAGATCACCTTAAAGGATGCCAGCTCTTGCTACAGACAAAAGAAATATGCTGTGGCTGCAGGACAGTTCAGAACAGCACTGGAGGTATGGGATTAAAGAAAATTAAATTGGTGAGAGGAAGCTGTGACATGAAAAGGTGTGATTACATTGAGTAGCTCTGATCATACTGTAATGAATAGTGGTCATGGGGTCAAAGTATTGAATAATATGAGGAAAATGTGGTTCCCGGTTCATATAAAGCAAGTAAGATATTCCTGCAAATTATATAATGTCTCTGTGCACTTGACATATAGAAATCCCCCCAAATTATACCTCATGCTTTTTCTCTATTAACAAACCTTGAAGTGAATGACAACATATATAAAAATGCAGTTGGCTTTGTAATTTAGGTGTAACCTATAAAAGCCGTGAAGTTTTAGTACAGTGGTGGTGGATAGAAGATAGATTCTCTAGAAACAGGCAGTTATTGAGTATATGAATTGTCTCCTTTTGATGTGTAGTTTTCATGATTAAATGTAACCATCTTTAATTTTTAGCATGGGTTGATAATTTATACATGACAGTTATTGAAAACAAAATAATACTGTTTACTTTATCTTCAAACTTCCCTTTCCTTGCCAGTCTAGTGAGTTTTATGAATAATTATTTTTCTCTCTGCAAGCAGGTAAGTTGATCAGTATCTTACAGTTGATGTAAAAAATAGCTTATGTACTAAAATAAAATTGAAAATTACCACTAAAACACAAAATATGTAATAGGAAAACTTTTCATCTCATGATTCACTTAACCTATAAAAGGACAGATGTGTTATTAGAAGTCCCTTTGGCCTGGCAATATGGGTAACTGAGTATTTCAATAATTACAGAAAAATTCAGTGCATTCTATATATGCCTGGTGGCCACTGGAGATATAAAAAATGAGTTAAGACATGGTTCCTTCCCTCTAGCAGTCTGGGGAGGGAGACAAACCAGTAAACAGTTAAAATGAGATGGCATAAAGCAGTAGTGATCATCCACCACGGGACAAGGGGCATGGTCAGGAGTCAAATGAGAGATGTTTGTGATGGAGATTTAAAGAGTAAAGTATTATTTCCACTGTTACTTGCAGGTTAAAATGACTACAGCTACAATGAATTATTAATGAACAACAACACCAGAGGATGGTGCCCCTGAATATTTAAAAAGAAATCTAAGCACAAAAACGGAGGTCTAAAGAGATATGAAATGATGAGGTAGAGTTCAGACAGAGGCATCTATAAATATTTCTGTCCTCTGAAGGGTGATCTACCCAAAGAAGGAAAGAGCGATGCACTATGTAAACTTCTGAGCTATGTAAAATGTGCCAGAAAAAAAAAATCAAATTATCCACAAACCACTGAGAATTCTCTGCTATCCTCTGAGCTAAAGACCAGAAGCCTCTGGCTGAGGAAAGCATGCTAAAGAAAGACTCTAGGAAAAACCAGGGCACTTCTCTAAGGCCATTTCAGCTGAAAAATTTTTTGGAAGTCAGGAGACAGGGATAAAGGTATAAAGTTATAGATAAAGAAAAATAATCATTTTTGCATGAAAAGAGGCATAAAATAAGAAAGAATATAAACTTGAAATTAAACCTAAGTAAAATGAAGAGATGTCTCCATTAACTAGAAGAAAATATCCAGCCTTTTCATAAAATCCAGAATTCAAAATTATAAAATTTGAATCAGATTTTAGTGATCATAATATCTCTAAGGAAGAGATATTTCTACTAACTAGAAGAAAATATCCAGTTTTTCCATAAAATCCTGAGTTCAAAATTATAAAATTTAAATCAGGTTTTAATGACCCTAAGATGTAATTGTCCTGGGAAATGCTTGGGTTCTCTCTCTCCCTCATCCTGTCTTCCACTGCCCTTCGCCCCTCCCCGCCCCCTCACATGAGTGCATGTGCGCGCGCGCGCGCGCACACACACACACACACACACACACACACACACACGAGTTTTTAGGAAAGCATTGGATGCTGACACTAATTACTGGTAATTAACAAAGGTAATTATTTTGAGACCAAAATGTAGCTTAGACATCTGGCCTAGCTTTTGTCTCATTATCTTGGGAGTTAATTTTGAAATCTTACCTACAATGTCTCTTAATAAACCAAAGCTACTGGGAATAGAAAAGATTTTTTACCTCTTTAACCCTTTCTTCTCCTGACTTAAACTTCTCCTGAATTTAACTTCTTCAGTAGTGAGTGTTCTCAGGTGTTACCTAATGCATCTCTTTCTTTTCCTTAGGTCCTAGCATGACTCCGAGTAAGGTAGCTTAGATGACAAACACTGAGGCATAATGATAAAAATACCTGAAAGATAGATGCATCAACGAATAGTGAGTGTGAGTAAGTTAGAATTAGGTTTGGCTGCAAGTGACAGAAAACCCTAAAGGATAGTGTCTCATGCAAGAGAGAAGTATATTTTTCTTTCAGGTAAATGTAGGTAGAGAAGTGCTGCTCCGGCAAGATCACCACGGTGCCAGATTCTATTTTGTTCTTCGAGATGTAGCTCTGACCACACGATCCAAAATGGAAACTCCTATTGGTGGTGTCACTGCATCTGCATTCTCATCAACCAGAGGGGGAGAAAGGACAGACAGAGGCACATGTGTCCCTACGAGCACGCTTCACAGAAGTTGCACACACCATTTCCATTTTCTTCTCAGTTGGCTCAAATTGAATCATGTGGCCACACAAATCTACAAGGGAGGCTGAAGCATACAGAAGACTGATTGTGGATCAAAGTAAACTGCAAAAATAAAACAAAAGTAAAAACTGAGGAAAGGCCCTAAAGAGATTTGTGAATATTTAGTAACTGACATAATCTCCAATGCCCTTAATAATCAATCTCATTAGGACTATTCTGCTTATATGTTAGTTTCTCTGTGCTCTTGACAAACTATTGACTTATTTTGTTTTCATAATATAGTCATTGACTAGATAAGGGAATTTATGATACTTTTTAATGATTAAGATAAAATAGTATGCAATGATTGAGAAGACTTAAGTTTAGCTTCCAAAAAGTAGTCAACTTTAATCTTTTAGGATTTCAGAACACAGGAGACCTTTTTTTAAGTGTGCTTGATAAATGTACTTGATGAAACTTATTTTGCTATACTTCCTCTTTACTGTGTAAAGTTGAACCGGTTATATAGGTCAGCTTAGTCCTTAGCTCTGTTACCAACTCATCAATTTTATTGTTTTATTAAAATCAGTCATCATTTGCTCTTGTGTTTGTAGTCACATCAGAAATGACACCAGTAGGGCAAAAGGTATAAGCTGAAGATAAAAATACAAATTCATATTAAATCACATTTCTGTGTCTAGATGCTGTTACCTGTACTTTTTAGGGGACAAGTATTCACACACTATAAAAACAGTAGGGGTTCTCTATTGGGAATGTATGACTCTGGCCTCATGTATTCATATTTGCATATTAGGCAATACACACCTACTTTCAATAAATTGCTTGGTTGTCAATAAAGAGTAGGAACAAATTAATTAATAAACATTCTAGCTGTACTTTCATAGGAAGAAAAATAATTCTTAATGAAGTGCAGACCTATAGAAAAACTTGAAGGTTTGGGAATGTGCTAATTGAATTTTTCTGTCACTTATAGGAAAAACACTCAAATTATAAAACGTCTTCTATGTTTGTGGCATGCAACCTAAACAATGTCATCATTTCAAACTTACTCATAGGATATTAGCAATTAAGAGGTTTCTACCTTTTGAAATAGAATAGATCTATACACATCCTTAAAAATTCACAGCTTCAAACAGTCCCATTGAGCCAGTCAAAGAAGATAGAACACAGCTTATCTCTTACCAAATGGAACTTTTAAGTTCTTCTGATTTCATGACATAAGAAACCCTCAAGGTGCTAAGATTTTTTTAATATCTTGGTGCTCCAGTTAGTGATCTACGAAGTTAGAGAAATAGCTTATACATATGCGTATGGAGCTCTTCCTACAGGTTATATACTGTATTTTACATTCTGGGAATATTTACAGTTATTATTCCATTTTATTCTTACAGTAAGCTTATGAGATGGGATTATTATTATTCTTGCATTACTCTTGGGAAAACTAAGGAAAACACAGGTTAAAGTACCAGCTCAAGGGGCAAAACTAGAAGTGGCAGAGCCAGGAGATGAACCAGGTGATCTGGTTCAGCGCTCTCCAGCTTAACCACTATGCATTTGCTATTCCAAGTGTGAGTTTGTTGGAAATGCAGAATTTTGGACTGTGTCAGACTTGCAGAATCAGGACCTGCATTTTGTCAAGATCCCATGTGGTCCTCATGCACCTCGCAGTTTGAGGAGCATTGCACTCTGTAGTATGAAAGCATGGAACAAATTTGCCCCCCCCCATTAAAACTTTGCAGTTTGGTCCCTCATTTCATAAGGAAAAATTTCCTCTTAAACAGTGTTTTCTATAACAATTGTTTCGAATTTTTAGATTTTAAGGACCCATAAAATTAAAAAGAAAAAGTTAAGGAGGAGGATTGACATTGTACTTGTATTGTGCAAGAACATTACAAAAACTACCAGCTATTATTACCATCATTTAAAAAATTTGGCCTGTTGCTTGAGAATGCCGGTTGCTTGAGTTCCAGCTAACGGAGAATCTACTGTTTCATAAAGATATGGTGCAGTTTAAGACCAATGAGACAGAAAGGAAATAGAAACAGCATATTCTCAGAATGAAGGATATTTTTAAGTAGATTATATTTTAATTTCATTAAAAGTTGACTAAATTGTCTCTTTTTTTATTATTATTATTTCCCCTTGGATCAGTAAAGCATTGGTTTGAGAACCAGCTTTGGGGAATCACTGTTCTAGAACACATTCCCTTTATGGTAAACATTAGGTAGCCAGAATCATTGAACCTGCACAGGGCCTTCTTATGTGATTACTTCCAGTGTAATGGAATTTGGTATGAGGCAAGTCCATTTCAGAGCCCATTCAAGGGGGTTTATTTAATGAAGTAGTAAAGATATCTCATTATAGGGCAGCCTCACCTATAATTGCTCTGCTGAGAATAATTCTGTAGCAAATCTCTAGGGCATGAAAATGTAGACATCCCAGAAAGCTGAATTTGAATGAATTCTTACACAGATAGTCCTCAGTGCAACCTAATCAACAAATCAAGAGTTCACTAAATTCTCTGAGGACCTGAGCTGTCTTTTTACACATCTGTGGATTCAGTACGCATTTCTTAACTTCCACTGGGGTACAGGTCCTTATATTCAGATAATCATCACAACAACCCTTAAAAATAGATGTTATCATCTCCATTTTACAGATAAAGAAACTGGTGTTCTAAAATGTTAAACAGAAAAGCTTAAAGTGTCACAGCTAGTATGTGGCAGAGCTGAGGCCAAATTTAGGTGCCCTGATTTCACATTTGAAATTCTTACACTATTGCTTTTCATACCTTACAGTGTGTAAAAATTGTATAGGAATGTTGTTAAAAATGCAGATTCTCATGTGTTAGATCTGTGATAGGACACAAGATGCCACATTTCAAATAAGCTCTCAGATGATGTTCATGCTGCTGGTGCAGGGACCACTCCGAGCAGCACGGATTTGTGCCCTATCACTGGTAGGTTTGCCAGTGCCTGCCTGCCATTACTCCTCTAGCAGGTTAGTAGCAAGCACTCCCTTAGTATCTAGCTCACACAGCCATAGGTGGCCACGTAGGTCCAGAGCTGTGATGGACCCTGCACGAAATTTGGAATCGGATTATCTGTGTTTGATGTTTTTGGTGCCAAATTGCTATGTGACTTTGAGCAACTTTCTTAACCTCTAAGAGCACAGTTCAGTATTATGTGCATGATAATAACTAATGCCTAACTACAGGTACTTTCACATCAGATTGTTTGTTGAAAAACATAATGAACTCTAAATTCATATACAAGTTGTACCTCATTTCCCCAGATAGTATGTAGTAAACTTAAAACTTTAGCATCCCCAAGAATTTTATCCAATTCAGTGTTTATTATCATTGTTTTAATGCATGTGCCTTCCCCCTCTGATTAACATTAAAAATTTATCATCTTCTTTTAATGATATCTGAAATTCAGTCAAAGCAACGGGTCAGCATAATGCCTTGCTTTCTCCACTTGTTCCCACTTTCAGAAACAGTTAAATCAAACACTATTTTGAACTATTAACTGCTTTCACTTTAATGCACAAATTGTTATGCTAGAAAGAGTGCAATGTTTTATTTGTCATGAGTAAATGGACTGTTGAACTCTGCATGTTCAGGACTAAACTTTTCAGTTTGTAACTTGATTGTTGCCATCCTAGTTCCATCCAGAGACACCAAAACTAATAAGTATTTAATGATGAAAGATATTTTTCTAGTGTTAGCAAATTTATAATAGTAAGAAAAGAGAAAATGCATGCCTCTATTAACCTCAAAAATAAAATAATAAAATTAGATATATCCCGATAATTAAACACTATTTAAAAAGACAACTATCTAGAAAAGCAGGATTTGCCATTATAAGAAAAAAGTATGTTGAAACCACTAACGTTCACTGCCTGTTTCAGCCTGACATATGAATGCGAGATGCGGGGAATACAAATGTCATAAAACCCAGCTCTTGCCCTCAAAGAGTTAGAGATTAGAGGGTTCTGCTGCCTGTTTCACGACTTCGTTTGCGTTTTCAGGTTATGCATTTTTTTATTTTTAATTTAGTGTGTTATTCTTGTTTATGTCTTAAAAGTCATTTTTCTGAAGTATGTCCTTCAAGTGGTCATTTAGAGGGACTTCCTACACGTATTTCAGTGTCATTTAATTAACTCAAGCAGCCATCATTTTAACCCTGACGGAATGAAAAAGATTAAAAGAGTTAAGCTACACAAAGGAGCGTGGATTATTGGTTAAAGACAGTATTTTTCAGGATGAGTATTATTAACCCCTTTCCCATTTGCCCCGAGAATACTCACCAGCGGTGCCCGCGGCTGCAGTTTACCCCGAGATTACTCACGGGTTACAGCCCTCTCAACCTTACTCTCACAGTTTAATCTGTGCATGTGTTGGGGAGCAAATTAAAATTTGCAGTCAGTTCTTTTTATCCTCTGGCTTTCACATGTTTGCCAGACTCTCTTTATTCTCAGTGAATTTGCAGTTTCCTTGCCATCCAGGGTTGTGTGGAAACCTTATTTTAGGCCTTTAATCTTTCCATTCCAGGCTCTCCTTGACAATGGGTTACCATTTGCTCAAAGCAAGAATGTAAAACTTGGGCTAGGTAATCACTGTTTTATTCTGTTCATTCCTGATTTTTATTATGCAAAACCATATTCTTTGTCTCACCCCCTGTCCTGCATTAACATCAGCCTCTCAGGAGGAAAAGTTACTGTTTTTCATGGACACCACCAGGTGGATAGAGCCGCAGTTCTCACCCACTAGCTGCAGCGTGGCAATGTGGATAATAGCAACTCCAGGTACGCAGGCACAGATCACGGCATATCCTACTGAATTCTGAGAGGGTTCCAGGAATGAATTCTTGGAATTAAATGAACATAGCAGCAAGCTGCACTTTTTTTTTTTCCTAAACAGAAAATGGGTTAAAAAGAGATGGGGAATGGGAAGAAAGTCTCTGGCGGGTGATTTCTCAATTTGATGGGCCCTATTAGTATCGAGGCTTTTTATCCAGATGGCCTGGATCCCCTGCACACCCACCATCCCACTCACCTGACCCCTGTTAAGCCCTCTCCCACTTCTGCACGTGAACAGCCATTGACACAGCAAGAGGAGCAACAATTCTTTCTTGAACACAGCACCCATAACATGAGGGGAGCTTGCGGGGATGGATATGGAGAGAAAAGCGGGGGAAGCATGGTAAAGGCAGGGGGTCAACTGAGGGTTGCACGGCAGGTATTGGCTATCCTGAGAACTGAGTTTTCCCATAGTGGTAAGGTGTGGGGGAGGGGTGAGTAGGAGAATTTTCAAGGAATAAGAATACTACCGACTATAATCTGTATCACTTTATACATAAATTACCTTTTATATAAAAATATTACGAAACTCATAGATTCTTGACATAATTGCAGTCACCTAGAGCAGGTATTAAATTTATGGGTGATTCCCAAATTCACCCTCAGAGTCTGATATAATTTTCTGGAGTCCAGACAAGGACCATGCCTGGGGCACTGGTATTTTTAACTTCCTAGGTCATTTTATTGAGCACTAACAGCTGAGAACTGCTAACATGAAAGATGGTCATCCCTTTTTTCTCCTTAAAATCAGCTAGAATTGGTGATATGGGCCTTTTTAAAGGGAATTAACAGAACTAATATCTAAACTAATATTGAAAGCTATTAAAAAATCTCAAGAAAATTGTAAATGTCATTGTCATGAAAATTTATTCTTTGGAAATTTACACTTAAAATAATCTCATATTCACTTAAAAACCAAATTAACTTAATGACTACTTTCCTATTAACACTAATGAATAGATTGTTACTAAACTCCAGTTAGTGGTTGGTTATGCTGTGTCCCTGAAATATTAAATTTGTTTTATTAAGAATTAAATTCACAAAAATGAATTATTAATCCAGAGGCCTGAGCAAGATCTTTTTCATGAGCAGGATTATTTCCATAGTTCACAGGTGGTCATTATGGATTTGATTCAAATGACAGTAAATATTAGTATAGTTTTTAAATATAGTTAACTGTTTACATTGTTGTGAATCAAAACCTAACCAACTCAGTCATTGAAGTCTTACACAACTTGCTATTCAAGCTCATGATTCTATGTTGTGGTTCACACACACACGAAAAGATGATTCTTATCAAAATATTGGGTGATGTTGCCCAGTATTTCTGTCACTACTTAACTTTCCAAACTTATTACAGTTTCCAAAGCCAGATAAAGTTTAAAGCACTAGTCTTTTGTCTGTCCTCCACCTGCTTCCAGCCTTCAAACACAAAGAATGTGATGTCCAAACAGACTCTACAGGTACTGAGTATGTGAGATCCCCTCGATCGTACTCGCAGAAATGCAGCACAGAGTGAGAGTGTGGTTCAGATGATCGGGTTATCAGATGATCTAGAAGAAAACTAAGGGAAAACTTCAACACTAGCTATTTAAGTCTTCTGTTGTCTAATGTAACAAGTCACTAAATTAAAGAAGACTCTTTTCACCTGGACATGATTCTGTTTCTATCAGAGAACAGGATGCCATTAGGCAGGCAATAATAAAAAAGGAAACAGACATTTGTATTGCACTGTCTTAGTGTGGTTTCCTTATTTTGCATGAATTGTTTTGAGTATCTAGAACACTGGATTCATACATACTTGAATGCCATCAGCAAAATGTATTTGATGTCCAAAAACAAGTAACTTTTGGAATACTTATTTTGGTCTGTGATGATGATGAGGTAGAAGGGGAAAAGGATGCTACTAATCTGTGAATAATTAGTCATTGATTTCCAGAGTGAGTTACTGAGTAATCAACCACAAATTATTAAGTTACCACTTTCTCACTGCTTTCTATCAACTTGTTGTTTGACATGAGGGTAAGAACACATTATATGACTGGGCTTTAGGTCTCAAGGAATTTAGACTCAAGCTTTAGACAGAAGTCTTAAAAACTGTAAGGTAATTAGGAATCTATCAAGTGTCCAGTGATGAGCAATGGCTATATAGAACAAAGGTTTAGGATGGGAGAGTTTGATGGAGTTTGTGATACACATTTATGAGCATGAACTCTGTGGCAGGCACTTTATACAAGTATTAACTTCTATAAGCTCCACAACAACCTGGTGGACTGGGAACTATTAGTATGTCCTACTAAAGACACAAAACTGTATAAAGTACTCACTAAAATGATGAGAGGATTTGGGGTGAATTTAAGGAGTTGACTGGACCTCAAAAATAAATGGCTGAATGCAAGACTGGAGTGGCTAGGGGGGATGGAAAATGAGTACGATGGGTGAGAGGAACATTACTAGCAGGATGGGGATCTTGAGGAAGAAGCGTGAAAGATAAGAAAGACAGCAAAGAGGTGGGTGGGCCAGAGGAAAGCATTCTTGTCAAATAAGGGCAGATAAAGCCAGATTCCACAGGGTCTTTAAAATGAGGGAGAGTAAATTGGGATTTATAGTGAAGGCAATAGAGGTGTTCTTGGACAGGAAAGTAATAATGTTAAAGACAGGATTGCTAGGAGTATGTGTGTGTGTGTGTCTTGGTTATGATGTAATATATATTTATTACCATAGATCATGGTAAAAAAAAAAAAATAGATTAGAAACTCTCTGGTTTAGAACCAGATTTGAGAAGGAAAAGACCAGAGGTCATTAGGAGGTTATACCTGTGATAACCTAAGTGAGAAAAGGAAGGGGCAGAACCAGGTGAGTGATAATAAGTATACAAATGAGAAACCACAGTAGGAGGGAGAGAGGGAGAGAGGGAGGGAGGGAGAGAGGGAGGGAGGGAGGGAGGGAGAATTTTCACACCTTGGGGGCAGTGAGAAATAAGGAAATATTTCCTAAGGATCACCACCAACTCAGGAACATGAGAGCACATTTACAGGCGAAGTGAATAAATGCAGTTTGGACTGTGTTTTGTGAGAAGGCCGACGGCAAGCTTAGCCAGAGTAGCTCCTCGTTGGCTAGAGGCATGTGGGAAGCACAGCGGAGGGTTCACTGAGGAAGCATCCATACCTGATGCCACCTGAAGTGTGATAGGAAAAAGAGATGAGGAAAGAATCCTGGAGAATGTGAACAATTAAGAAAAGACTGTCTCTCAGATTAAGAAATGATGAGATTAGATGAATTAAGAAGGAACTGGAAGGAGTCACTTCTTACTGACTGGAGGCTTTGAGAAAAATAGCCCTTTTTTCCTAGTATATACAGCACTAATCGAAAAACAATAGGAGTTACTAGAATTATGTGAACTGCTACAATGATGAATTGCTTTTATAACACACCTTTAAAGTTAGTCAGCAAAGTTGTTTGTGTATTTTGGCATGTTTATTTATATTTATTGGATTTTTCTCTTGTTTTTGATATTTGAAATATTACTGAGTAATCGTTTATGACTATTTAGGAGCAAACATACCAACACATATAGTGGTAATCACGTTCTTTAAATGAAAAAAATCACCCTAATTTACCTTGTGTCTAGAAATTAATTTAAAATATTAATACATAAGAATTCTCAAGGGCTCTGTTAATGTACTGTGCATGTGAGCTGCTTGCATGCTCTGTTCTTTCAGTACACTCTATTTGGGGTATTTCCTAAAGCCAGGTTTTAGATAGGGTGATAATTATTTGTTGGCATGTGAAGTTTTAAACACAACAAATAAATGTTTTTTAAACACTAAGCAAAATGGTGAAAACTGAAAATTGATGGAACAATCAATATTCGCACTTTCTGATGCTTTCATACAGTGTGAATGTTAAAAGCTGGTGACTTCACACCAGTTGGTTCTTTTGTTTTCATTTTAATCATTTTATAAGAGGGCAGGCTGATGAATTTTGCCTCCACTGTAACATTTTTGTTCCATTAGACATACCTGGATACAGCCGGTTCTGTGTGGTCACGTGGCCTCTCCCCTCCCTCACTCCTGACGTCGCACACACAGATGCCGACATTTTGCACTCAGTGCACCTCGAAGTGGAAGGGTGTTCAGATGATCGGTTCCAATTGAAATTCACAGACAGAAGCAGGCCGTTTATGGAGACCCGTGTGTCAATGTGAGCACAGTAAGACACTGGGTGAGGCGGTCCACAGATGGAGAAGTGGGGCAGGTAGATCTGGGTGACAAACCACGACGTGGGAAGTTCTGTGACTGCAAGTGATCAGCTTCACCAAGATCACGTTGAAGAACTGATCCGTGGAAATCATCGCAGCAAACAAAAAGAAATTGCTGGTAAATTAGGAATTTCTAAGGAGAGAGTGGGATACATTATTAGTGTTCTTGGATTCCACAAACTTTGTTCCAGACGGTACCGCGCATGCTGTCTGGGGACAAAATGCAGTTTGGACGGTGTTTTGTGAGAAGGCCGACGGCAAGCTTAGCCAGAGTAGCTCCTCGTTGGCTAGAGGCATGTGGGAAGCACAGCGGAGAGTTCGCATTTCTTGGAAAGTTTTGAAAAAGAAGGCGAGAACTTCCTAAAGAAGATCATTACAGGTGCTGAAACTTGGGTCCACCATGATGACCCCGAGGACAGAAGGCAGTCCACGGAATACCGCCATGTAAGCTCGGGCCTTGGCTGGGAAGGTCACATTGAGTGTTTTTGGTCCAAACATTCTTCCATTTCTCTGTGCACCCGGTGAAAAATGTGAGCATCTGTGTGTGCAAGGTCAGGAATGATGGAGGGGAGAACCACGTGACCACACAGAACCGGTTACATCCAGATACGTCTAATGGAACAAAAATATTACGGTGGAGACAAAATTTATCAGCCTGCCCGATAGAGTAACTTTAAAACTTTGTTTAGCAATGGATCAAAATAAGATGCCCAAAGTAATTTCAAGTAGCTCGGGCCAATCTCAAATTAGGAAGGAACAGAATGTCCTACCATTTGTGTGGGTTATAGAAGCAGCAATCAAGTAGCCACTTAAGCAAAAGTAGTAAAATATTATGTTCTCTAACACTGAGAACATATGTCATCTTTGAGTACAGGAAGCCATTGCTGGCATTCAGGGGACTGCTCAGCATTCTGGCTCCCACGGAGGGTTGTTTTTTTTTTTTTCACTGACACTTTAAAATTGAGTTATTGTATATTTTCCTCCACTGTGGTGTCATGAACGCTGAGGGGGCATCCTGCAGCAGGTCCCAACTGCTAAGTGATGGATTTAGGCAGATTTCTCAGAGGGGGCGTCCAGAGAACACGATCTTCTTACATGTGGGGATGTCCATTTACGGCATCACACAGTTGCTGCCACCACCACTTGTTAATTTAGGCTGTCAAAGGAGGAATGTGAAAAAATGAAAATGAATGCCAAAAGGCTTAGCTGCATCTAGAGAGAGGTGTGGGTGGCTGTGGTGGGGTTTTGACCTCCACTTGCGTGCCTTCTGGTGACAGTAACATGCACAGTGGAATCCTCAATTCACTCATCAGCTCACCCCCACACAACGTGACTATCACAAGTAGGAGCTGTCCTGTGCCACTCACTGCTTTTGTTTTATATATTTTAAATTTACCACTTATTTTTTGAATAAGTTATATATTCACATAGTTCAAAATTCAAGAGGTACAAAATAGTATGCAGTAAACGTCTCCTTTCTACTTCCTCCCGCCACCCAGTTTCCCTCCAAATGAGCAACTATCATTTATCTTTTTAAGTTAGTAACTATAAGCAATATGGGAGTATACAATTTTCTTTCTGCGACTGATTTTTTACCTAAAAGTATGCCTTCAAGACTGTTCTATATCAGCATAAAACATACTTCCTCCTCTCATCATTTCATAATATTCCACTAAATTAAAGATACATCCTATCTGTTGATGAACATTTGAGTTGTTTCCAGTATTTTCTTTCTAAAAATAGTGCTATAATTAATAATCTGGTATTTATGTCATTTTTCACGAATGGAGGCATATCTGCAGGACACTTTCTTTGAATTAGAATCAAAAAGTTTTGAACATTTGGCACTTCTGTAAATATTACCAAGTTACACTGTCTTTTACTCTCATCAAACCAGTGTATTTTCAAAGTTTTTTTTTTTTTAATCTTTTACAAAATAATAGGTAAAAAGCCAGAGTTCAAGACAAGTTTGCATTTTTCTTGTTTTGAGTAAGTTGAGCATCATTTCCTATGTGAGTCATTTACATTTGTTTTTTCTGCATATTTCCATTTCTATGTCTGTTATTTCACCCCAAGTTTCTAATAGGTTGTAAGTATTTTTTTAGGAGTGCATTGGTTTGAAATTAAAAACAAGTTTGAAAAATTATTTTTGGGCAAATAAGATTTTTCCCAAATAATTGTGGTAATTCTCCACAGAGTATAAGAACACGACTTCCCCTTTTAATTTGTGTTGAGTTATGAACTTGCATTAGAACCCAATTACCATTCTTTGGTAGTGCCAGGGCTACACTGAGTGACCATTTTTTACAATGTGAAGGAAATACCTCTAAAATGAAAATGAAGAGCATGCTCATATTTTCAAGAAATGGGATAGTAGTTAAGCAATAACATTTAGAAAAAAAAGTACTCTTCATCTATAAAAATCAGAAAGCTCTTCATTGGTAGTAAGGTTCTTGTACAAAAGCATTATTTCTCATGTATTGGAGATGTAAAATCTTTGGCAATTTAGGGGTTTATTATTTGAGATTGTACCATTTTAGATTTTGATGTTTTTTCTAATATAGAAGTTTAGCATTGTCCTTTCCCCTAGAAAATCCTGAGGGGAAAAACATGGTAAAGGTTAATAGCTAGCTAAAGGTAGATTTCACCTGGACTGTTTATCTAATAATGTTTTTTATAGGAGCATATGGTAGCCCAGTTATATTAATTCTGGGTGAATTTTTCCTTGTTAAATTTTGTTGAAAGTGTTACATTTTAATTAGTGTCTAGCGTAAGCCATTAATTTCAAATAGGAAAATAATCTATTCCTCCTACTATGTATTTATTCTAAACCAAGAAATATAAAGACTATCAATAATGGCTAAGTCAACCATAGTACCCAACTTGGAATTTCCTCTGATTGGTGGCAGTGACTTGATAGAAAGACTCTTTTTCTTCCAGAAGAAAAAGAAGATCAGTGCTGAACTTTGACTATCAGTCGCCTCCAGTAATAATGTTTTATTTTTATCTGAAATTTATATTTATAGATACATCGGTAGATTTTAAAATTCTTCTTATTCATTCTTAATCTCTAAAATAAGAGAGGAGATAAGAAACTTTTTTCACTTTCATACCCAGCCAAAAAAAAAAAAAAAGTTTTCTATTATTGTCCTGAAATCACTTCCGTTCAAATACTTAGAGGTATGGCCTTAACTTTGGATTGGTCAGCATTTATTACGTGGTTAGTGTGTGCCAGCAGTTTCCTGACTACACCTCTTTCAATTTTCACAATGGCTCAAAGAAGTATGATTATCATTAGCCTCATTTTGCACATAAGGAAACTAACGGTCGGGGAAGTCAAATCATTTGCTTAAGATCATCCTACCAGTCAGTAGCAGAGTTAGAGCTTGAACTTAGGCCTATGTGATTCCAAACACATAATAATTATAACCACTACACTTACGGCCTACTTAGCAATGGAGCCCTTTCTCAAAATCTTACACAGAACCATGAGTGATACTCAAAATATATTATAAGCAACCTAGCCAAATCAGTAAGCAATCAGAAAAAGGGCACATACTAATCTGAGCAGATGCCTACAATCAATGGCTGAAAATAAGCTCCATAAATTTAGATAAACTGGATCAGTTCTGAGGCTACTGTGGAGGACCAGTGGCTCACCCTGTGGCCTTCCCCTCACACCCTTTTGGAGAAAGCTCATTCTTTCCTCATTTCCTTTTTCTACACCTACCTCACAAAAACTGAGGTTTGATATTAAAAGGAAAACACTCTGATAAATCCTCATACTGTTCGTGTTAATCCATGATCTAATGTAGGAGTTCACATTTCTCATATTTGTACTCCTCCTGAGTAATTGGAAATAAAGATATAAACTCATTCAAATCCCTTTAAAATATCTTTTGACTAGACCTACTTCTCATTTTTCTAGTATTGTTTCATAAGGAAACCTGTTCTTGGGCATTTTAGCCTATACCTGCTGGGAAATATATGTCTGTCCTTTATGGTCATTTACTATATATTCACATCTATATGCTTACAATTGCCCATTGGCTCAAAATTACCTTATTTTTAAAATGTTATATAGACAATGATTCATTTATGATTCATTTATTTAAATAGTCACCAGGTAAACATCACAGTGGGAAGATGACCCTTGGATGTTGTTCTTACCATATGAAAAAAAAACTCACACTGGGTGCTGAACATACAATGTAACAAATAGACAATGCACTGTAGAATGGTACACCTGGCACCTATGCAACTCTTGATAACCACTGTCACCCCAATAAGTCTAACAATAAATAAATAAATTAAATACATATATACATATACATACATATATATATATATATATATATATATATATATATATATATATATATATATATATGAAAGCAAAAAACAGACCAAGTCTAGAGGAAAGAGTACAGGACAAGCCTAGCAATTGTGAAAACTCATGTGCTGGGTGTATTGGGGCTCCAATACATCAATGACTGAGCCAGTCTGTATTTGAATTCTTTTTTTAGAAAATGCTTCTGGTGGCTAACTAGACAAAGAAACATAGCTAAAATCAGAGCAAAGGAACATAGATAAAGATGGAATTAAATACAGTAGGGGCAGAGGAAGTATGATGGGAAAGAAGAAATAGAGTAAATCAGTAAGCTTCATCTGTGCTTGCTGGTAGCCAAGGTGGAAAAGAGAAATGGAATTCATGTAGCTAGTTCACATACACTGATTTTAAATAATACTGATTCATGAAAAGACAAAGTCTTTATTACTACTGAACTCTAAGAAAAATTTGTTACAGAAGACTCTATATAAAGAGTATCACTATCTTTTGAGATCACTAATTTGAGAATATAAATATAATTTTTGGGGTATGCTATGTGCAAAGGCAATGACTCTGTTTTTGTATAATGTATAATTTTTGCAAGTTTTTATCTTGGGGTGCTTACATGGTGAATATGATCATAATATAATATCACCATATATTTATTGATCTCTTGGAAATTTTTATTTCCAAATTCAATGAACTCCAGCAAATTTTTACAGTGTGCCTGTTCTGTGCCAGGCACTGTGTTAGGCTTTAGTGATATAATCCAAAATCATCATGTTGCCTTTCTTTATAAGGATTTTTGTTCAGAAATGAAAATAAAATGTGGTATGTATTCCAGTGAAGGAAGAATAAGATGATGTGAGAGTACATGACGTTTGACAGCATCTAGACCTGGGGTTCCAGATTCTTTTATTTCATGAATCAGCATAACTTTTTAAAATGGGCATCAGCATAGGTTGCCAACATTTTATTAGCAAAGAGAATTATTTAAAAAAGAAAAAAGGAGGAACTATTGCCTTCTAACAACATTTTATTTGAAGGAAGTTTTAAATTAAAAATGTAAGAACCTAGGCTTAGAATGAAGGGTGGACTTTCACCAAAAAAAGACAATAGACAAAGATAATTGTCAATCTTAGCCTGAAATACACATAATGTTTTAGCTGCAGAAAAATTACAACAAAACCTGATTTTAATTACCATTTGTAGAAAGTGTTACAAAAAGTATAGTGATGTGACAGATAACAGGAAAGGGCTGCTTCAGAGAAACAGAAAAGGGAACTCAACTTTGGAAAGGTAGAACATTTATAATGAATCACAAAGGATAAGCATAAACCAGATACACAACAAAAAATAAACCCAAACTTCCCCTGTCGTAAATGTTTAGCATTTCCCCCACCGCATTAGTGTGCTATGGCTAAAACATGGCCACGAACTTAGTGGCTTAAACCACAAGGTGTCTGCAGGGCTGCATTCCTTCTGCTGGTTCTCGGGGAGAATCTGTTTCCTTGCATTTTCCAGCTGCCACCGGTTGCCTGCATTCCTTAGCTGATGGCCCTCTTTTTCCACCTTCAAATCCACAGAGTAGCATCTTCAAATCTCTCTCTGACTCTGACTTTGACTCTTTTTCCTCCCTTTTCCACATTTGAAGAACCCTTGTGATTACATTGAGATCACCTATGTAATTCAGAATAATCTCCTTATCCTAAAGGCAGCTGATTAGCAACTTCGATTCAGTCTGCAACCTTAATTCCTCCTTGCCATGTTACATAACATATTCACAGATTTCAAGGAGTAGGATGTAGACATCTTTGGGAAGATGGCTAATGGAGAACACTATGTGCTAAATTACTTCCTTCTGAACTACTGCTTTGTTAAGAACTCTGAAAGCTGTGAGATACCACTTTACTTGCAAGCCAATAGGACAGCCCGCCAGAGTTCATGGATGGCAGTAGAAGACATGAGACGCTTGAGTCACAAGGGTTTCATTATTCATGGCACAGCGAGCAGCATAAGCATCATCACGTTTGCAGCCGCTCCCCTTACCTCCAAGCCCTGTGGCAGTGACACAGGAGAGGCCTGATGGATGCCTACACACCTCATGGACTATGTTGCAGGAAAGGGGGCTCAGGCTTGTGGAACCTGAATCATTTATAACGGTCGGTAAGCATGCTCTCCCTTTTTTTCCAGAGGGAGATACTACATCTCTCCTCCAAGGCTGTTTCAATATACAAACTTCGTGGAAAAGATAATCCAGAACAAAGGGTGGTTACCACCTTGTTTGCAAGATGTGCAGAAAGCTAGAAACCCTTGGAAAATTACCTCCAATATCTTTATGCTGCATCTGCATTTAATAAGCTGGTCTACAGTTCCTCAAATATAAAGCTAGTTTTTATAAAATCATTTTAAGATTCATTAGTTTTAAGTTAAAAGATTTGGTTTTCTCTTTTTAAATACCATTTTTTTTAACTTCCTTACTTGTTCGACTGAACTTCCATTTATTTATACATTGCATAAACATATTTTTAGTGTCTATTCCTTGTTACTGTTTTATCATCTGATAATTTTATATGAAAACATGCTGACTTTTTGGCCAATTTAATAAACAAATTAGCATAAAAGGAAAACTTGACCTCTGTTCATAACGAGAACACGAATATTGGCAAATTTTCTAATTAGGGCCCTGACTCAAACAGGTAATTAGGAAGAAAAACCAGGTGCTAATATTCCCCAGATGTGAAATCTCTTTCTGTGAAAACAGTGACTGGGGCTTCACTAAGAAGTGGAATACAGCCAAATTTATTTCTACATATTAAATCCAAACCCATTCTGACAGCAAGTAATGGCCACAAGTTAAAGAAATAAATGATTGTATAAACAAATGATTATATTTGACATTAGAAGTATCAACATTTATGAATTTACTAATGGATCTATGTTACCTATTTTCTGGCATTCTCCTAAGTTAAAGCTACTATTTTGAAGGGCAAAGAAGGCTACAAGGAAAATATTACACTATCCAATATACAAATGAGCTAGGTCAGAAGAAAAAAGATGTGGAAAGAAATACATTCTAACCCCTATGTGCAGAAGTGATGGTAGTAGATACCAGTATCAATAAGACATGTTTTTTGAGCAACTTTTTCCCCAACAGTGGTAATACGTAGGTGAGTTGTCGATGTGTTCCTGAGACCGACATTATGATGTCAGACCAAGGGAAAGGTGACAGACTTTATTCATAAAAGAGAGTTGTTCAGAAGCCAATGAGATTGCATTTATGCTCTACATTGCAGTGACTACAATCTTGCCACTCCTAAGTATTTATGCCATTACTTGATCTGAAAAACTGAGGTAAAGCACTGTCCCTACTTTTAGCATATCCTTGTGTCATAATAAATTATTGCTCCTATGTTAAATTTATCCATTTGAATACATTGGCAAAAGAGGCATTCACGAAGTGCCAAGGAGCATAAAAACTGCAGTGGCTTTCCTTGACAGGTAAAATCCTGCAGCAACTCGGTGGAAGGCACTTAGTAACTGCAATCAGAAAACCCGCATTTTAAATCAGCCTCTGCCCCATCCAGTCTCAGGGAGGTCTAAGCCTCAGTTTGCTCACTTGCGAAGGAAGCATGAAAATATGTTGTTCTATCTCTGATCTCAAGGTTACGCGATGCAGTATTTGTGGAAGCGCCTTAACTCGTGTAAGTTCTGTACTGTTTTTAAAAAGCTGGATTTCATTCTTTTTGTTTTATTTGGGTTTTGGAATTATCTTTGAGGGAGTTCTTTAACACCTGTTAACAGCAGGCTTTTTAATAGATAGTACAGTTGAAAATCAAAGAGTGTGGTTACAATCCACCATTTATGACCAGCGCGGGTCTCACAGTCCCAGCCACGCCTTTGACCCTGCTCCACCAAAGGGGCTGCACAGCTGACTCCGTGAGGATTCACTTTGCAATTTGTTGGCACTTTCCCATTTCCTCCTGCCCATCCCCATCTCTTCCCTCTTGCTCAACATTTTCCCTTGGGTGCATTCCAACAAGGCTTACCATCATATATCCCTGATGGACAGCTCCTTATCCTTTCACATTCCCAACACAAAGGGTCCCCACCATGTCTTCAGGTTCCCTCAAGTCAGACCCCTCTCTTCAGAGCCTCCTCTGCCTAGCTTCCTGCAGAAACTAATGGGTCCTTATCCTCGTCTTTGCTGATGGCTGTCATTGATACAGGCAATCACAGCTGTTAACTCCACAGTTAACTCCTCTGCCTCCCAGTTTTTTTTTCCTGAAGCTTCTTTTAAGTACTAATTTCCTCAGTTATCAACAGATAAGAACATGTCAATAAACATGTTGAAATAAACGTGCTGAAATAAACGTGCAGAGACCGTTCGTTGTGGCCTCCTGCCTCTGGAGGAAGAGAGAATGTGCCATACACGGTGTGTATTCTCACTTCCTCTTTGAGAGTTTCCTCTAACTTCTAATCACAACCTAAAGTGAATTATTACTCTGAAAGTAAGTTCTTTTCTTATGTCCAAACCAATTCTCTATTGAGGTGGTTTGAGTCTTACTTTTTCTCTTTCATCTTCTCTGGAGAACTTGTCTTTCATTGGGGCATGAGATAGAGGGAGTCTCAAAGTTAAAATTCATCTGGTCTACTTACACATCTGCTTTTTAAAATACCATCACCACCAGTGGGTCATGCAGCCTGAAAGGGAATTGACTTCACCATGGGTTATCTGTCCATCCCTGAACATCTCTGACCAAGAGAAATATTTCACCTGAATTCACTGAAATCTGCCTTCCTGAATGTTCCATCTTCTCATTACACTCTTTCCCATCAGGTTGTCACAACAGCTTCTGTGGTCAGACACTCACCTGTCTAATACCATTGGTCAGCTTCTCCAGCACCTAGCAAAGGCTCCGAAAACATAGTAGGCTCTTAAGAAACACTTGTGAATGAATGAATGAATGAATGAATGAATGTTTGTGTGTTTGTGGTCTCTTCTACAGGACAGCACTTTTTTTCTAAGACCTTTATGAAATATGAGTCTTCCTGCAAGCTAGAAGTCCTTAGCTCTCATAAGGAAAGTTTCAAGTTCAATACGGTTCACTTCCTCTGATCTTTCTCCAATATGTCTAAATTCATATAGGTACACATGAAAAAATATATATTAAACATATATTTTATGTATGCAATTATACAAGGGCTGTCCAGAAAGTATCAAGCCATGTAATATGAAAAACAGAGGCATTTATGGCTGGATTTTTTTTGGGACAGCCCTTTTATATGTATGTGTATATATAATTCAGACAATCTACTTTCCTAAATAAAGCTACATCGAAGTGTAGAACAGGAGTAAACAAAAACCAATTAAAAGTAGTGGTTAACTTATAAGAAATATATTTTGGCACCCAAATCTACTCAAAACTGGTTTTATTTTTATTTTGAACAGAGGCTGTGTTATAATATCATTACACTATTTTTAAAGAAAAATTTTGGACCACAATTCTACCAACCTGCTGTTAACTGGTATCATTTTTTGTTTTTCTCCATCTTGCTTATATATAAAAATAACTTTAAGTTACTGTAAGTATATGGTATACATATTACATTGTACTTTTTTTCACTTAAAATTATATCACACATTAACCCCTGAGGAGATATATCACTGGCGAATATCTTCTCCCATTCAGTATGCTGTCCTTTTGTTTTCTTGATGGTTTCCTCTGCTGTACGAAAGTAGTCCCATTTGTTTATTTTTTTCTTTTGTTTCCCTTGCTCAAGGAGATATATCAGTAAAAATATTACTAAGGATAATACTAAGAGTTTACTGCCTATGTTTTCTTATAAGAGTTTCATGGTTTAGGATCTTACATTTAAGTCTTTGATCCATTTTGAATTTATTCTTGTATGTAAAGTAAGAAGGTGGTTCAGTTTCATTTTTTGCATATATCTGTTCAGGGTTCCTACCACCATTTACTGAATAGACTGAATTTACCCCAATGTAAATTTTTGTTTTCTTTCTCATAGATTAAATGACCAGATAGGCATGGATTTATATCTGGGCTCTCTATTCTGTTCCATTGTATCTGTTTTTATGCTGATGTAGTTTTGATTACTATAGCCTTGTATTATAATTTGATATCAGATAGTGTGATACCTCCAGCTTTCTTCTTCTTTCTCAGGATTGTCATTGCTATTTTAGGTCTTTTGTAGTTCCATATAAATTTTAGGATTATTTGTTTTAGTTCTGTGAAAAAATGCCTTTGGTATTTTGATAGTGAGTAGATTGCTTTGGGTAGTATAAACATTTTAACTATTTAATTTTTCCTATCCATGAGCAGGGTATATGCTTCTATTTATATCTATTTCTGTAATTACTCTTTTTTATTGTCTTATAATTTTCTGAGTACTGGTCTTTTACTTCCTTGGATAAATTTATTCCTGGATATTTTTTTTGATGCATTTGTAAATGGGGTTGTTTTCTTAATTTCTCTTTCTGAGAAATTCATTATTGATGTATAAAAATGCAATCAATTTCTGAATATTAATTTTGTATCCTGCTACTTTACTAAATTTATTTATCAGTTCTCTTAGTTTTTTGGTGGAATCTTTAGGGTTCTCTAATTATATATAGTCTTGGTTTTAAAGTCTGTTTTGTTTGCTATAAGTATTTCTACTCCAGCTTTTGTTTTTCATTTCCATTTGCATGAAATACCTTTTTCCATTTCTTTACTTTCAGTCTGTGTTTCTTTTGATCTCAGGTGGGTCTCATGTAGACAACATATATATGGGTCTTCTTTTCTTATGCATTCAGCTACAGTATGTCTTTTGATTGGCGCATTGAATCCACTTACATTTAAAGTAATTATTGATAAGTACATAGTTATTGTTTTTTATTATTCATATTTTTATCTTATTTTGTCTGTATGTTTTCTCTCTTCTTCTTAAAGAAGTCCCTTTAACATGTCTTGTAATACCAGTTTGTTGGTGATGAATTCCTTTAGCTTTTTCTTCTCTGAAAAGCTCTTTATCTCTCTTTCAACTTTAAATGATAGCCTTGCTGGGTTGAGTAGTCTTGGTTGTAGGCCCTTGCTTTTTATCATTTTGAACATTTCCTGCCACTCCCTTCTAGCCTTCAAAATTTCTGTTGAGAAATCAGCTGACAATCTTATGAGAGCTCTCTTGTATATAACTAGTTGTCTTTCTCTTGCTGCTTTTAGGATTCTCTCTTTGTCTCTACCTTTGCCATTTTAATTATGATGTGTCTTGGTGTGGGCCTGTTTGGGTTCATCATTTTGGGGACTCTTTGTGCTTCCTGGGCTTCTATGTCTATTTTCTTCACCAGATTAGGAAAGTCTTAAGTCACTAGTTCTTTAAATATTATAGGTTCTCAATCCCTTGCTCTCTCTCTTCTCTGAAACTCCTATGAAGCAAATGCTTTTATGCTTGATCTTGTCCCAGAGGTCCCTTCATTTTGTTTGGTTGGTTAGCTGGTTGTTTCTTTTTGTTGCTTCAGTTGGGTGGTTTCTGCTACCTGGTCTTCTAAATTGCTGATTCGATCCTCTGCTTCATCTAATCTGCTATTGATTTCTGCTAGTGTGTTCTTCATTTCAGTTATTATATTCTTTATTTCTGACTGGTCCTTATTTATGGTTTCTATGTCCTTCTTTTCTGAAATTCTCACTAAGTTCTTTAAACATGCTTATATAACCAGTGTTTTAAAATCTGTCTCTGGTAGGTTGGTTACCTCCATTTCATTTAGTTCTTTTTCTGGAGTTTTCTCTTATTCTTTTATTTTGAACATGCTTTATTGTTTCCTTATTCTTGTTGCCTCTCTGTGTCTGTTTCTATGTATTAGATGGATCTCTTATGTTTCTCAGTCTTCACCTGGTAGACTTATATAGTAAGTGTCTTGTGTGTTCCAGTGGTATAGTCTCCCTGATCACCTATGCATGTGTTCCAGAAGTGTCCCTGGTGTGTGGTACGTGTATTGTCCTGTTGTAGTTGAACCTTGATTGCTTTGGGTGTGTCAATTGCTGGTTTGACACTCAGGCTGACTGACTGTGAGGATTGGCATATACCCACAATATATGAGCTGCTGTGTGGGGGCTGACTCCTCAGTGGGGGATTCTCCAGAGTGGCTCTTGTTCCTATTGAGACAACCCTTTGGGTGTACCACTGTGCTCTGGTGTGGTCTGAGGCTGACCACTGGGTGTGTTGTTTCTGGTGCCTCTTGGGAGGCGCTCCCATGAAAGACAATTTCAGTCTTATCCTGTTACTGGCCCTGTGCTACCTAAGAACTACTAAGCTATATACAATTGGGTGCTATCTGTGCTGGACCTGGAGACGTGTGGGGGTGGCCTTGTCACAGGTATACTTTAAAAGATATGGTTTAATTTTTAAATCTTTTGCATTTCTTTGCATTCCCAAAATATTTATAAATACCTAATTGATGCCTATGTAGGAACTAGTGAGGCAAGTATGAACAAGGAAAATCCCTGCCCTTAGAGGGTTTAAAGTCTAGCAAGGCATAAAAAGAGAAAACTAAACTAGGGTAAGTGTTACAATTGGATGGTTTGAGACACTACTACCCTTAGACCCATGCAAAAAGAGGCCCTTGCCCTGGGCCTCAGGTTTCAGAGAATCCCACTCTGGCCCTCCTCCACCTGTGCCCCTTCTCACCAAGCAAAGAGACTGGGAATCTCTGTAGGGCATCATGGATATGCTCATCTGGAGCCCACAATCCCTACTAGACCCACCTAGGGGAGCAGGGATGCCAGAATTCCTTGATAAAATGCTTCAAACCCACTTCTAGCGCCAGAGAAGTCTTTCCTAGAGCCACCTTCTTGAAGATGGAGTCTGTATTTATGTTTCCATTTGTGGATACTCAAACTCAATTATTGGGGAGGTTTTGAACAGGGTATGAATGTATGGTCTGGGTTGTCCCCACACATGTAAAAGAATCTTCTCACAGTTCTGGATGGAGGCAGGAATAGGAAAGGAAAGAGGCATGGCCATAGACTGAGAACAAGGGGCTGGGGCCATTTCTTTCCAAAGTCCTGTTCTAGCACAGAACTCCAATGATTCTGAAAATTCTAACTTGAACCTGGTTTTCCAGGTGGTTTTGAGGATATATTTGTCAAGGTAGGAGGATGCAGCATACTTTATTTAATGGTTTGTTAGCTTTATTTATAGCTTTAAAATATTTAGACATATGGAATGTGGCCTTCATTTGTATTCTTGCCCTAGGCCCTGCAAATATTTAGGGTAGGCAGGCCTGGTGCAAGGTGCTATGGGGACACCTAACAAAGAGATCTAAGCTTATATGAGGCTGTATAGAAGGCCTCTCAGAATAAATCATGATTTGGCAGAGTAAGTTCTGCAGAGTAGGCTGAGTGATAGACTATTCTACCTATGCAATCTACTACATTTGTAGGCCAAAGGCAAAAAGTCATATGCTCATATTAATAGATGCCAAAAATACATTTGATAGAACTCAAGAAATAGTTGTATTCTAATTAAGTCTTAAGATTCTAGATAATATACTTACCATAATAAATGGTATTTATATAAAAGTACATACTGACATCAGGCTTAAATGGTAAATACTAGCAATGTTACCTTTAAATGTAACCAAACACAAGAATGCAACTATCGTTCAGTTATTTAATATAAATCTTAAACATCCAACCAGTTCATTTTGACAGATGTTAATTTCTTTTTTTTTCCTGGTGGTTTAATGCAGTTTTAAGTGATGAGAAGAACTGCGTTTTCACTTACTTCACCACTTTTTAAAAGTTCTTTACCTCGTTCTGGTTTGTTGTCATTAGTGCTGGTCTGTACCCATTCTTGAAGACAAGAGTTCCATAAAGTTACGGCCTGCTTGTTAAAATACACTTTTGTTTATCTCAAATTTTTCTCTTTCAAGATTCAATGGAAGCCTCCATTTTCCTCTTTATGATCTTTTATTTGTTTGGTCCACCATTGCCTGAAGCTGGTGGTTAGATCAGGAAGCAACTCATTATTCTCCCAAATGGTTCCTGTGTCTTGATTATTAATCTGCATCCACTGGAGGCAGATAGCATCCACTACACCCTCCAGTCCTAACACATAATCAGGAACTTGGCAAAGGAGGAGAGTTATGGTGGAAGTTCTGGCCTGGCTGACTATGAGGAACAAGCAGTTAATTGAATATAAACAAGTCATATGGCATTTTTAATTTGAGTAAGAATACAAGTCTATTTTAAAGTTGTTTGCCTGGTCACTGCCAGGCATCTGTTAGCTACTATGTTTGCAGATTAATTCTCTCTCTCTTTCTCCTTCTCTCCTGTGTTTCTAAACTAGAAATTTCCAGATAAGATTTCAATATTTTGATATTTGACATTTGATAAGGGACCATTATTAAACAATGATTAATGGAAAGAAAAAACATCTTTGTGCAACAGTAGTTTTGATGTTTCTCTCTGACTCCTTCTCAAAGTTTACAGCAGAGCACTTAAGAACTGGGATGCTGCCGGTTCTCACGGTATGTTTTCAGAGAAAATATCTTATTCCAAGCTTGTATAAGATACCAGTCTTTGCTCTCCAACAATTTAGGATCAGTGATAATTTCTTGGACATCAAGCATATTTATTGAGCTTTCCTGCATTAACTAGAAGGCAAGTACTTTTAAGATGTGTGCTTTTGATCCTCCCAGCAGTATCGTTATAAGTTTATAAATCAGGGATTCTATTCAAAAGTTGTCTAGTGGTGCCCTATTCATTTAAATTCAAAGCCTTGGCAAGATCAGAAATCACCTAAAACTGATTCTTCCATTTTTCAAGTATAATTTTGACAATGAAAGTGATCTCTAAGATACTACTTCCATAAAATAACAAAATTCTCCACAGTGGCTTCCCCATATGTCTCTACTGGACCTCACTTCCTAGCACCCTAGTCCCTCCTTTCTTCTCCATCCCCATTACACCCACAGCTCTAGGTCTCATAATGAGTAATCAAATGACAAGTGAAGGACACTGAGATGGCTTTGTCTAGTATTTGGAGTTTCAACATGAAAAGACTATCCTTAGCTTCTACTTGAGGGAGAGCACTTTATTCAGCCCCGCAATTTGCTTCCTTACTTTCTGACTCTCCAGTCTTTTTCTGGTCTCTACTTGGTTCCTAGAGGAGTTTCTCTACTCTTTTTTGACTCCCTTCTGAAGTGGGTACTTCAGTGGATTCTGGGAAAAGGAGCCCTGGTCTGGGCCTGGGGAATCGCTTACTTAGGGCACTGCCAAAATGTAAGACTTGTGTTCTGTTCCCTCCCAGACTTCTGTTCTAGAAAATCAAGTCACAGACAACACCACACAACTGAGTAGGCAATCAAAAGGAAGAAAACAAAAATTACAAATAATCCCATAACTCAACAAACAATGATAAACATTGTTGGTACTTTAGGGTATAGAATGGCATGGCATAGTATGGTATGGTGTGGTATAGTATAAGTAATGCATAAGACATAATTATACTGAACAATTATATATTGTTTAAATAAAATTCAGTTTTAACTAGGTGTCATGTATTTTTATTTTCTAAAGTTAGCAACACAAAAAAATAAGTAAATAAGTAAATAAATAATAACAATAATAATAGGAAATCCCTGGTGGTGTAGTGGCTTAAGGCTTTGGCGCTGTCAACGCTGCAGCCTGGGTTTGATTCCCAGCCAGGGAACTATCCACATACAAAATAATAATAATAATAATAATAACAACAACAACAACAACAATAATAATAATAATAATAAAGCTAGCAACACTATAATAGCTGTAATCCTAACAGGCTTGTTTTACTTTACATACACTCACTAATAATCTCAAATTTTCAAAAATTAAGAACCAGTAAAATAGCATTTCAGGAATAATTTTTGCTCAGGAAATTGATAACATTTGGCTACTCAAGCACTGGATGAAAAAACTGTCTCCTTTGTTGATTAGTAGTGTGTTAATGAAGAAAGTGAGAGTGATTTTAATTTACATTTTTATGTTATTGATTGAGACTTATGACTTCAATATGCACTATACTAGTTGATCACTGTATACCAATTATTTTAGTTGACTCTGAGTACTAAGTGATTAAAGATTTTCATTTAAAATGAAATAAAAGTGAAGTTGGCAGTCTAAAATCTTATAAAGAGAAGATAGAGTAAATTCAGGCAGAATGTATGTAATATCACTGTTTTTTCTTCTCTAATACATAACAAAATGAGAAATGCAATTTTTGTAACCCTCTATAAAGGAAAAAATGATCAGGGGGTTTTGTTTTTAGGAAAAAGATTACAGATGATTTTATTATATTAATTTAAAACTGGATTGTTTTAAATGAGGACCTCATCATGGACATGATTTTTCTTATTTCTGTTCACCATAATATTGTCAACAATGCACTTCTTGAACCTCGACGTGATCTTTAGTCATAATGAGGACTACATGTAAGCTATTTGTGACTTGTCAACCTCACAAGAAATACAGAGAATTGCACCTGAATTATATCAACTCTCTAGATCAACTTACTGTCAATCTTTTGAAAGTATCATATTTCAGACAGCAACTTTATAAATTTGGGCACGAAGAGAAATTCTTTAACAAGCTAAAACATTTTCAAGGTGACATTAACGATAGACATTTGCAGGTACCACATGCAGGCAAGAATTACACAATAGATTTGCACTAAAAAGTTTTCCAAGTTTTTGAATTAATATAACCATAATGGATGAAAAAGAATGGCCTGAAGATTTTCTTCTACTTATCTGCAGACCCATATCCTTCTACTTGCATCACCAAAGATGTGGAACCCAGTTGTGGGAGTGAGTTGTAGAGGTTGGGCAATGGAAAGAATCTGGAGCTGCTCGTTGGGTGTTTATGGATAGTGACGTGGCATCAGGGCTCACAAAGAAACTGAAGGAAGATCTGCAATACTAATTAAGGGAAAAGCAGTTCTCATTTATCGGGCTTGTTCTGGTATCACTTCTCAGTAATAAAAAGAGACTTAAGATAATGTGCAAATCTGACAATTGGAAAGTCAATGAGTTAAAGTGAATATTTGATACCACCTCTTTTTTCTGGTCATCAGGCATCTGTGCTATTTTTGAATATTGTTTTCAGTGTCAAAATGATTTACATAGTCAGAATCTCCCAGGTATTGTTTATAGTAAATATGAGGTGGCAGCAACATCAGAATTAATGCATGTTTTTTACCTGGTATAGTCTTCAACTATATTTAACCAACTGGTATGTTTTTATTGAAGAAATTACTCATCCTAAAAATATGATGC
The DNA here is from genome assembly GCA_004026885.1 of Lyroderma lyra. Lineage (NCBI taxonomy): Eukaryota > Metazoa > Chordata > Mammalia > Chiroptera > Megadermatidae > Lyroderma > Lyroderma lyra. Next base: position 106,603 of record PVJL010002456.1, on the reverse strand, counting down.
TTTTAACTTTCTTTTTCTCAATACATTTGTCCTTTTAACTTTGCTATGTTGGAAGAGATCATTGACAAGATGTGACCAGCAGTTGACCTAGGAGCTGGACTCAGACAATTAATTAGAGACTCTAATCCCTTCCCCTGTCCTTGCATTATGCCCACTGCTCCCACAGCTGGAGAGGTTACAACGATGCAGCCTTGAGAAACTGATGTGTTCTTGAAATCATCTGGACAGAATATGTGACTGAACCCTGTCAAGGACTGTAGGCGATCTTTTAAGGTTCCGGTGGGTGGATGTGGAGATCTAGTCATCTCGTGGTCACCTAAGACAAACCTTGTATGTAAGTTCCCTTGTATGTAAGTTGCTTATTAAACTGCCACCTCCCAACCTAGAGTGGGTCTGTCTCTTACTTGGGCCTTTCCTCTTCCTTTGTGTATGAGAGCCAACTGTGCACCAAAAGCCAGGACTGATAAAGGATACAATCCTAGAGAAAGATGTATACATTTCCTGCCTGAGAGCCAATACTGTAAGTAACCAGTATTTAAATACCAGAGCATTTAAAAATGCAGTGGTTAAGAGAGTACTCTCTGAGCACTGAACTATGTGAATCTGAATGAAAGTGTAGTTGTTTACTATACTTTGTGACCTTGAGGAAGTTATTTAAACTGCCTAACTCCTATCACCTATAAAGTAAAAGTGACATTAGTACCTATTTGACATGGTAATAGAAGTAAAGAGCTTAGCATACAATTTATGGCACATGTAAATATTCAATAAATAATTGATATTATTGCTATGAGAGATATTAACAAGTTTGTTACATTACAGTATAATTCACTACAGAAGTATTTTAATTATCACATTTCCTCATGAGTTTCCTTCCCTCACATATGACTAGCAGAAATACTGAGGTAGAAATCTTTTTTTTCCTTTTATACATTTTCTCCTAGGGGCTGCTGTGTTAACAGCATATAGGCAAACGGGAGATGGAAAGTGATGTCTTCAAGTTAAATCTGTATTTCCCAAGCAAGGTCAGTATAGAAACTTACTTTCTATTTGTCTGGGTGAAGCTTTCCCTTTCTTTCAAAAATGAAGAGCATTTTCACAGAGCCTTTAGGAGACACTGATATGAGAGTATTAGTTGGTGAGAGAGAAAGTAATCATTCCCTCCTTGTGCACTTGAACTGAGAGTCATCAAAGTAAATTATCACCTGTTCTCACATCCCTCAAAATCCTGATTAGTTCTCTAGCAAGTGTACTCCTTTCTGTTACATCTCACCAGCAACTCTTGGAAACATCATGCTTGCTTTTATGTTGAAACTTGAATGATTGTGCTTTAAATAAAGTTTTATCCTTGTATGAAGAAATGACTTGCATGTACTATAAAAGCTTATTTTTCTCAACATAGGTCTATAAATATTGCCTTAACATCCCTTTCAGGAATGCATATCCTCTTATCATTGCTTTTATGCCTCTTTTCTCCTAAAATATTTAAATATGAAAACAATTCTTAAAAAAAAATTCCCACCCTTCTACTATTTTTCAACTAAACTCATGAGGAGAGAGATGAAGTCTAATTTATAATATGAACTATACACTTGGAATCAGAAAACAAACCTTGTGAACAAATTATTTCAGAAAGAAATGTACAAAGATATGGGGGAAGCACTAAATTTGAAATCAAAAGAATTATTTTTAGTTGCTTCCTCTGCTCTTTTATGAACTGTGTGACCTTGAACAGGATTTCAGTTTTATTACCTACAAAATGGGAGTCAGAGTCTGCCTCCCTTGCCTCTTTGAGCTTTAATGAAGAAAAAAAGTAAGATAATGTATGGAATTGTTACATAAATTCCAAATCCCCATTCAAATATTTTTAGCAGTACAGAATTAACTATTCAGCTGCTCTGCAGAAACTCTCTTTAAAGGTTCTGAAGAGTTTGCTGCCTTTTATCATTAGGACCATGCACTGCCCTGCCACGTTGAAGGGCTTTGGGGTTCACGCTGCCAGAACTTCCTACACCACATATTCTTTCTTTGAATGTTAGGATATATTGATAAGAGAGGAATTATACAAAAACACACTGACATTTTTCCTGAAAGATTAGTGAATAATTTTCCTTTATCCAATTTTTAAGAGCAAACTCTTAAAAAGGCACAATATTGATTAATATATTCCTCTCATCTTCATCATATGATATATTCTTCAAATTCTTCATTATCCCCGAGTGGCTATAAAAATCTCAGCTATTCAAAATGATTTTTTTCAGATTTATAACATTCCATAAAAATTTTAAGTGTAAAAAATATTTTCTACTGAGCTAAAACTGTCCCAGCCTAATGGATATTTCTTTTTAAAAAGATTTTATTCTCCATAACATAACATCAAGGTGTTAATTTGAACATGCATTCTCAGAAGGAAAATAGTCATTGGTATTTCTAATTTTAAAACATTATATTAACCAGAATTTTATCCGTGATGTAACGGTATGGAATAAATGACCCCAGAACTCCATTCTTTCTGGGCCTGGAAATAGAATTCTCTTGGCATTTGCAAACATTCATTTCTTGCATACTTTAAATATGAACATTAAAAAATCTCTGAAATGTTTAAAAGGGGAATTTTAAAGAAAGTGAGATATGCCTGGATTTGTCCAATTCAAAATTAACATGGGTAATTTATAAATTGAAACAGAGTATACTAGCTCATGTCAATAATATAATTATATTGCCATGGAATCAGATGTGCTAAGCTTGCTTCTTTCCTCAAATTCTTTTTTAAAACATTTTTCTCAAAATTGGGGTGTTAACCAGGTGTCAGCCCCATTTGAACTAAAAAGTAAGAAAGATAGGAGTTGCCTTAGGGCAACATTTCGCAAAATGTATTTCACAAAACTCTAGGCCCTCAAGATGTTCTTTTTAAAAAGAATTTGTTGCAGGAATGGGATTCTATGGTCAAATAAGTTTGTGAAATATTGTATGCCATATCTTTCTCTTAGATATTTGTAATATGCATTAGTATATTAAATAGTTTTAGCAGCCCTACAGTCAAGCGTATCACAGGCACATTTGATCTGATAAATTTTTTTGATGTAACTCCTTAACAACCTGTAGAGCATACAATTTTGGAAATGTTTCTGTCTTGAAGAAACCTGTGGTATTGAAAGAAAAGAAAGGATAGTAGTAAAAGAGATCTAGACTTTTATCCCATGTCATAAACTACATTGCACACCTTCACGTGAGACATGCAGAAAAGAAAATCTTAGAGAGAAAGATTTATGTCTCTGCTTGTAGTAAGTTGTTATTGGTCCCAGTTCTTTACTCCCACCCCTGCCCAGTCATAGAATTTATTATACATTTTCACCCTGGCCATAGTCTCAGCTCTTGGACATTGTTGGGCTTGGCCATGTGACTTGCTTTGACCAAGGGATGTTAGTGGACCTGAAATGAGCAAGGCTTTAAAGGTGTTTGCCCGGTTGTCTCACCCTTTTACACCACCGTCCTTTCTCTGAGAAAATATGTCTCAGATAGCTGCTGTTACAGATCCTAGGTAAACTGGAGTTAACTGTTATCTTAGACCCAAGCCTAACTGAACATCACCTAGATTGGCCAACACTGGCCGACCTGAAAATGAGCAGATAACAAACAACTGCATATTGGTGTATGCCAGTGAGTTTGGGGGTAGTTTGTTTTGCATTGTTTTCGTAGCAATTGCTGACTTATGTACTGCTTCGTAGGAGTTTGCTCCAAAATAATTAATACTGCTATAAACTGAAAAAAAAAAAACATGGAAATAAAATCAAGTGATGTATCATCGGGCAATGAATTTGTGGATTGTTGGGTTTTTAATTCCCTTAATTCTTAAGTTCTTGAAAACTATGCCCTGTCAAAAGCATGTAATTTTTTGATATCTTACCTGTCTCAGTATGGTTACCCCAACATTTCTAAAGAAAAGATGCTGTCCCAGACAGCCCATTTTTCCCCACTTAAAATAAGGCTGTGAAAAACATTCAACTAACATGAATATAAATTGGAAAAGAAAGAAATCTATAGTTTATACATTAAGACCAAGGGTCCCACAAAATCCCAATTATTACTAAATTCCCTCAAAATATTCATTTCAATTTTACTGCTATTCAGCAAAGCGGGTGACGGCGTAGACCAGAAACTCCCCTGACTAGGGAATTGGTAATTTTGGCTCGGCAGTCGCTGGCCCACCAGGCTGCTCACTGCCATCAGCCAAGGCATTCAACACTGGACCCGGACAAGGGCCCTTGCGATCTTGACAAGAACCAAGCTCCCTTTCTCCCTGTAACACCTCCACTGTCCGTCCTTTTCCTCATTCATATGTACTACGCAGTATTTCTCTCAATTTCCACATTTTCTAGTCTTTTCTGCTTCTTGAATTATTCAACTCTCTATGTATAAAATGGGTGATTATAGGAATTAAGTGATTGGTGTAAAAATGCCTTAGCTGGTTGCTCAATAAATATTGACCAATCTCTTTTCCTGCTTATCCTTAATGATAGTTCAGTGAGATATAAATACCTACATGTATATACCTATCACTGAGTATATAAATATGAATAAAGTGATCATAAATAATAAACAAGTATTAATGATAGCTGTTGGGATTCACATTGGTCCCTCCAGGATTCGATTATGACTAATATTAATGGTCAGCTAAGGAGCACACTATCTAAACAACATCGGGTCTAAGTGGAGGTAAAACAGCTGATCTGGTTGTGAATCTTAGCCCTAGAATTTTCTGTCTGCTAAGTTCCTACCTTCTCTTAAACCCAATTTTCACACCTGAGAATTGGAAGTAATAATACTTAATGAGGTACCATCTATAAAGGATAATATCTAATGGGATATGATATATAAAGGGCTTAACACAATGCCAAACACATAGTTGGCACTCAATAAGTGCTAGCTATTGTAATTACTGTTTGTATGTGATAATATATTTACTTTATAATACAAACAACTCTTTTAAGATAAGCATGCTATTAACATTATTTTAAAATCACTACCTTTATGAGCTAAAATGCAGAGACAAAAAGAAAGGAAGATTGATTGTGTTCATCTCACTCCTGCCACATTTCTAATCTGCTTTACACATCAGATAGCTGGAGTTTAGGGGTATCCTGGAAAAAAAACTGAAGGTTAATGTGTATCATCTACATGCTTCAGAGCATAAGCAAATTACTGGCTCATCATATCAAGGTGAAACACAGTGGAATGAACCCACTGTGGCCACACCTCTGTTTGAAGGCTACCTGAGGAGGAAAAAACTGAAGCATAGCTATTTTAGCAAATAGGAGTAGTAGTGATTAATTACGTTTTACTGTCATTGAACAACTTGTCACCCAGGGAGTAACTTCATATCTCCAATTCTCATAAATTTAATAGAGGTCACATCGTGACCTATGTGGCTGAATAGCATTGCTTCTGAAACCCTGATGGTACTTTTAAGTCCACTGATGTATGAACATCAGCCTCACACACGCTGTCTCTCTCCCATGGAGACATTTTAGTAGGATCTATTGTGGCACCATGTAAAAAGTTACAAGTGATAAGTTCTCTGATTCATTCCTCTTTCGTGCACCAAGATGATAGAAAATTTAAAACCAGTGGGTGTTGTTCTACGGTGTAGAGCTTCTTTCCATTCTGTTAAAGGAATATAAAAAGAAATTTATTAAAATGAAAATACTAATTTTGAGATCCTTGTGGTCTGAACATTTAATTTGGTATCTAAAAAGAAATGTTAAAGATCTCATTGAAAAATGTATAGGTTAGGATGGTGACTAGCTGTTGTGCCTAATTCTCATCCTACCATATGCATTAACACAAATGAAGACACTTCTAAAAAGTGGGATAACTACAAAGATTTGCCAGACACCAGGTGGAATTTCCAAAACACAAGTCCCCAAAGAACAGAGGATAAAAAGTAGATTGTTACCTATATCTATTGCATACCCAATTCAGAGACACTGGCCTTTTACAACTAGACACAGAAGTCTCCAACTTTGGCCATTAAAGACTCATTTCTGGTACTCTCAGTGCTATTTCATCCCCTACTTCTACTACTTGTACTGTTCTTTTTATATTTATGCATAAATAGCAATCCCTTTAACATTTAGGAAATGGATTGCCAAGCAGTGATTTGTTTCACCTTGAGATATGAAATTGAAGAGGTGGTGAAAGAAAAAGCAGTGAGCTCTGGAGGCTGAACTTTGTTTGGGTGTGATGTTTTTCCCTTCCAACTCTTCTGGCAAAGAAAGTTCTCTGTGAAAAGTCTAACAGCATTAGGTGAGCTACAAGAAGGACCAAGAAGAAACCACCAACCCAATATCTAGCAAAAAATTTGGCATAGACCCGTCTCTTACAGAAAGAAAGGCTTTTTAAAGATTTTTTTCATGGTGGAAGAAAAAAAAGCATTAGGGACAAATAGAATCCAAAAGCCATATTTTCCAAAAGAAAATCATCGTGAATTGTAATGAGAAGATCTATGCAAAGTCTAATGGAAGTGTTAGATACTAAGATTTAAAATAAAATTTTAATGCATAGAATAATTTAGGACAATCAGTCTGATGGAGAAGAAAGAGAACTTTCAGTTAAAAAAAAAAAAATAGGTCTAAAGTCCCTGGCTAGGCTCACCAAGGGGCAAAGAAAAAAGACAGAAATAACCAAAATTAGAAATCACAGGAGAGAAATCACAGGAGAGAAATTATGACGGATACCACAGAAATATAAAGAATCATAAGAAAATATTATGAAGGGCTTTATGCCACAAAATTTAACAACCTACAAGAAATGGACAAGTTTCTAGAAACATATAGTCTACCTAGACTGAACCAAGAAGACTTGGACAATCTAAATAAACCAGTCAGCAGTAAGGAAATTGAAACAATCATCCCAAACCTCCCCAAAGGCAAAAGCCCAGGACCAGATGGTCTCACCAATGAGTTTTATCAAGTATTCAAAGAGGAACTAACACCTATTTTCCTCAAACTCTTCCAAAAATTGAAGAGTCAGTACTTCCCAACTCATTCCACAAGGCCAACATAACCCTTATACCAAAGCCTGGTAAGGACAACGTAAAAAAAGAGAAACTATAGACCAATACCTCTGATGAACACAGATACAAAAATTCTAAACAAAATACTAGCATATAGAATACAACAATGCATTGAAAAGATTATACACCACAATCAAGTGAGATTCATCCTACAAATACAAGTATGGTTCAACATATGCAAATCAATTGGTGTGATATACCACATACACTAAAAGATAAAAACCATATTATTATATCAATTGATGCAGAAAAAGCATTTGATAAGATACAACATCCATTTATGAACAAAACACTTAATAAAATGGGTACAGAAGGAAAGTACCTCAACATAACAAAGGCCATATATGACAGACCCTCAGCTAACATCATACTGAACAAGGATAAGCTAACACCTATTCTCTAAAATCAGAAACAAGATAGGAATGTCCCCTGTCACCACTGCTAGTCAATATAGTACTAAAAGTTCTAGCCAGAGCAATCAGGCAAGAGAAAGGAATAGAAGGCATCTGAATTGGAAGAGAAGAAGTTAAACTGTCACTTTTTGCAGATGATGTGATCCTTTACATAGAAAATTCTTAAAATGTCACCAAAAAACTATTAGAAATAATAAACAACTACAGTAAAGTTGCAGGATATAAAAGAAATGGACACAAAGAAATGGAAAGCTATTCCATGTTCATGGATTGAAAGAATCAACACTGTTAAAATGGCCATATTACCCAAAGCAATATACAAATTTAACGCAATTCTCATCAGAATTTCACAGGCTTTTAACTAGGTAAAAGAATCATCACATTCACATGGAACCACAAAAGACCCTGAATTGCCAAAGCAATTCTGTATAAAAAGAATAAGGCTGGAGACATCACACTCCCCAATTTCAAATCTATATTATAGTGTCAATAATCAAGACAGCTTGGTATTGGCAGAAAAACAAACTCAAAACAGAATTCAAAACCCAGAAATAAACCTACAAATATATGGACAGATGATTTTTGATGCAGGAGCAAAATATATACAAGGGAGAAAAGAGAGCCTTTTCAGTAAATAGTGCTGGGGAAATTGGAAAACCACATGCAAAAGAATGAATCTGAACTGCAAACTGTCATCGGACGCCAAAATTAACTCAAAACAGATTAAAGACCTTCATAAAGAACCAAAACAACTGTATACAAAAAAACATCAGTATTAAACTTAAAGACCTTGGGTTTAGGGAGGACTTTATGAACCTGACCTTGAAGGCAGCAAGGGAAGTAAAAGCAAAAATACATCAGTGGTACTATATTGAACTAAAAAGCTTCTGCACAGCAAAAGAAACCATCAACATAGCAAAGACACAACCAACTGAATAGTAGAAAATATTTGCAAACAATACCTCTGATAAGGGGCTAATATATAAAATATGTAATGAACTTTGTACAACTCAACAATAAAAAGTGAACAATCCAATTAAAAAATGGGCAGAGGACCTGACAGACACTTCACCCAGGAAGACATACAAATGGCCAACAGACATATGAAAAAAATGCTCATCCTCATTAGCTATCAGGGAAATGCAAATCAAAACCACAATGAGATACCACCTCACTCCTGTGAGAATGGCTGTTATCAACAAGACAAGGAATAACAAGTGTTGGAGAGGATGTGGAGAAAAAGGAACTCTCATACACTGCTGGTGGGAGTGCAAACTGATACAAACATTATGGAGGACAATATGGAGGTTCCTCAAAAACTATAAATAGAGTTACCATATGACCCTGCAATCCCACTTCTGGGTATCTACCCCACAAATTTTGAAAACCTAAATCCACAAAGATATATGTACCTCCATGTTCATCACAGCACTATTCATGGTGGCCAAGTCATGGAAACAGCCGAGTGTCTTCTGATAGGCCACTAGATAAAGAAGCTGTGGTACATATACACAATGGAATATTACTCAGCCACAAGAAAAGATGAAATAGGGCCATTTAGGACAACATGGACGGACCTTGAAATCATCATGCTAAGTGAAATAAGCCAGACAGAAAAAAAACAAGGACCATATGATTTCACTCACATGTGGAACACAAAGCTAAAAGCAACAGAGAAACAAAAACTCACAGACACAGTCAGTACTTTAGTGGTTAGTGGTTATCTGAGGGTTTGGAGGGAGGAAGGTGGGAAAGAAGAGACAGGGCTCAAAAATATGGTGATGGAAAGAGAACTGACTCTGGGTGATGAACACATAACACAAGACATAAATGATGTGATGCAGAATTGTACACCTGGAACCTATGTAATTTTTACTAACCAACGTCACCGGAATAAGTTTAACAATAAAAAAAAATTAGGTCTAGCCTCTGCTACCAACCAGGGCAAATAATTAGCTCTTTTTTAGCATAGATTTTAATTCCTATGCAATTAGGCAAATTGTTTTATCTACTTCATAGAGATACTAAGAAGTTAAATGTAATTATGTATATGAAAATGTCTTAGAAATTATAAAAACTCATTAGTAATAGAGCCTTTAATATCTTTCATTTTTTAGAGATTGTCCTCCACATTTTTATCTGATTTTTATCACTTATTAATTCTTTACTTATTGCCTCTAGTTTTAAACTGATTCTGCAATTTAATTTTTAATTTCTTTATAATTTTCTTTATGTCCTATGATTTCATAATCTCACTTTTTCAAAATAACCAAAAGAACACTTGTTTTTCATATTTCCTATTTTAAAATCTTTTTTAGAAGTGTTGAGCTTTCTAGCTTCTCAGTATTTGGTTTCATCCCATTTATATTGGCTTCATTCTCAGACAGATATTTGTCTTCTGTAGCAAAGAGTGTCCCTAAGTTTCTGCAATTAAAACATTGGTACCTTGAAAAAGACTACCACATCAGGTGATGGCAGGTCTCTCGAGGAGTTCAGTTCTATAGGATGGGGTAAGAAATACAAACCACGTCAAAACATTACTCTTCCATGACTTAAGCTCATAGAAGTTAACAAGAAAAATAGTGAGAAATCAAAGACAAATAATAAAGGATCTGACCAGATAATTCATAAATGATGAAATATAAATGACTAACAAATCTGCTGAAAAAGTCTATTTTTACAAGTAACTGAGTAAAGCAAGTTGTAAAATTTTAAAAAATAATAGTAAGCCCATACTTTCTTAAATAGCTTTTGGCAAAAGAGATGGAAATAAAAGCTATAAATATTTTTGCTGAGTAAAACACAACAAACTTATATGTAAGACAAACTAAAATAAGTAAGCTAAGTACTCAGCTAAAGATACTAGTAAAAGAACTACAGAAGAAAAAATGCCTAAGGAAAGCGAAAGACAAAAAAATAACAAGACTAGCATGAAAACAAAAATTGGTGACTTAAAAAGCATGATGGCAGAATTAACAAATCTATCTAAGATTTGGTTGTTTTAGAGAAAACAAAATAATCAAACTGACAATTCTAGTTACAAAATAAACAGAGGAAAAAAAAAACGTAGTACTGAGAGAAAGGGAATGACACCACTAGCACACAGGCATTTAAAATGTAAGAATGCAGTGTTCTCCATTGTAATCACAAAATCTGAGTGAAACTGATAATTTTCTAGGAAAATATAAATTAACAAAATTGTTGCAAACATTGAAAACCAAAACAGAACAATGATTAAATAAGAAAAGAAAAAACAAAGGAGATGAAAGAAGCTGGAGTCAAATTTTTTGTTATCTATTTGTTTCAAAATGTTCCAGAGTATTGAAAAAGATGGGAGCCTTCCTAATTTGTTTTATAAAGCCAGCATAAGCCTGACACCAAAGTGTGATAAACATAGCTCAAAAGAAAATTATATACTTGGGGGAAAAAAATCTAATTATACATTTACTAAATGAAAATAAGTCAATAAAATTTGGACTGCCCAGTTTAAAAAATAAATAAAATTCATGAACAAACATTACACACATACACATGGCCAATAGACATGCAAGGTTGAGCCTATCTGATTAGCAAAGAATAATTGGATTAAACATTGCTAATACCTAATATGGATGAGGGTACAGAAGAACTTAAATAATTTGGTAAAAATGTAAAACTTTTCTGGAGAGCACTTTCATGATCTAGATTCTAAAATATTTTTTTAATTGTATACTCCTGACTTGGCAATTCCAATATGTAAGAGTTCATTATAATAGATAGAATATAACAATTTGGAAATGTTCAAATGTGTGGGTAAGGTTGTATTTACCAGGCTCTTCCATGGGCATTTATGACACTGAGAACTTTCAATGTCATTAGAGAAATTCTCACTAGAAAAAAGATTAAATGGGGATCTAGTAAAATTATGCAATTATTTAAAATTGGTATAATTGATATTTATTAACATGGAAATGTCCATCATATATTCAAAGAAATAAAAAATCAGTTTACATAATAATATGGAAAATGAATAATGTAATTGTTATAAATGGAAAGATAAAGATAGATAATAACTAGCTAGATAAATAGGTAGGTATATAAGTAGATATGGATAGATAGATACATCCACATTAAAATCTAACTGGTCATTTTTTAATAAAGTTGTGAAGATTTTTTTTTATAATTTTTTAATTATCTAAACTTCTAACAGTTTAGTAGAGTTCTTCTTACTACCCATGGTGAAGAATCTGTCTTACTGGTTTTAGTCCCAATTTGTTGTGGACTGATACTTTTTTAAACACAGTAAAAAAGAATTGCTACAAAAAATAAAATAAAAATAAGGTATAAACATATAAAACCTAATTTTTTATCTTGAGATTCAACAGACATAATATTTCCCTCTAGAATTTCTTAAAATTTCTAAATGCTTACTCTGATTCCATATTTATCTCATCATGGAACAGGAGTTCATGGAATGACACTATGTAGCCCTGATATAGTGATCACAGACAGACTCTAGGGCAAAGACACCTGGGCACAAATCCCAATTACTAATTCTGTGACCTGAGCCGATTAATTTAAAATTCTCTGAACTCAGTTTTCTCTGTAAAATGAGTGCTATGGACTGAATATTTGTGTTCCCCCCAAATTCATATGTTGAAGCCTAATCCTCAATGCAATGATATTTGGAGGTGGGCCTTTGAGAAGTTGTTAAGTCATGAGGCTGAAGCCTTCAAGAATAGGATTATTGCACTTAAAGAGGAACCCCAATGAGCTCTCTCACTCTCTTTCTGCCATATGAGGTTATAATGAGAAATTAGCATCCTGCAACCTGAAAGAGGTCCCTCCCCAGAGCTTGACCAAACTGATATCCTGATCTTGGACTTTCCGGTCCCAAACTGTGAGAAACAAATGTTTGTTTTATAAGCCACCCATTCTATGGTACTTTGTTATAGCAGTTGAACTGCTTCTAACCAAATGATAGAAATAAAAACAGTGCTTCATATTTTGATTATTATGGAGGTAACAGATGTGGCACACTTAAAACATTGTTGTGGCATATTTAACTATTTAAATGTTTGCATTTATTATCACTTGGATCGCTTTTATTAAAAGTAGAGTAACCAATGGAGAACATAAAGCTGATGATGCAGCAGATAATTTTGAGACACTCTCCTAGAATGCAGAGGTAAAAAAATTTAGAAAACCTAAAGAATGGTAGTGGAATATGCAACTTAAGGATTACTTTCTTAAGAAGAAAAAAAAAGCAAAAACATTGCAGTTGGAATGAGACCAATAATCAAAGCTGTAACTGGAAAAAAATTTTCTAAGCTTTAAAAAAAAAGTCTGAGTACAGAAACATGGAAACACAAATAACTTACCTCTTTCCAGGCAAAATAAATGAATATAGAACACATCAGAATTCATGGTAATAATTTGAATTACAGAAGGATAGGGGAAAAAATACTACATTTTGGGGAAAAGAAAGTTCAACTCTGGAAGTTCTTTTAAATTATGGATGATTTCATAAAAAATAGCATTATGTTTCTTTTCTGCCTGCTAAATAAAAGAACACAAATGTAGAACTATGTATTTAAGGAGAAATGGTTATATCTCAAGAAATGTATACTCAGCCACATTCATTTACATGTGTGAGGTCAGCAAAAATTCATTCTCAGCTATGCATTAGAAAAAAGTTACCATCCCCAGGTCATCTTCTGAAAAAATTACTAGTGGGTGCTAGCAAACTGAAAGATGATTACAAAAAATATAATAATAAATTATACTGAAGTCATTCTACAAAGACTCAACAACTTGCCTCTGTGAGTACCGCTAAACACAACCCTCATCTAATGATAAATTAGAGACCACATAGTGAGAATGTGGAGGGACTGATGTATCTTTTCACAATAGGCTTCTGAATAAAATTTCAGAGCAAGCCTCATTATGAGTTATTAGCTCCTATTATAAATTCAGTTTATAATTTGATAAGAAAAACCTATGAAAGATGTTTTCCCTCTGATAGGATTTATCTTCTCATCTAAAATCTCAGAGATGGTTATAATTGTGCTTTCAAAAAGGGGGTGAGAGGGATCAAATAAAAGACATCAAAATTTTAGCATGATTATGTTTTAACTAAAACTAAATTATACTTTTAGATAATTGTAAGATTCATAGGTAATTGTAAAAAATAATGCAGGGAGATTCCATGTACTGTTCATGCAGTTTCTCCCAATGGTAAGATCTTGTGAAACTAAGGTATCACCACAAGAATATTAATATTATTGATACAGTTCACCAATCCTGTAAATTCTCCAGCTTTATTTGCACTGTGTATTTAGTTCTGTTCAGTTTTATAATGTGTACATTGATGTATTCACCCACCAAAGTCAAGATACAGTACAGATTCCTTCCTGTTATCCTTTTATAACCACAACACCCATCCCGTTCCTAGCCCTTCACAATCCCTAATTGGTTCTCTATTTCTGTAACTTGTCATCTAATTATAAAGTATGTAACCTTTTGGGTTGGCTTTTTTTCACTCGGCATAATTCCCTAAAGATTCATTTAAGTTGTTGCAAGTATCACTCATTAGTTCGGTCTTAGTGCTGAGTCGTAGTTCCATAGTATGGATTTACTACCGTTTAATCATTCAGCCATTGAAGGACATCTAGATTGCTTCCAGTTTGGAGCTATTATGAATTAAGTTACTATAAACATTCACATGTGAATTTCTATATCATCATAAGTCTTCAGTTCTCTGGAGTAAGTGCCCAGGAGTGCAATTGTTAAATTGCATAGCAGTTGTGTTTAGATTTTTAAGAAACTGTGTTTTCTCCTGTGGCTCTACCATTTTACATTTCTATCAGCAATGTGTGATTGATCCAATTCCTCACTGTTTGCAGCTTTTGGTGTTGTCACCAGTTTTTATTTTAGCCATTCTGATAGGTATATAGTGATATTTCATTGTAGTTTTAATTTGCATTTCTCTAATGACTAATGATATCGAACAATAATCATGTCAGTCTTCTTTTTATGTGCTTATATACCATCTGTATGTCCTCTTCAGTGAGGTGTCTATTCATGTCTCTTCACCCATTTTCAAAATAGATTGTTTTGGGGGCTTTTTACTATTGAGTTTTGAGTCCATTACAGTAAGAGAATATCCTCAATGATTTCAATTATTTTTTTCAATTTGTTGAGGTTGATTTTATGGTCCAGTATATGGTTTATATCAGTAAATTTTCAATGGGTGCTTGAGAAAAATATGTATTCTATTGTTGTTTGGTGGAGTGCTTTATCTATGTCAATTACATCCTGTTGGTTAATTGTGTGGTTCATATCGTCTATATCTTTTGCTGATTTTCTTTCTAGTATTTCTATCATTTAGTTAGAGGGGTATATTAAAATACCCAACTATAATTGTAATATAAGTGTATGTTTTAGATTTTTTAATTGAAAATATATAAAAAGGAGCAGGGAACATTAAAAGGAATGCAAAAATTACATATAGCATACAACGTATTATGATATAAAAACATGAAAAAAATTTTTTTAAATGTCAAAATGAATGGCAATTATTCATGGTAATAGGGTTGTGGGTAGCTTAGTCTCCATCTTTTGAGTATTGTAATTTCCAAAACAATATAAAAATTACTGATTGATGTATGGTATATATCCTTATTTATCAATATTTGATAACTCAAATAATGCCATATTTTTCAAGATTTGCTATTCTCTCTTAGATCTTAAGGGATCACTCAAAATTATGTCCAAAACTGTAATAGATGAATTATACAGGGAGAACCTATTAGTAATATCAGTCTTTCTAATGATGATCCTGACTAAAGAAAAATGTGTTGTTGCATTTTTAAGAATGAGACCTACAACATAATATTTAATATTGGTTATTTCTGCTTTTAATGGGCTATGTATTATTTTTACTGTGTTTTTAAACAAACTTGAAGTTCCTGTGTGCCACTATTTCTGAAGATAGGTTTGATATTTATTTCTTAAAAGAACTTTGAGGTACCTTAGGAAAAGTATTTTATAAAGGATTGTTTTCAGAAAATTATCAAATAACTATTTGATTATTAAAATTTGAGCTTGTGATTTTAATTTACTATTGAAATTTTATTTAATATCTAGCTTCTCATCAAAACAACAGCTATATA
Source organism: Lyroderma lyra (assembly GCA_004026885.1). Taxonomy (NCBI): domain Eukaryota; kingdom Metazoa; phylum Chordata; class Mammalia; order Chiroptera; family Megadermatidae; genus Lyroderma; species Lyroderma lyra. The sequence continues at coordinate 90,962 of PVJL010002456.1, read as the reverse complement.
CCCATAAGGGTTCTCACTGCATTTCCCCTTAAGGGTTATGCTTTTAATTTGTCCATGCCTCATTCAAAAATACTTTAGGCTTCACTTTGAAATAAAAAATTAACACCTAATATTACTTTTTTCTAATTCAAAAATCTTCTCACTGGTATACTGTATCAGGTAGCTTAAAAGTTTCTATTTCCTTATCTCTATGACTTATTTCATCTAAGACTTTGTATATAGTCTTAAACAAATATAACTTGAACAAAGTTACTCTTTCTATATTCCAATAAATTTATACCATATTAAAGTTTTGCATCTCCTGGATAATTAACTTTTCAGTCTTTACAAATGTCTGCATAGAAATTCAAAAATTCAGTAAAGTATCTGGATGATATCAATATTTTGTCTACATTTACCTATCATTCTACACTTAAATTCAATATATTTTATAAGTATTTGCCTCATTGCAAAGTTTATTTCAAAGATATACAAGAACTAGTGAAGCAATCCTTGATAAAATCAAGAAAATTATCTACGACACTTGATTGATAAACAAGATTACCATATACATGAAGCCTACCCAACAAGCTGCCTGTTTTCCATTTTAATGTGAATTGAAAATTTATCTTTGTCTTTCACTGCTCTCTTGTAGTTTGGTTTCATGAAGTATTCTCTTCCATGTGTTAAGATTTTATTATATTTATTTCTTTTCTGACCTTGAGTCTCACAGAAGTAGAGAAAACTGCAGATATTAGAAGATCAGGCATTTATTCTTCACTTTGTCTACATGTTCATTGACAAAATATTTACTATTATTAAATCTGAAAGTGGGCTTCCTCTGGCCATGTAGTATCTGAATGTCCTTATGGAACTACTCCCCCGACTACTCCCTGAACGACTCACACTTGTATCCCACAATAAGCGTGCCTCAGAAAGAAGCTTGTCTGCTCCATTACATCAGGGAGGAACACAGATAGGAAGGGACAAAGAATATACAATGTGTGGCTTTTGTTTGTTTGTTTCTATAATATTTTATATGAAGAGTCCAGGAGGTATGAGTATTCAAGGCTTGAAAAAAAATGCTGATTTTATTTAGAAGATAAAAATAATCAAGAAGACCTAGAATGTTAATACTACTATATACTAACCAACAAAACTACACAATTTCTATTTATTTTGTTTCTAATGATTTAGGCTTTAAAAAGAGCTATGCCATCCAAATTTTTATTTTTCTGAAAAATTTCTTTGTTTAGTTATTTCTGGGTCCTGTGGGATCAGATTGGTATAAGAGCAAAAATGCTATCTCAAGCTGCCATGTTCAAACCAAAATACTTTCTTAACTGATATTTTAAGTTCTGTTTACAACCACATTGACATTTATAAGGTCAGACATCAGGAATAGTTATAAAATCAGTGTTAAATGTTTGTCTCTTTTATCAGGTAATCTTTATGAAGCATGCAGTTAGCATTGACTAAGGTCTTTTATGTTGTATTTTCCACAAATTGTCCTTGCTTTTTTTTTTCAAACTAATTAAAAGTGTTTTATAATATATACTCTGAGAGTACATAAGAATATGAATAAATGTTGAATCTTTTCTAAAGGATAATTTGGAGGTGGAAAACCCTTATATTTGATCATGTATATATAGTTGTTACAGGAAGAAAGACAATAGCTAATATATCTAAAGGGCTGTTATAATTAATAAGAAAGAGATTGACTTGTTAATGAAAATAGACAAGGAATAGACAACAGGAATATACACAAAACAAAATAGCAAAAATTTATGAAAAAAAGACCTATCTAATGCAAATTGATGCAGTAACTTTTGTCTGGCAGTTAGTAGTAAATACTCAATAAATAAACAAATTTATGAAGTAGCACTTTTACTCATCAAAATGGAAAAGAATTTAAAAATAATATCAATTCTCAGAATTGACAAAATATCAGCAAAAGATAATAGAATCAGATAACTACCAATTCAAACTAAGGATGTTAAACATCTACATTCTAAATTCTCTTTTAGTTTATAGTTTTTGGATAAAAGTAATAATGGAAATACATTTTAGAATAGGATATAGCCATTCTTGACCAAATTACACTTTAAAAAATTAATTGACAATAATATTAATGTAAATGGCAAGCCAATTTTCACTTAACTTATAAAAGAAAAGTTAAAATATATCATTTAAACAAACGGGATTTGGAATGTAAGAAACTTTATATTAAGGTATATATAAATAGGTATTAACTCCAAATACTACTATCCCTGGTGAGAAAATTTCCCCCAGTATGTATACAAATAAAAATAGAAAAGAGCAAATATGCAGGTATCCTGAATAAAATCACTAAACAGAAGGTGGAGTTTCTCCTTCCCCATCTCCAACCTTGATTCCACGGAACAGTAGGAAATTCTGAGGGGAAAACGTATTCACCTCCCCTTTTCATGTTATTGACACTTCTTAATGTTTGGGGTTCTCCAAAATAATTATTTATTTCCTCTACAACTTTATCCATAGTGCCCAGAAACCAATGACTTCCTGGAATTTTTATTAAAAATTCTACATTCTTGCCATGGTTTTCAGATACTGTGGCCTCTGCCAATAAATTCTAATAAATTTTTACTTCTTTTCTTTCAATAACATCCTAGAGAATATGATTCAGACTCAGATTAATCACTGATGATGTTAATGGCTCCTAGGAGTTTACTTCCGATACCCCTTATTATATTAAATCAAACTTGATAGTGTGCTAGATCATTGCTCAGCTGGGTTTTCATAAAAGCACTGGTATTTAATATGATTTATGCCTGGTTTTCTGTTAACATCTTTGCTTATTGTGTGCTTTATTTTTAAAACATACATTCTTAGCAAATGGCACTCCTTTAAGACATATCACACTTTTAAAATATTTTACAGGAAGCATTTTACAGTAAAATGTGTTACTTATTTTATATTATAGTCACGTAATAGTGAACAGGAACAATTTATTTAATTTACAATCAAAATATTAATATTTAACTTGTAGTTTGGAACAAGTATGTGTACATACATAGGTTTTGTTTATTTAAAAGATCAATTATATTTTAATATTATTAAGAAATTTAAAGTACTTTATTTTTTTAAGCTTTGCAGCAAAGGGGCAGCTCTGGGAAAACCATTTGATGCACCTGCTGAAGATATAGCAAGCGTGGCAAGTTTTATTGAGACAAAGCTTGTTACATGTTATCTACGGATGAGGAAACCTGACCTTGCCTTGAATCATGCTCACAGGTAAAATGAAATATTAATAGCCACAAGTAAGTACTATCTATGCAAGTAGAGAGTATTATGTGAATTTGTATTATCAACTTCCATTCCATTTAAATTTAAAGACAAAAGAAAAAAGGGCATCTCAAAACCTAATGAAGGAAATAGTCATAAACACCTATTTTATAATTCAGGGCAAAATAAAAAGGCGTAACTGTAGTAGCAAATTACTGCAGGAAGAAAGGAGGGAGCAAATAGGTGAGTAAGGGAGGTGATATTGAAGGATGAGAAGATTTTCAAAACTGCACCAAATATGGAGAATGGTGGAAGGGAATTTCAACTGTGAAGCATAGCAAAGGCTAGAAAGTCTGTGGCTTATTCGGCAATAGCAGAGCTGATGCCATGTATGCTATGCAGAGTGTGAGAGCTGTCCAAAAGTGTGACACACTTTTTATGTATGTCCTTAAAGTTTATTTGTCATAGTTCTATTCTTCTTTAGAACTCTGTATCGTTACGTCATCTTGTGACTTCCTAGAATCCCTAGGGTGACCAAGGGATATCTTTTTTTCTATAACAGTATTCTTCTCTTACGGCCTGTTTCTTAAAAGTTCTGCTCTTCTCATGGGTAATAATCAGTTTAATCTACACCAAAAATAAAGTGATTGTGTTGTGCCTTTCGGATAACTCTTTCCTTAAAATTATAATGCCTCTATATCTCCTTGCCTGACTTAAAGCAGTTTATCCAGAATATTTGTCTGGTTCATTCTCAGGTCTCATAGCCTATACTTCTTACAAACAGCAAAACTAATACCAGCATGAGAGCAAAATATCTGCCCTGTTACTAATCACTAGGAAATATAACTATCAGTTATATTAAGACCTATTATATATCCAGGAGATCTGCCAACAAGGTAAAAGTCACTTACAACTTCACATCCAAGAGGATGTAAAAGTTCTACCCAAGATTCTTCACAGCCCCAAGGAGATCGCAAGCTTGTAGGCTTAAGCTTGACATCAGGGACAAGCGGACAACAAAATCACTTTGAAATTCACAAGATAACCTGCTTGAAAGAAATTTTCCTGCTTAAATAAACTACAGAACCTAAGTCAGATTTCTCTTTGACACCAAAAAAATATTCAGCTCTCTATATTTTTCCGGAAACATTCTTTGCAACCATAGTTTCCAAACCCAGTATCAGGATATATGACCTGTCCAAGAATTAAATTTCATTTCCATATGAAAGAACCAATATTGGAAATGTAACATGTATTTTAGTACGTCAGTGTGTTGGAATTTCTGTTCTACTTGGGTGACTTGTGAACGTATTGGAAAAAAATATTTGAAATTGAGACTAGCTTAGAAAATCTATAGGCATTTGTAAAAAATAATGAATTAAAATGCTAAAAGTGAGTATGTATCTCCTTCTTCATGGTTTTCACTTACATAACAAAGGCTACCAACATGGCCTATAATTTTAGAAAAATATCTCCTGGATATCAGAATGGTTTGACAAAATTTCAAATCACTTATAATAATAAAATAATTGGTATGATCAGGTCAAAATTCTGTTCAGTGTTACAAAAACAAGTAATGAACATGGGTCAAAAATTCCACTAAAATCCAAATATGATAAACTATTAAATTTTACAGTTCCTGAGGATGCAAGGATTGCTTTCAGTAAGTTCACTGTTCAGACTTAAACACTTTCACTTTACAACTAAAAGTGCTCTTTCAAGACCTTGAAAATTACTGAGGGAAGAATATATAAAGAAGAATAGTCAAATGGTCTTCCCTATCATGCTAGAATTAGTTTTGTATCATTTTATTGTATTGTAAAGTAATTTTTGCTTCTGTTTCTAAATTGAATGTTAAGTAAGAAATGCAAATCAATAGAGGTTAAATAATCAATTCATACAATTAATAATGCATCAAATGAAAGAAATCATTTTGCTGGGTTTGTCATATTGCAGAACTGCAGAAGTGAGTGCATATGGTTCTAATACTACAATGTTTTTAAAGATCTCTGATTTAAAAGCAGATTCTGAAGTGTAATCAATAAATATATTTCTAAATTAATCAATCAGAAGAGCTTACAACCATTAGTTATATACTGAATGCAAAAGTTTCCTTTTGTATTATTACCATATTGTGATGGTTGATAGTAATCATGGATCTAAATTAAAATACCCCTTTTTTGCATTTATTTTCATTTGCTGAAGCATCCTTTCTTTAATTTTATGTAAATGTGAAGCCTACTGTATATCTTTAGGAGATTCGTTAATGCAAAAATTAGCTTAAAACCATTATGTAGCTTTGTTTCTGATAAAAAATATTGTTTTGTCATGTAGAAGACCACAAGGATCTTTTTAAATTCAAGAGAGATACATTTTGAAAATAATCAACTGTGTATTGCCGTTTAAAATGTGATCATAAGTGATATGAAGGCTTTAGGAACAATTATTAACACAGTTTTTCTTTTTTTCTAATAATACATCCAAAGTGGCAAACATGTTTATCTTTTTTTTTTATTTCAACCAAAAGTGATACCTAGATTCACCAATCAAACATATCGACTCTGTGCTCACTTCATCAAACTAGTGCCATTGTTTCTCAGTATGTGTTTTGAACATTCTAAGATTGATTACTAATTACTGCTATCTTATCAAGAGTAGAAATTCTCTTTCCACCATTTTGGTGCCTCTGGAGGCCTGCTGGGGAGAGGACTTCTAAAAGACTAATATGTCTAGAAGGCGGTGGACCAAGCCCATTTTTGCTGGCTATAAACGGGGTCTCCAGAACCAGAAAGAATACACAGCTCCTCTTAAAATTGAAGGTGTTTATGCTCGAGATGAAACTGAATTCTGTCTAGGTGAGAAACGTACTTATATGTACAAGGCAACACACACACACACACACACACACACTCCTGGTGGCAAGTCAAACAAAACCAGAATAATCTGGGGAAAGGTAACTCGTGCTCATGGAAACAGTGGCATGGTTCGTGCCAAATTCTGAAGCAACCTTCCTGCTAAGGCCATAAGATACAGAATCTGTGTAAAAATGCTGTACCCCTTGAGGATTCAAACTTAACTGAAAAGTAAATAAAGTGGATTTGTTCTCTCATAAAAAAAAAAAAAGGAATAGAAATTCTGCTATAACTCTTGTATTATATAATTATATCCTGAGGTATATAATTGTAAAGATTCTAATGATGCATGATACTTTTTTGCATATTTCCCACCATTAGATTTTGGTTTGTTTTTGTTGCAGAATTTTGTTGCCATAGGTGACAGGCAAAATGAAGTGTTAAGTACCAAATATGTAAGAACAGATCTTATTTTCAAAATTGTTTGATAATGGTTACATTTACATTCATTCAACAAATATTTATTGAGTGTCTACGAAGAGCCTGTGCTAGTCAGTGGGCAGACAGTTGAAAACAGAAAATATATGGCATCTATACACATAGAAGTGGCAAACAAAGATAAAAAACAAATACTAATAAATATATGACCAAAAAAGAGTGTGATAAATGCTATGAAGTACATAAACATCGTCTCCTGTTACAAAAGCAGCATGCTATACTAAATCAGAGCACAGAGTCTGGAATCCGACTGCCAAGGTCCAAATTCTGACTCCCTTACTAACTTGTTATCCTGAGTTTAATTCTCTACAAAATTGGATTATAATAATAGTACCTACTTCACAAGTACGATATCACAAACTTTTGTGAAAAATAAGTATAAACTCATCAATTTTTTTATTGCAGCCATGAAAGAGTTACTGGTTTGGGGCCTGCCTTCCTGCTGTAAACAACTGTAGCACTGAACAAGATACATGAAGCAATTGCTTTCAGGCATTGGATAGTAGTCACAGCAGGACTGACTTTGATCCTTGAGAGAAAGAGAATATACATTGTGAACCTCACAAATTTCTCAGCTTTTGGCTGGGGTTAATATTCATCCTGAATTCCAGGAGGTGGGAATCAAGTTAAACTACAGTCTTGATGAGCTAAGGATGCAGAGATTAGAATACCAGGCTCCCAAAAAGAGCCGTAATTTACACAGCAGGTAGCCAAAGAAGAGGTAGCTGTGTGAGGAGATTGAGGATAGACATCTGCATGAGGATTTACTGCAAATTCTTGGCCAATGTGAAGAGTGAGACTTCAAGTAGCGGAGATCTCCTGCTACAGAACTAAATGCTAAATGGAAATATTAGAGGACCTGTAATGATAGAAGATGTTGGAGTACCAATGTGAAAAGACCTTATTGACTACCTCAGGCATTCAGTTGAGACCCCAGAAAAGCCACACTTTAAGAGTAAAGATTATACCTTCATAAAGGACCGTATCTTGGGATTGAGCTCAAAGCCAAAATAGACCTGCCCTAAAATGGGCTAAAACCAAACCTGACAAGAATAAGAGTATTCATTATTTAACTGCCTCATAGAAAAAAAAAATCAACAACTTTTCAAGGATAATCTGATTTCCTACAAAGTTTTATTCAAAATGTTTAATATAAAATTAAAAATTATTACACATGCAAAGAAGTAATAAAGTTAGACTCATATTTAAGAAAATAAACAGTTCTTAGAAAACTATCCCAAAAATATGCAGATATTGGAATCAGTAGAGAATTAATAAAGAAGCTGTGAAAAACATGTTTAAGGATCTTGAGGTGAAGATAGTCATAATAAGTGAAGAGATGATGGAATCTAACAGAAAAAAAAAGAAACTGTAGAAAGAACCAAATGAAGCTTTCTCATAGATTAATAAAATATTGGAATTTAAAAATGCACTGCTAAAGAAAGGGTTGGCGAATCTCAAGAAAAATCAGTAGAAATTACTCAATATGAATAACAGAGAGAAAAGAGATTTTTAACAATCAGTCAATGCTTCAGTGATTTGCTCTCAGGGTGTTAGCATACATGTGATTGAAGTCTCAAAAGAAAGAGAAAAAGAGCACGAGACATAAAAGTAATTACTGGAAATTCCACAAATTTGGATTTAAAAAGAAAAAGAAAATCTAGCTCCAACTAAGATAAATACAAAGAGAACCACATCTAGGAACATCATAATGAAACTCTTGAAAACCCAAGAGGGGCAGGAAATATTAAAGGCAGCCAAAGGAGAACAACACATTATGTCCAAGGTAACAATGATACTAATAACAGGTGACTTTTAATCAGAAATAACCAAGGCCAAAATACAACAGAATGACAACTTTAAAGTGATGAAAGAAAAATAAATAATATCAAACCAGAATTACATATTCAGCAAAAATATTCTTTAAAAATGAGAGGGAGATAAATTCATCTTTATATAAATAAAAGTTTTAAAATTAATCTTTAGCAGATCTGCAGTTTGAGAAATGATGAGGTATTTCAAGCTGAAGTAAATGACATGAAATTTGGATCTACGAAAAAGGAATGAATAGCACCAGAAATGGTAAATAAGTGAGCAAATATGAAACACTGTTTTTCTTCTCAAAATTTATTTAAGATGAATGACTATTTCAAAGAGATTAACATTTGTCATATAAGTAACAAGACTAATATTTCAATGTGAAATATTTGACTACAATGCCACACAGGCTGTGAGAGGGAACACAAGTGGAATTTTACTGCTAAGATTTTTACATAAGGTAGTGCAATATTAACTCCAAGTGGCCTGTGTTAAATTAAGGATGCATGTTATAATCCTGAGAGTAACTATTAAAAAATATAAAAAGCACAGCTAGGAAGCCAATAATGGACTTAAAATTATATACTAGAGAATATTTAACAATTAACTGAAAATAAGGGGAAAGGAGTAATGGAGGAACAAATAATGGAAGCAGCACTGGATGATAATAGCAAGATAGTAGAGTTGAACCAAACCATATTAATAATTGCACTAAACATACATTGAGTAAACATTCCATTTAAAAGAGTGATTAGCAGTCTACATTAAATCACAATATTCAACTATATGTTATCTACCAAAAGACATTGATTGAAAATAAAGGGAAGGATAATTATGTACTGTGTATTAAACATTAAAACCTTTTTTTATATCAGATTTGCCTATGTTAATATCAGACAAAGTCGACCTCAAAGAAAGGGGTATTAGCAAAGATAAAAATAAGTTTCAATAACATTTTGAAAAAGTGAAATCTGAAAGAGCTTCTTCTCTAACCACAGTGGAATTAAATTAGGAATCATTAACAGTAAGCTATCTAGAAAATTCCTTCAAATACTTGGAAATTAAATAATATGCATCTAAATAACCATGTGTCAAAATATAAGAAAATCAAATAACCAAAGGGATGGGTTTGAATCTCTGCTTCATCACTTACTAGCTTCGACTTTCACAAGTAAATTAATTTCTTTTTGCTTCAGTTTTCTCATCTTTAAGTAAACTGATTGAAGTCATTGCTGAATCTCAAAATATTTGAGATTTGTATTTATTTCAATCCCACCAACAACAACAAATGCAGATTCTTTTCAGTGGTAACAATACCAATAAACTGTTATATGCATGGAGGAGACTATGACTATTATTTTTTAAAATATCCTTTTTGAACCCCAATAGATACTCCATAAAGTAGCAAATTTGAAAACTTCTATGCAAATACAACTTCTGGAGTCTCATTTTCCACAACTTTGAGGAAATTAAAATGCTTTATATGAGCTTAAAGCATTAGAGATATTCATGAGTTTTAGAATAAATTGATTTATAGTGGAAGTAAGAAAACTTTTGCAAATTTCTTGCAGATCTCATGAATGAGATATTTTAAATACAACAATCTTACAACTTAATAGCGAAAAAATGCATAACTTGATTTTAAAAATGGATGGAAGAACTCAATAGACATTGTTTCCAAAGAAGACATACAAATGGCCAACAGGTTTATGAATAGGTCTCAACATCAGGGAAACGCATGTTAAAACAATGAGATATCACCTCATACCAAAGGATTGCTAATATCTAAAAGACAAGAGATAACACGTGTTGCTGAGGGTGTGGATAAAAGGGAATCCTTTGTACGTTATTGGAGGGATTGTTAATTGGTATAGCCATTATGGAAAACAGTATGGAGTTTTCTACAAAAATTAAAAGTAGAACTACCTTATGATTCAGCAGTTCCACTACTGGATATATATTTCCAAAGAAATGAAGTCAATTATCTTGAAAAGGTATCTGCACTCCTGTGTTCATTGCAACATTATTCAAAATACCCTATGTGTGGAAACAACCTAAGTATCCATTGATGGATATATGGATAAAGAAAATATGATATATATATATATATGTATATATATGTATACATACACACACACACATAGAGATACATATATACACAGTAGAACATTAGGTAGCCATAAAATGGAAAAAATTCTGCCATTTGTAACAATGTAAATGAGCCTAGAGGACCTTACACTAAGTAAAATAAACCAGATACAGGAAGACAAATAGGTATGATCTCGTGGAATCTAAAAGTGTCTAACACATACAACCAGAGAGTAGAATTGTGGTTACCAGGGCCCAAGGCATGGAGAAAATGGGGATATTGGTCAAAGAATACAAATTTTTTATAAGACGAATAAGTTGTTATTTCATGGTGACTATAGTGAATAATACTGTATTATATACTTGAAATTTGCTAAGAGAATAAATCTTAAGTGTTCCCACCACACCAAAAAATAAAAAATAAAAACATAACTACGTGAAGTGATAGATGTGTTAATTAACTTGACTATGGTAACCATTATATCAAACCATCACATTTTACACCTTAAAATATACGGTTTTTATTTGTCAAGTATACCTCGATAAAACTTAGGGGGAGATAAAAATAAAAATAGTTAAACAAAAATAAATAAATAAATAAAATTTGGCCATTGAATTCAACAAACAGTTCAGTCACATTACATGTAAAGCAAAATAATTCTCACACTCTTATATGAATGTAAACAAAAGCACTAATAGTAAAACAAAAGAGAACATTGCTGGTACCAATTTCTTGATACAAACAAATGTACAGGCTATTAAGTTTCGGTTTTGATATTGCTAGGAGGGGGATAATCATAGAAAAAGCAGTGATTTTACTTGAATATATATAACCCTGGATACTTCACACTGTCTTGCTTTGGGCTAACATACATGACTGTTTTGATGACATTGGCATTCATTTCAGAAATACATTATCTATACTGATTTTTCTCAACTCTTAAAGGAGGGATTTGAGTTAGAAAATCCCTGTTCCTTCATAGTTTGAGCCTTCTATGATCACTAGATTACTGGTTATTTCTTCTAATTGAATGAAATAAGCACTATCCATGTGTGTTTGTGTGCCCGTGAATGCATGTGCATTTGTATGAGCTTGCAAGTATGGAGAAAACAAAAGGACATCATGACATTGTCATTTTAAAGCTATCTGGTTGGACATCTTGCAATTTAGGCACTTCGCTTCTTGGAGAAGTTAGGCATGCGACAATACCGTAAAGCCGTAAGGACCTTTATGTCTCTTACCATTTTATCCCCATGAAAATATATCTACCTGTAAAAAACATTCTTCTTCTGAAGATTGTATTAAACACTCCAAGTTTCCCTTTCAGTTCTAAAAAATATAAAAACTTGTCAATTTCTTTGGAAGGGCAAAGCTCATGTTCACTGTATCATACTGCGAGGCACCGCCTGCAGTGCAAAGGTGACCACATTAAGACATAGTTCTCAGGCAAGAATAAGAACAAGCAACACTGAACACATAACATGGAATAGGTGTGAACTAGGCTTGTCATATGCTGCTTCAGTTAGTCCTTCTAATAACTTTCTGAGAAGGTTTCCTTACTACCATTTTACAGATGAAGGAACTACATTCCAGCAAACCTATGATATCACAGAAATTTTTCTTTCTCCTAGAAATTCTGGCTGTCTCATTTCACTCATAAAATGATAAAAATTATACTGTCTTTAAAACCTGGAGGGGCTCACATAAGGGCTGAGGTAGCAAGGGATGCAGTGGGCATTGTCCCTGAAATCATAAAATCCAGGTGAATACCACTTCACTGATTGCTTGAGAAAAGGCCTTGCTTTCCTCATGTGTGATTTGTGGATAATAATAGTAAGTCCACTGTACAATATTGATACAACACAGCTTGCGATGTGTGATACAAATCACAAGACCCTATCATGGCCACTTTTCTTCCTTTTACCTAAAGCCCTGGCTCTTTGTGATTATCACCTGAATTAATGAAATAGTCTTGCAAAATAAACGCATAGCCTTATCTGTGTAAATAGACAAACAAACAAACAAAACTTAAGAAGAAACGATCATGAAGATTAAAGCCAATAAATTCCATAAAATAATTAAATACAGCCGTATATTACCTAAGGAATAGAAATGTCTACATGTCTAAAAATCATCATTTGCTTATCTTAGTAAAACACAGGAAACAGGATGCTGATGGCTCAGACACCCGATTAGAAGTTTCTTTTCTGGAGGAGGAAAAAAAAAAACAGGGAAAAGTGAAGAGAGTCAAGGAGGGGAGAGGGGTGGGGAGGAACAAGAGAAGGAGAAAAAGAAGGAGAAGAAAAAGGAGGAGAAGGGGAAGAGGAAGGAGGAGAGGAGGAGCGTGGAAGATAACAATGTCTGATGAGAGAGGAACTGGAAGACTCAGCAAAGGCAGAAAAACACAAGCTGACCCCCTCTTGAGTTCAATAATATGCAGTTTCTGTAAATGGATCAGATTCCTTGAGTTGTCTGTCCAAGTTTCAAAAGATGTGATAAAAGGACCATACTCTATTTGTAGTAAATGTATTTACAAACTTTCATGCTTCTATTTGTAATTTTTTCCATTACATAGAGCTTGCAATAGATTCATTAAAACAAGTCTGCCTACAGCATTCCTGTATTGCCTCCGTTAGACTTTGCCATTCCTCCCATGGCTCTTTACGCAAACGTCATCTAACTTTGTCTTTAAGTTCACTGCACTTGGTTTGTCTGCCATCTTGTTTGATGGTTTATGTCTCATCTCTTTCTTTTGTAACAATTTAGACTAGTCTTAACTCTGGGGTCAGTATCCACTTGACTTTTATCTTTCCTTCCTATTAACTCATTGATAGAAAAATGGCTCATAAATGAAGAAGCAGTGTATTACTGGAATCCAATGGTACTCTCAAGCTCTTGAAAAACAGACCAGGGGGTGTTCATGCACAGCACTCTTGCTCTAAGTGCTGCCTTCAGGAAATGTTCGTTTTGGTCCTCAAAGCTGACAAGGAGACTGCACAGACACTCCTCATGAGCAGGTTTATTCCTATGTCACTTTAAGATGATCCTATTACATGTTTCCCACTTCCTAATACACCAGTTTTAAAATCTGTTCTGCTAAGTTGAACAGACCACTTACCCTTTCTGCAGCCCCTTCCTCTGTAAATCCTCACAGGGATATCAAAAGCATTCATATACCTGAAATGTTTTAAAATATGTAAGTGGTTTGCCCCGGGGTAAATACAAATAATAACAGAAGAGATATGTGTGTTTCTACTTCCTGCAAGGTCAATTGATTTTTAAAAGTTCTATATTTTCCAGGATTAATTCTGTAATTACAAACGAAGAAAAGAAGAAGAGCTGTAACTTTCCTTGTAATGTAGTGAAACAAGCAAAGGTCTGGGTTTAGGCCCCTTCAACATCTCTGACTAGCCCTGACTTTAACAAGTCACTGAACTTTTCTTGGCCTTTGTTTCTGTATCTCTGAACAAGGGACAATGACAATATCTTTCTTAACACTCGAAAGGGGGTCAAATGATATTATAGATGTGAAAGTGTTGTGCAAATGGAAAATATTTGTGCAAAACTTAACCTTAAGTTCACCATTGTGTTTTATTTTCAAACACACCAAGTAACTAACCTGAAATTTTAAGAGTCTAGAATTCACAAACTTCTTTTCACAAACACAGTTGCTCTAGTTAACACAGTAAGCAGTCAATCTAATACCAACAAAGTGAAAACTATTTTGGTGGTTCCCATGGTGACACTTGTTTTTAGCCTCTGCGTGCAAAAAGATTTCCAGACAAGCAGTTAGAAAACGGAACAGGTCAAGACCAGTACTACAACTGAAGAAGTCTAGGGAGATACAAGAAGGTGATGAATACTGAATGTCCAAAATGCTAAAAATAGCTAAGGAATTAATTATTTTTAAAAGGAGGGGAAAATGGAGGACTGCCCACATTTTTAAATTGAATCAACACTGCTTTGAGGCATTAAAGCTTATTTCCACCCAATCTGCCTCCCACAGTTTATATGATAAAATTGAAGTTTGCATCTTGTTTTCAAAGCAACTTTCCTCAATGACCTCCCACCCTTTCAGTCCCAAGGATCTTTTCTGGAGTGTTTGGCATGGAGGAATCACGCTATTACATGAAGGGCTGCACGTAGCAAGAGACAAACCTGGAGCAGACCAGATTTTATGGAGCAGGTGTACAAGTGAAACGTGACTTAGATGGCTGCCCCTACTCATTTTATAGCTCTTGCCAGCCTGTGTTTGATATTTTTGATCATTTGACATTTCACATGTTCTCTTTACCTATATTCCAGATGGAAATCTCTTGTTGGTTGTGCCCGACCTGCTCTCACTTTAATACTTTACCTTAGAAGGGCTGACTAGCTTACAAATATAGGTCTCACTCTACTGTCTATTTTACTTTTCATAATTCATGAATATGTACTTTATGGATATTTTCATGGCTATTGTACGCTACTGACAACATAGTACTAGCTTCAACTAGCATTTTGCAAGTCCTGGGGTTATACTGCTCTTGCTGTGTTTATCTAAACCCTTCTTCATTTCCTGTTCTGTTGCTATAGCAAGAATTCCACATGTTCATCCTCACAGGCCTGTGACCTTGCCTCATTTTTCACAGAAGTGTGAAGAGCATCCATATGTTACGTTACAGCACCTTTAGTTTGAAAAGAAATGTCTCCTTGATGGCACCGCCTGTACCTTAGCTCACAAGTTATTCCTGTGATATACATTTCTTATGAATCTTACGGGAAGATATGCAGACCATGTGCCTTTCCTGGGTTATCAGAGGCAAAATAATTTTGCAATTGGATATAAGTATTCTTAAAATATTACCAATTATCATGCTCGTGTTAGCAAATACGACTTTCACACAGAAGACAGTTGATTTCACAGTAGTATTGATATTTTTGTTGGTGTTTCACAGTAAAAAACAAAATTAACAGATGAATGGAGGAGTCTCATATATAACTCTACTATGTACTTAACCTCAATCTTTTTGCTTTTTTAGACTTTTTGTTCCTGTAAGCTTTCCTCGTAGTACCAGTTCAACACATGCAAGTTCAGAGAAAATAGTTCTGGTTTTTGTGGAAAGAAAGTAATGTGTATATGTAGCCCCAAAAAAAGGAGGAGGGATATTTTGGTTTTAAGAGAGAGAGAGGTCAAAAGGATGGTGTGATATAATGCAAATTATTAAATCAACATGTCCCATGTACTTCTTCATCTTTATCCTTACAGTTGGAGCCTTTATACAAATTTTGACTGTTTACTTGTACAGTGGCCCTCCAACTGGTCTTATGACCCCATTATATTTTTAAACATGATCAAGGTTCCCAAAGAGATTTTTCTTTGTGGGGGTTATGTTTATAAATATAAATATTCCAAATTAAAATGTAGATATTTAAAAATATTTATTTAAAAATAAAAATAACTACATTACATGTTAACATAAAGTACATATTTTATAAAAAATAACTTTTTAAAAAAACATGCATAGAGGGAAGAGCAGTATTGTTTTACATCTTTGCAAATCTTTTAATGCATGGAATCATAAAAATACTGGGTTCTTCCATGTGATTCCTCATTCAATGTGTTGCAATATGGTTGAACTATAAGAAGAAAACCCAGTCGGACACAGATGAATAGTCATAAGAGGAAAGAGAATGTTTATGGACTTCTCAGATAATTCTGAATATTCTTCTTTGATACTACAACAAGACTTGACAAGTGGTAGTTTCTTAAAGATTAATTGCAATGTAAATTCTGAACCCATATCAACCAACATGTACTCTGTTACATTAAAAGCCACTGGACTTCCTTATACTTTGAATAGATTGTTTACCCATGCACGAGTTAGTAACATCATACATTGGTCTTGAGAAAATAATGCATCACTTGTAGATTTCTATTATGCAGAATTCAATTGTGCAATAGTAAATTTTTAAAAATTGCACATGTTAACATCATCAATCTCATCACAGAAGTCTTTAAGCATTGGGTGACTGTCAGGTTCACAGTGACAGATGTGTGTTCCAAAATTCTAATTTTTGCTTGAAAGCTCCAACTTTTATCACTAGCAATAAGTACTATGAGCTATGTACCTTTGAGTGACCAGTGCACTTATTTCATTTTCTAGAAATGTCTGCTAAATTCTCAGCATGATATCAAAGTTTGTTAGTTGTTCTTCCAAGTAAAACACAGGATTCCATAGAAACAGTGACTGAATCAGCTCACAAATGCAAACAATGGCACAAGTGCTTTCCTCAAGATGACGATTATATTCTGTTATGCCAGAGAGAAATGCTTTATGCATACATACCTTCTCATCATGCCAAATATTTAAAAAAAAAAGAAACTTTTACTCAAAGGTTGAGATTTATAATTGAGGAGTGAGAAGGGCAAAGTGTGCGCAATGGGTGAAGAATACACTCAATGACTACTAGAACAGTTTGATATCACTGCTTTGATTCCTGCTAAAAGATCCAGTAGTTTACCCACCATGGCTTGTGTAAGTAACATCAGTGCAAATGTCAACACAGTGAAAAAGGAAAATATCTTAATATCATTATGAAAATAATAATAACATGATCCCTTTGCAAGAATCTAGGAACTCTTGGGAATCAGCAGGCCATACTTCATGAATCACTATACTAGTTCATAGCATCCTTAGTGTCCTCCCAGCTTTTGTATCTCTCATCTTTCTTCAGAATAGTTGCAATGATTGTCTTCTTTTAAAAAAATATTTCTATCATATGTTTGCTTAGTAAGCCCTGAAGCATTAATAATTAATCTATAATGTTAAAAAATTTTAAACTAATGAATAGATCCTTAATAGACCGCTGCTTCCCATATAGTCAATTTATTACTTTAGTCAAACAAATTTACATAGCAATTTTTCGTATGATTTACCATCCTCTATCACCTCATCCTTTGTGGGCTACTCTTCCAATTTGGATTTCCTACCACTCTTCACTAATTGTGACCATTTCAATGTGCAGCTCAAAATTCGCTTCCTCATGATTGTTTTCCAAGTTTTATATTTTCTTGTCATTGCAGACCCTTTTGCCAAACATTTTGTTTTTTCCATCTCCTCTGTATGCACTTCACAACTGTAAGTTTCAGTGCATTTATTGTTGGTTATGTATGTATTTTTATGATTTTTCACAATTGGATTAATATTTCTATTTTGGAGCTAGTTGCTCGGTGTCTAATATAGTTTTTAAACAAAACAAGCACACTATATGCTGTTGTCATTATAGTCACAGAAATGGCACCACTAAAGATATCTGGAAGATGCATTCTTTCCAAAGTAATGTGCTATGCCACTTTATTTGGTACAAGTCACAATAAGTTGTGACTCAATATTTTGAGCCAAGGAGAATAGGATGTCAAAATAGGAGATTTAGTCATTGTTGTCAGTAAAGAAAGATGAACAAACACATTAGAAATATCATCTGTATTTCAAAGAGAAACCATTAACATTTCATTTATAGTGTTAGTAATTAGTAGACTTCCCTAATTGGAGTCACTTTGAATAATGGTAATTTGGTCTATAACTAAACATTGAATGCAACATTGACAGCTTCTTCTGCAATCAAAGCCCATATCCAATTCAAATTTTGACTTTAAACTTGCAAACTATAGTATATAATCTAGGAGTTTCACCAGGATCAACATGTGTACTTAAATACAGTGCCCAATGTGGCACAAGCCTGCTAGTTCTGTTAATTCAACAGAAAAATCACAGACAATTATCAGAAGTCCAATTGCTTTATAAAGCCTAAGAGTTATATTAATATTTTTCCTCTGGTATAGAGATTACAGGGGGCTTTATAGTAGTTAAACTCTTATAATCTGGATATCATTTATTAGTCTCCAAACCAAAAAATAATAATGTTAATATGAGGAATTTTAGTACTTGGTAATATACAAATGATTTTGATTTTGCTATCAAAAAAATCCCTCTATTTTTAGATTCTAAAAGAAATAAACATCCCATTTCATTGTCCAATGAAACTATCTGGTAGAATTCATTATAATTTAACTCAGTTCATTTTAAAGTTTCTTGTGTAATTGCCAGTTGAAGGGAGCATAAAAAAAAAATAATAGAATTAGAAAGACATTTACTTCCATACAATAGAGCTACTCAAAATTTTAATTTAAGTTTTTATTTACCCTTCTGGCTCTTTTCTTTAGAAACTGTACAGTGTCTGGAGCATGGTTTATACTCAATAATTGTTGCTGAATGGATCATAAGTATTTTCTGGTAGGTCAGTACAGAGGAGAATTTATTATTTGTGCTTTACAAAGTAATCATTCTAAAATGCATCCCACCCAAATAACACAGAATAAAAGAAGCATGTGAAACTTGTCACACTGTTCTTGAACCACCATTACTACTCCACCCCTCTCTCCCTCAATACTACATAAAAAGATGAATAGGGCTTTACATCTACATCATTGGTTTCTGCATCTTTATAGTTTTTTTACAAGAGTGTTGATAGCTGGTATTCAGTTCATGGACCAGAAAGAAAAGATAATAGGGGGCCAAAACTATTATGTCAAGAACAAAAAATGAATATATGAAAAGATAATTGATCTACTATATTATTTAAAGACTGTTCTTTTGGAGAGAACTGACCAAATGATATTTACTAATAGCTTTTAGTGGACAGTCTTTGGATTTCAATATAGATGAAAAATAAATGGGAATTCCTTTCATGTTTGCTCTAGGCATTTGACAAATGGAGAAAAAATGAAAAAAACATGATTACAATCTACAAATGTGGGGTTTTTTCTTCATGTTTTCAAATTAGGAAAACAATTTTGCATTGGGGATTTTTTTCTAGAGAGCCTACTTATCTATCGATATCTCTGTATCCTTTACTTCCATAAATTGCCTGTCATTCCTGATCACATCTGCATACAGTTAGGGATTATAACATTATATAAACCTAACATTCAACTGGAATGTAGATGCACAAATCAGTGGAGAGAGGCCCTTGCTATATTTGGGTTACAATAGCTGTAGATCTCCTTGGAGAATCTGAGATAAGATTAGGGTCTTTGGTTCCCCAGTGGTGTAGGGTGGTGTAGTGGCTAGGCTTTAGCACTCTCAACGCTGCGGCCTGGGTTCGATTCCCAGCCAGGGAACTACCAAAAAAAAGATTATCTTTGGTGGCTCCTTGGGAAAGGTGTGCTCAGTCACTCACTAACAGTGCTTTCTTCCATAAACACGCGTTGAATGTCCATTGTATACATGTCAGGCTTTTGCTAGGTGCTGCACATATAAAGATAAATATTATTGGTGAGCATTCCTTCCTATTACAGAGACATTTCCAAAGGATACAAAGTAATTAACCTAGTAAAAAGTCACAGATATGCAGAGTAAAAGAAATGTTCTCCATTGCTCAAGAAGACCTATCACTACATACTTCTAAGGATCCAGTAGTGTGTTATACTTTTTTCTGATGACTATTTGATGCATATTAACTAATAATATTCATGTTGTTGAAGAATATGGAAAACTAAAATCTCTAGGAGGCCTCGTTCTAAAGGTTCCTATTTCCTGGTATTGATGACTTATTAATTTGTTATTTGAATTCTTAAATCTTCATTCTATTTTTCTAAACAAAGAAATATACTCAAAATCTAAAATAAAATATACTTAAACATAGATCCTAATTATTCATTACTAACTCTGTAAAGAATACAGACAACATAACATCTCCCTTCTATGTATATATTTTTCAGTACTGTGACAATATAGCAATTGTTAAAGTATTTATCTCATTGACTCAGTCATGTCAAGAAATAAGGTACTTGTTGCTCGCTTGAGTAATTCCATATTTAATATTTTCTGTAGATAATAATTCTAATGTGGGGGGGGGGTAAAATATCAGGGATGTTATTTGATTTACCCCTCTGCTTGGCTTCTTCTCTAAACTTGTTTTTTATCCCACACACATGCTAGGATCTCAAGAAATATGTGAGAATTATTTGTTGTTCTTGTTCACCTAAAGAACTAGGTTTTACTTTCATGCTTTGGCAAAAACATACTTTCTTACTGTTTGGCAGAGGTATGTGCTTTATTTGACAACAACTTACTATAATTTTCTTATTTCAAAAACCAATTCCTTTCATTCTAATTTTATGCTCTAATACTTTATAAAATAGTTCCATTTCTCACATGTAAATTAAATTGGGTCATTCTATTGTTATGTCTTGCTTGTCAATATAGGATATTTAGAGTGAGCAATGGACTTCTCAATTTTTCTCAATAAGTCAAGGACTGTTATATGTTATTTTAGCTTTTAATGCTAACCATCAATCTTTTGAAGTGAACCAAGTTTCTAAATAAGACACAGTCACTAAGATTTCACTGAATCCTTGTGTAGTGACAGCACTACTGTGGAAGTTTCCTTTACATCCTCTTCTTTCCATCTACCCCAGAATTTAGGTTACCAAATTGAGATTTAGTATTATGCCAACAACCCATGCTGAAAGAAGCTCTAAGAAGCAACCATATGGAACACTGGCTGATTTTTCTGTAAATCTGTTACTGAGGACACAGATTGTTGCGTTATAGGGCATCTTTGAATAAGGTGATTTTTCTGATTATACCATAAAAAATATTTGAATTGAGCAACTGACTTGTTTAAAACAAACTATATGTCCCTCTTTGCATTAGCTACCAGCAAACCTAGAAAAAAATGTGTAGTACATTTTTCAACCGAGCTTTTAGGATCTTATGACACATATTTTGTGTGCTAACCTCTTCCAGGCTTCATCTTAACTCTCCTACTTTAAATCTTGCTTGTCTCATTGTCATTTTGGGGGGATTTTAACACACATAACATAAAATTTACCATCTTACTCATTCTTTAAATGTGCTGAGTACATTCACATTGTTGTACAATCTCCAGAACTCTTCATCTTGCAGAACTAAAAACTATCCCGTTAAACAACAGCTCTCCATTCCCCTCTCCCCACAGCCACTGGCAACCAGCATTCTACTTCCTGTCTCTATGGATTTATCTATTCTAGGTACTGCCTATAAGCAGAATCATACAATATTTGTCCTTTTGTGACTGGCTTTTTAAACTTAGTGTACTGTCTTGAAGATTCAACCATGTTGTAGCACGTATAAGAATTCCCTTTGTTTTTTTAAGGCTAAATAATACTCCATTGTACATATATGCCACCTTGTCGTTTACCCACGCAGCTGTTGATGGACACTTGCATTGCTTCCACCTTTTGCTATTGTGAATAATGTTGCTGTGAACATGGAAGTACATCTTCAAACCCTGCTTTCAGTTCTTTTGGGCATATACACAGACGTGGAATTGCTGAATGATACTATAATTCTATATTTAACTTTTGAGGAATTGCCATACTGTTTAACATAACAGCTGCACCATTTTACATTCCTATAAACCATGCACAATTGCTTCAATTTCTCCACATCCTTGCCAACACGGGTTGTTTTCTGGGTTTTTGATAGTCATTCTAATGATTGTGAGGTGGTACCTCTTTGTGGTTTTGATTTGCTTTGCCTTAATGGTCAGTGATGGTTGAGCATCTTTTCAAGTGCTTACTGGCCATTTGTATATCTTCTTTGGTAAAATGTCTATTCTAGCCATTTGCCTGTTTTTTAATTGAATTGTTTGTTTGGTTTTTACTGTTGAGTTGTAGCAGCTTCTTATGTATTCTGGATATTAACCCCTTATCAGATGTATTATTTGAAGGCATTTTCTACCATTCCATGGTTGCCTTTTCATTCTATTGATAGTGTTCTTTGATGAAAAAAAATTTAATTTTGGTATAGTCCAATTTATGTTTTATTGTGTTGCCTGTGAGTTATTTTTAATTTAACCTCATACATATTCTATAAGCTGCCTCAACCTCTTTCTAGAACTGAATATAAATAGATAATAATGTGGTCACTTCTTTTTCAATATTAGGAATTCTGTCATTTTCCTGATATTTTAATTTTTTGTACCTTGTTGTGAACCTTTTTTATTTCATCTGTTAATGACATGAATAGAACAAAGTATTTGTTTATACAAACAAAAATTATCTATGATGGGAGACAATTCTCTATGGGTCTCCTGCCGTTTTTTTCATGTCCACTGACTGACCTTTGTTCCAGAGTATTTTTTCAAAGATAGTGTGATAAACAGCTTTGGAAGAAAAGGCAAGTCTACTGACAGCCTTAGAAGACAGAATGAGTGTCTTCTTTTAGAGTTAAGAACAGCGTGGTTACAGCTCACTGTAAAAGATTTACATTTCTTAAGCTCAGTATTCCTCTCCTGTAATGCATCCTATTGCATGTGATGGTGTCACCAGGCCTTTTCTGCCTTGCCTCCGAGGAATCGAGGCAGTACAGCAAAAGACTGATACCCTGGCTACTGCTATGGCTGTGAGTAAGAAAGACGTAAATTCTGAAAAGCAGTACCAACATTGTTATTTGCAGATAAGGTGAATAAAACTAAATTATTATAATATTAAGTCATGAGGATGAAAAATAAGTATTTTTGAAGTGCATATCTGTTAACAATGTTAGGAAATACAATGAAAAAAATCTCATTCTTTTTATACATGTAGGAAGTGCTTCTCAAACTTTAATATACATACAGATCACCTGAAGGTCTTGTTAAAATCCAGATTCAGTATGTTTGTAGGGTAAGGAATCAAGATTTTATATTTCTAATAAGCATCCAGGTGCTGCTGACCATACTTTGAATAGTTAGGTATTCAAAGTACACACACACACACACACACACACACACACACACACATAGATACATATACATTCTCACATATAATTTTAAAAACATAACAAGAAAATATTTAGGAAGCATAAAAGCATATTTCAATTAAGAAGAGAAATATATTCCTGCAAGAGAATAGTATAAAAATGTATCTTCTTCCTAAAATTAATCTAATGCCTTTATTTTAACATGGGTGAAAACCACCAAAGTTGCTGTTTTTGCAACTTTAAAAAAATGAAGGTTATGAAGTTCATCAGGAAGAATAAATATGCCATATTAGATAATAAATTTTTTCATAAAGAGGACATTAGGCAGTTTTTTCCCTTCCAGAAATTAAAGTGTATTTTAAAATGACAATAATTAAAACAGTTCATTTCTGTCACAGAAACAGAATAATCAAAAGCATGGCGTACAAAGTCCAGCCATCAATCTAACCGTGCGTATGAACTTAGTTTACAATAAAAGTGGCATATCAAATCACTAAGAGAAGAATAAATTATTTAACAAGTGAATTGAGACACCTTGAATAATCACCATAAGAGACTTGTATTCTGGCCTCCCAACGTTATGACTTTAGGACTTAAAACAAGTGCACATCCACACATGCTTACAGATATCAAATTATGTGACCTTTAATATAAAAGATAAATTTTAAAGCATTAACAAGTAGACAAAACAAAAAACATAAGATATGCCACAGGGGCCAAACTGATAAAGGAAATAAACTTTTGCCAGGTGGGTAAGGGGTTGGGAGACTGAATGAAAGAGGTAAAAGGATTCAGAAGTACAAATTGGTCATTACAAAATAGTCATGGGGATGTAAAGTACAGCACAGGAATGTGGTCGGCGATGTTGTAGTAACAATGGGGTTGGGGTGGGGGCACTAGACTTACCAGGGGACCACTTTGTAAGTGATAGAAACGTCTAACCACCATGCTGTATGCCTGAAACTAATATAATACTGAATGTCAACTGTAATTGAAAACTAAACATAAATTTTAAGAAAAGAAACTTTTTATCTATTACAATGTTTATTATTTTACATGATCCCATTCTCTTAAAATAGGGTTAGTCAATCAAGTGAGCAATCATGGCCCATTGCTAACACTATCTCAATTTTTCTGGCAAAAATTCCATGACTTCTATAATTTAGTTATTTTCTGTAACATGATTTTTTTTTTCAACCAAAAGCCCTATCAACATAACCAAATCAGAGTTATTTCCTCTATGATAAATCAGACCAATCAGCACAGGGATCCTCTCTCTCTGATTATAATTGTAGGTTTTTTCCCTTTGTTTTTGTTTTCATTACAGTCCCAGTCAGATTGCCCATTTTGGTCATAGATGGCCTCTTACAGCTCCTCAAACGGCATCAAATGATAAATGACTAAGAACATTTACTCTACAAGTTGTACACACATAAATTTTAGAAAGCATCAAATAAATTTTAATGAAAATGTAAAAACTGGGCTTCACAATCACCACTAGCATTTCCGTGCCAAATCGAACAGGGCATATGATAAGCATACAGTGAAGGCTGCAAGAATTATAAAAGAGTCAAAAATAATAAATTGCAAGATATGTCTCATCCCAAATTTCTAAATGTACTTTCATAATTGCCTCTACCTTTCAGGGCGGACTGGGTCTGGCTGTTCTTCGGGTGCCTCTTACAAAGCTGTGACCCATGTGCTTCCATGTAGGGTGGTGTTATGGTTGAAAGAACCTGGTCCAGTCTAGCAATAGTACTTTCTAATCTCACATCCTCTTTATATTTCTTCAACACCATAAAAAGGATGTGTAATTACAAGCAATTTTTTTAAAATCTTTAAAAAAAAAATCACATTGAAACATTGCTTACCTCACCAACCCTCACTACCCACAAAAACCTCCTCCTCCACCTAACAGCAAAAGCCACTTGAATGACTCTTCATCTCCCTCCTTCCCTCTCCTTCTACTAAACCCTTCCCTCACTACTACCTGCCTACCACTCATATCCTTCTCTCCAGTCTAATCCCTTTTGAGCAAAAGAACTTCGGCAGAGCAAGATTCCTGGGGAACAGCTTAGCAAAGCCAGAACACTGCATCGTGGGCAAGAGATGTCAAAGGCTAGAAACATCCATTCAGTATAGGCTGACCAGACCTACCATTTTAAATGGGACAGAAACCAATGGTACCGCCCCATTTCAAACAGTACGTCTGGTCAGCCTAGTCTCACTGGGCTAAATTCAAGGTGTCAGTAGGCTGACCACATGTACCATCTGAAACGGGGCAGTCCCGTTGTTTTGTCTCATTTAAAACGGTATATATGGTCAGCCTAATTCAGTGAGGATTTTGTCCCATCGCACTTGTAGGTGCTTACTAAAAATGCATCAGTGAATGAATGATTACAAAGTAAGAGGGAAGAATTACCTTTGATGTAAAAGAAAATATTCTGGTTAGGTTTGGAAAACCCAGGCCACTAGACAGAGCTCTGTTGTTATTCACTTGGATCTACTTTTACAAGATAACTTTTACAGGAATAAAATACATTAACATGCTTTGTAAACATTTTTTCTGAATGAATATAAAGTATTAGTCATAGATATTAGTAGTTCATTATTGACATGGAATAAACTCATACAATAGTTTTTAAATTTCCAACATTTTAATCAGAAATAACCAAAGCAAATGATCTTCGTTCTTGGAGGACTGATGTATTTATTTCCACAAATTGTTAGCCATGTATTACAATAAAACTTCACTAACTCAGCACCCTCTAATTCAGAAATCAGCATAGGAGAGGTAGGATAGTATAATAAAAGTTGCTATGGCTAGAGAAGGCAAACACCTTGAAATTTTTTAACTAACTAGTTGTATATGATTTCGGAAAGTTTCCTTAATCTCTCTCGTTTCTGTTCACTTGTGCTTAAAGTGAGCTAAGTTATTTAATCAATCTATCTCATCATATAATTTTATATGGATCTGATAGATGTTTGTTTTCTACTTTATTTTCATAAGCAATATTTCTAGGAATGGAATTATTTTTGTCTGCTTGGTTTTTAATCAGGAGCTCATAAATAGCCTTAAAGGTCATATGAATTCTCCAAATTTTGGCAATTGTTTGTGTACATTATTCTGGACAGAAGTCTGTAGCTTCCGTCTGATTCCCAAAAAGCTCTGTGAATCTCTCAAAAAGAATTAAGAACCATTTGCATCAGTAATGAACAATTCCAAGTGATTATCATCACCTTGTAAAAACAGGCTCACAAGAACAATGCTTAATAATCCTGAGTCGGTTCTGTAACATTTTGTGTCCCACATCAATAACATAACACACACTGTTAATATAAGCTACATTTCAAACTTTCACTAATGGCTGTCTCCTCTTTCAATGATGGGCCGTGGACTACATCTATCTAGTTCACCTTATTATATCAAATGCCTTAAACAGTGCCTTGCTTTCAATGAAGCAAGGAAGAGAAATGTCCACCAGTCTGTTTTAGGGGAAGAAGGCAGCTGGGGAATAATCATCTTCTCACCTGGGCTTGGATTGAGGCTCTAGAACACTACAAAATGATGAGCAATCACCAGGTAAAGATAGACAGGTCATCTTACTCACCAGTCAAGCCTTGTTATTTCAAGAGAAAACGGAAACCTGAGGTGAACAGGGGCCTTACGAGAACAGGTGAGGTGGAAACCAGAGTCCTTGGACAACAGTGGAGTACCGCTTCCACTCCCCCGAGCCGCGTAGTTGGGGGAGAAACAAAAACTAATTGTGAATTGCAAATTAACATGTCACACCAATTTCAGTTCCTTTTAAGTGAAATTCAGCAGCTAACAACACGCTTCTTCGTTATAGGTAGTAATACCTTTAAATAATCTATGATTTTTTTCTGATTTATTAACCTAAGCAAATAAAATAACGTCATGTCTTATAGGTAATATAACTTGGATTCAACCTCTTAGTCATTGTTACATCTATAAAAGATCTCCAGTGCTATAAATAAAATTGCTTTTATTATGTAAACTTAATTAGCTTTTCAATAATCCTTGTTTATTTGTCTTCACTGATAATTACAGGAAGAAAAGGGGCTTCATTCATTAGTATCTTTTAAAATATATAATAGATAAAATTGGATGCACGTTACTTCATTTCCATACACTTGTGGTAATTGTCTTTTAAAAACCTAATAACATTTTATCTTTTTACAGGAGCATTGTTTTAAACCCAGCCTATTTTCGAAATCATCTTCGTCAGGCAACAGTGTTCAGATGTCTGGAGAGATATTCAGAAGCTGCCCGGTATGTTTGTTATAAGTTTTGTGAAGATTTATTTCAAGTTAAATTAATTTTATTCTCAGCTTCTGGTAATAGCATAACAGAACCTTCCATTTCTCTCATGGAATAGGATTTTACCAGAATTATTGTCTTATAAACGTCAAAGCAACAATTATTGACTATCTTTTTCTTTAATTAAAGCTATTCTGTGTTTATACCTCTAAGTAAAATTCAAACTTTCCAGCCATGAGCTCACTGATAACGATGAGAAACCCTTCATGGAAGATTAGAGATGAACTTGACCTCTTGCTCTCAAGTACATTCCTGGTCCTGGTTGTAATGAGACAACCCTGTGGCTCTTTCTTTAGTTCTGGAAATGAAACCCAACCCCCAAGGAGCCCATTTCTAGAAGGGAAGCATCAGTTATAACTCCAAGGGTCATGAGAGGTGTCCTAAAGTATTGCCTCTTACATCAAATATGTTTCATGAAAACTTAGTGAAACAGCTCTTAATATTCTCATTCCCAGAACCCAGACTTATGGCAAAGAATTGCAAAACTTATGCAACAGCCTCAATGCTGTATTGAGAATTCCTTCTCACCTGTGACAACTAAGAATTTTTTTTTTCTTCCTGGATCAAGTTCATCATATCTGACTTCCCTTCTCTTTGATGAAGTCTCCCAAAGAATGTCCCCCATCTCCCAATGTATAGGTACACGCTGTTTGTTATTCATCCACTTTACCACCCTAGGAATTTAGCAAGAAAGTGTGGTGGTTTCTATACTTACTCCAAAGGCAACGCCTAAGGAGAAATTCACAGTAATAGGAATGGAGGAGGGGGGACTAGGTTGCAGGTGGTTACTGTCTCTAGAACATTTACAAGTAACACTTCCTTGGACAATAAAGTTTAAGGAATTTAAGTAGATAATAAAATGGCTTTATAGAATTGATACCCTGAGGCGAACATGAATTCCATTTGTATAAGATGATCATAGGAGTTACCTGGAGTCGATTAAATGATGGCTATGGAGGGCAGAATTAATCCCCAGTACGCTCACTTTGCGGTCCAACAGCCAATGTGCTGCATCTATTTGCCTGTGTGTTAAAGCCACATTTAAAAATTAAAATAGGTCTTTATCAATTTCTTCTTACTAGTATATCAATTTTACAGTTATCTGTAGAACGGTTTCCTTAAAGGGTGGTGTTTTCATAATCTAGTCAACTTGAATAGGAGAAGGCAAGATACAAGCTCAGAACTAGATTGCAAGTAGTAAAAGGCTGCTGGTGGTGTGTTGAGGTCAGCTTGGACAGACTCTAGAAAGCTGAGGGAGAAATGAGCAATCTTAGGAAAATTTATACTCAGGAAATTGCCAAATGCTATCAATCCAGGCTTTTTGGTTTTTCTGGAGAGCCAGGTTACCAGCGCATCATTGATTACAACTTAATTAATTGTGTCCAGCCTGTTTGAGTTAAAGTGGTGACAAAAGTCCTTTGTCCTAAAACAAGCAAATAAACAATGATAATTTGACAAGCAGAAACTTCTTAGCACTTGCCATGAAGATCCCTATGGTGAAATAAGTATATCTGTTTAATCCATTTGGTGGTTGCTCTGACCATGCTCCCTTATGTTGATGTGGACTTTCTAACAGAGAAGTATATAGAATTACATTCAGATACCAGTATTTTTCTCCTTGGTTTCTTTGGTAAACCTTCAATATACAATATTATAGCCCTCACTATATAATATTGATTGTCTCCCCCCTCCAAGGGAAAGAATGCTGTGAACTGTGAACATGAGTATCTTAGTGTCTCTTATCTATTAGAGTTACATTGTAAAATGATAAATATAAATCAATATATAAACCATTTAAGTTTATCAATTAATTTCTTGGGAGATTTGGGTAGTTTTTTTCAGGCCTCTCACAAGCACATTGTATTAAAACTCTTTGGAAAAACCAACACATCAAGCTTATTTCCTCTAGGATGCCAAGTAGTCATGTTTCTGAGATTGAAAAACACCTACCAAATACAAAAGTATGCCATTTTTATGTGACTTAAGAGGTCTTAAAGCCATGATTCCCAGTAAAACAGATCATGTCCTATGTGATCCAAGTTAGAGTATTTATAACAAGTACCTGGAAGTGGGTTGTCTAAGGTTTTTGGAGCTTAGCCAGATCCACCCAGGAAAGAATTCCTAATGAATGATCCAGAAAAGATTCTCAGAACAGCCTCATAAAAGCCCAGATTCTCAACCACAGAGGATAGAGGAAATGGTGCTCCCTGGGATTGAGTGCCCAGCGTCAGTTGGGTTTACAGCAGTGGGCGGGTCCTTTTCTTCTATAGGTTGATATCTTTTCAGTAACATCCTACCAGAAGAAAGAGTAAGAATATATAGATGGTACAAAATTCAAGATAAATAGGGATATCTTATTTCAGATCAGGCTCTGCAAGGATGCTTGTCACTCTTGAGGAGGCAACTGACACTGGTTGAAGTGGTGAAATCACCCTTTTTCACAGAAGCAACATCTGT
The DNA here is from genome assembly GCA_004026885.1 of Lyroderma lyra. Taxonomy (NCBI): domain Eukaryota; kingdom Metazoa; phylum Chordata; class Mammalia; order Chiroptera; family Megadermatidae; genus Lyroderma; species Lyroderma lyra. Next base: position 60,893 of record PVJL010002456.1, on the reverse strand, counting down.
GCATAGTATGGCCATTCTCTGTCTCTGAAACCCACCTATGGCTTTTACTGCATCGCCTACTAGAATCTTCTTTCAGATCCTGCTTTTCTACTTGCTCCTGGGTTCTGACTCCTTATGAGCAATTTTCGTTTGGGGTGACTTCCAGCCTCTGTCAAGCTCAACCCCTGACAATGAGCCAACATTCCAAGCCCCAACTACACAAGGCTCAGCCTAGATTCCACCCAAGCCCGCCGCTGAGACCTCCCAGACATTAAGAAAGGGCAGGATGGGCTGTATCTAAGTGCAGCCCCACAGGGAGTTTCCTGTGGTAACTTCTTTATCTTCTGAAAGTCATACAAAGGCTTAGCTCCTTCACACCAATCATCAACTAAAGCTTAGCTGCCAGAGTGGACAGCCCATTCTCACTTTTGCCTAAATATAAATCTGTACTGCTGGGAGAATCTACGAAGTAGAAAGTCAGGTAATGTGCTATGTGCTTCTTTTTTCTAAAAAGGAAGACCTATAAGTTAAACAGAGAAGTAACTCAAGGAGAATATTCTTACTCTTTCCTAACTCATATTTGTAAGATCCTCTACTGAATTCACTAGTGAAACCCCAAACTAGAATATTTAGCAAAATCTTCAAAGGTATTTATTTTCAATATTTTTAGAATTCAAAATTCTGTTTAAGGAAGAAAGAATTCATTTGTCAGGTATATTGGTGATATAAAATGTAAATGAAAATTTTAAAAAAGAAATCATACTTTCAGAACACAAATCTAAATTGAAAATGCTGTAACCCCAAGAAACAAGAAGCCTCTGAGACCTTACCTGAAATAGCAAGTACCTTAGCTCTTTAACATCTCTCTCTTTTTATGCATATAAAGGTATATGAGTTGAAGTAGAACGTCTTTACTCAAATCTGTCCCTTTTCCCCCAATACACACACACACACACACACACATACACACACACACACATCATTTGGTACTACCTTTATAAGAAAGATGCTAAGACAAGAAAAATTATGCAGAGATGTAAAACAAACAAACAAACAAAAGCCAAGACTAAATATTTTGTGAAGAGAAATGGTGACTTCTGATAACATATGAATAGCATAATGCCTTTCATCTCTGTGTGCTCAGTGTTCAGCACAGGGCTTTGCATATACCGAGCACCAGCTTGGAGTTTACAAATTAAATGACCTAGCTTTGGAGTGGGTGGTTAATAACCATAACATTTTATCAGTAAGAAGATAGTACATGAAATTGTTAGCAGAACCCTCATTGAAAACAAATACAAGAGTGTGCACATAGTAGTTAAAGTTATGTGATAGTATCGTGCTTCCTGTAGTAAAGATCCACAAGGAAAAAGCAGACAACATTGCACAGAAGCTTTAGTTAAGACCATGCAGTGTAAAGGGAAGCAAATAAAAAGTAACACTAAAGGATACATTAACAACAAAGCCTTTTTATCCATCATGGAGGAAGAATTAGTTGTTTATTTCTACATACATGAACTGGACAGGGAGATAGTAGAGCAAGCAGGAATAACATGCTCAAATGCTTATAAAGGCCAGGCAGATGGTGTGTGAAGGAGGCCAATTATTAGATAAAAGGAAGGCATATGAACTACAGAGAACTGGGGATCACTAAGTAGAGTGACCATATAATTTATCTGTCAAACTGGACACTTATAATAGTGAAACTGGGCACTACTAAAAATTATACCAGCAAAACAGGCATAAACCCAGGTTGTAATGAGCACACTAGGCAAATGGTCAACCTACCACTGGTCCTTCCAAAGGGAGTGTCCATATTCAAATCCAGCTAATGTATTGGAATGGAGGTTCAGCATTGCAGATGTTTGAGTCTTCAAGAGATAGTATAATTCAGAGCTTTCCAAGAAATTTCTTGACTTTCAAATTTTGGCAATTATTTCAAGTTTTTTAAACACAGTATCATCTTAAGAAAGCTGAAGTAGTCCCATCTGTGAAAATGTAATTTACTGAAGAATCACTTTCTCAAAGGACCAAATTACAGAATTCGCCAAATTTAAAGTTTGCTAAGAATTTATATTAAGAAATAATCTTATTGAATAATAGGAATACACTTGCTTATGTAGATATTCTTCAGGGAACATTCAGCAAATAGCATTTTTTTAATTTTAGAAAATTTTTAATTTTTCAAAAGCCAAAGTCATAAAACAGATTATTATAAATATTTTCTTCTTATATGTATGATTATTACATAATTGCTCTTGAATATATTCTATGACTATTTTCTTTTTATGAATCTAGCCATAATGTTAATTTGGAAGTTAAATAGTTATACTGATTTCTTTCTAATATTTTACAAAGTTATTTTTTTGTTTTACTTTTTTTTTAATTTTTATTGTTAGCCTTATTGGGGTGACATCTGTTAGCAAAGATTACAAGGTTTCAGGCATACAGTTCTACAGTGCATTGTTTTACTTTTAAGACATCATTTTTAGGATTCTTTCCCCAATTTTTGGAGAGTGACCAAATTCACCTATCTAATAAAATGTATTTTAACTATTTATAGCACTTACAACAATTTGTATCTAATGAGATGTTTTCCAGCAGTCTGCTTTGTCCCTGAAGCTAGACACAGCACAGTCAGGGCTGTGGATTCCACAGAGGGGCCGATAGAAGAACAGAGAAAAATTCAAGGCCCCCACCCTGGAGACCTGACTCCCTTCAAATTCACCTGTAGGACTGTTGAAATTTTTCTAAAGGGCTCACATAAACTAGGTTTTAGTAAATAAATATGTTTATAAATTTGATAAATGGGTCATTTGACAAAGTCTTTATCTTATAAATTAACCTAGAGCCCTCGGGGCTGTGGGGTGGGCCACAGCAGCAGATTTGAAGCCTGGGATCAAACTCTCTCTTTCAGCTGTCACTGAACACTGGAGTTTAATCCTTCGTGGATCAAAGCTGAGCTTCCTTCTACCAGCAAGAAGATGCTTTCCCATGTCAATTTCGCACTGGTCACACGGGGAAACATTTTAATCTAAAACCAGCTGTCCACCATTAAAAAAAAAATGGTATTTTACTGAGTGCAATGGCTGTAGTTAATTTACTAGCTGCAGCAAATCTAGTCTGTTCTAACTTTTATTTTGCAGTTATTATTTGATATTATGTAATGTATGCAATGTTGTGAGAAATAGATTAAATAATAAAATATGCAAAATAAAATTTTCTAAAGTTTTCTTAATTTCACCTTCTTAAATTAATGCACTCAATGACAGTGGATTTCAGAGGCATTTTATATTACTTGTGCCTTTCAGGGTGAAAAAAAAAAAGCATATTGATAAGATGCCACCAAGTTGTGTCAGTCTGCTTGCTGCTACATGAAGAATTGTCTCCCTCCTAGCTAATTCTCAGCTTTGCATCTCTCCTTCTTGTGCTCTGACAGTGTCTTTTCTTTATTCCTGTTTTACCATTTGGCTACCTGCCACTCTCATCTTTCTCCTCCACACTCGCCCCTTTTCTTGTTCCAAGCCTGTTACCTTTTTCTCGAACATTTCTCCCTTCTTGGGAGCATCCCTTCCTTCTGGTCATTAAGAAACCATTCTCCATGCATCTTGTTTAGTCTGTAAGCCCTTGGCCCTCCTTGGTGATTGCCATTGATTTAACTGATTGATGATTACATGTTCTTTAGTTTTATTTTATTTTTGATACTCTGAGTTGGAGGCTCCTTAGGATATTTGAATTTTCTGGAAATCTGTTCTCTGGATGAATGTACAATGTAAACCTCAAATGATAAATCCATTGAAAAATCTTTTCTTTAGACATGAATAATCAGCCAAGGTATGACATATTAGAGTATCAATTTTTTGAATGAGAATTCGTATAAATCCTTAGGGTCTAGACTGTTATGAACATCAAAATATCTCAAAGTTGTTTTGTGTATGTGTATATGGTATTTTGTTGTTGTTTGACTTTGGCTTTGTTTGTTTTTGGTTTTGTTGTTTTTTTTTTTATTTTAGGCCAACAGTATTTTCTCTTTAGCTAAATCAAAACACAATACTTTAAGATACACTAACTAATTCATGGCTACCTTCACTGACAAGTCAGATAGTAGAAGTTAGTACAGGTAGGCGTAGGGGGGTTTCTTAAGTCCCTGCTGGGGACTTGGGGGTTGTTTTTATTGTTTTCTTGCCAAAGTTGATCCCTAAAAATTGGAAATAATGCATATATAAATCACAACCTGCCAAAAGGAAAGAGTGATCCAAAAATAAATTGAAGTGTTTGTTCAGAAATCTGGTAACATAAAACAGTGGTGTTGCTGTAGATAAGCAATCACTCACAAGTAATACTACAACAGCAAGCAGCAAGAAACTGTGTCAGCTTTTTTTGATGTCATGGAACTCTGATTTTAAATGAGATTATTATGTATCTTGCAAGGGAGGAGAATGTACTGACAGGTAGACTCAAGACAAGTGATTCTAAAGAGATGATAGTAGTGTTAGGAGTTTATTTTAACTTATTTCTGATACAACTGGAAATGTAAAATCCATTCACTAACCATGCAAGATGCTAAAAATACATCACAGATTTTTTTTGTTAATATAAATTTTCCTTTATGCCTATGAACAGAATAAATGAAGACTGTAGCCTAATTTTTATTCTTAAACTTGCCATCTGCTTGAAGGGCTTTCTTTCTCTTTCCGGGAGACGGCTCACCATTATCACAACAGCTTTCACGTGGGCTGGCATTCCTCAGTTATACACAACATATGGCTGTATGTTGGAAGGTGGACATGACCATTCTATCGTCATGTGACCTGGGACAGGGCTGTATGAACCCTAAGAATGGTAAAAATGTTGCTTCTTGGTGTGTGATTTCTCAAACAGACATTAATAAAGACAGATTTAGTCATTTCACATGACTTAGATTAAATATCTGACTATAAGTCTACAACTCACCCAATTTTTGTGTATGTAAGGTATAGTGTTTATGATTTCGAGGAAAAAAGTGAGGTTGAAACGTACTAAAACTTGAAGTTTCTGACCACCTCTTATGTCTTAAGGATTTAAAAGTCACAGATTTATAAATGACATATTCTATAACAAATATACTTATTTTGAGGTTTTAAACACATCAGGTAGTTTAAAAGTAATTTTGTCGCCTTAGCAAAAGTTGAACTTTTGGGACATGATCCAAATTATAAGTAAATTATTGCAAAGATATATCATTTTATATGAATATAGAAAAAATTCAGGCTGTTAAAAAGAACATCTAAAAAATTCATTAGAGAGAAACAAACATGGATTGACTTTGTGAATACCTCCATTTTGATTATGTTTATCATGATAATTTTTTGTCCCTATTCTCTTTTGAGTGATAAACTAAATTATAAACATTTCTAAAATAAGTTAGAAAGGCACCATTTTTTGTACTGTGTGTGCTTTCTGCAAATCTTGGTCTAGAAAACTTATGGCAGAGTACATAAAATAATTTTTTTCTTTGCTTTAGATCCAACCTTTTTTAAAAAGTGGGTGGAGCCATGAAGACTGTATAAAACAGAACACAGTAAGGTCTTAGGATATCACATTTTAAGTGCAAAGAAATAAAAATTTTCTCTTCTCTCCCTTCTTCCATTCAATCAGATGTCTACTTGATTCCACATTTTCTGCAATTATGGAATGTAGAAAACCAATTAAACATGAAAAAAAGTTTAATACAAAAGAGCTGAAGGTTAACTCTGTGTGTTCTGTGCTGTTTTTCTAATATTTAAGTGTTGCCAAATGAAATGAAATTTAGTCTGCAGATGCTAAAATTATGGTAAATGGATTAAAACCTCCATGGTTTTCATCAGTAAATTAGAGATAATAATAATAGCAGCTATGTCACAGAGGTTATCATGAAGATAAATGAGAAAATGTATGTAGTGCATTTAGCACAGTACTCGGCACATCATGAACTCTCAATAAAATAAGAGTCATTATCATTGTTTTGGCTGTTAACAATTACAGCTCTTTGAAGATGGGTAAAGCTACCTTAAGAGGCACTGAATTGCTCAAAATTGAAATCGGAGTATGTTGTGCAATCATTCATCTGCAGTACTGCACTACAAGAGGCAAGCTTGTACCGCAAGACTCTATGGATCCTCTCTGAGAGTCACCGTGTCTATTTTTGAAAAGTCCAGTGTTAACATATGGGTTGAAGGGTAAGATTTGGGTTGGCTTAAGCAATTAAAAGGGGCAGGATTCTGACTTTTTAAAAGCATTTTATGTATGAATATATCATGAATTTTAGCATCCTATTTCATTCTGGGTGATAGTCCCATTATTCCAGAAAGGAATCAGAGTGTAGAATCCCCTGAGATGGGCAGGTGGAATTTGAAATAACATAAAGAAAGACAAATGTTGGGGTAACCTAGTCTTGCCTTTTATTCTCCTTTTTTCCCCCTTTCCTCACCTCTGTCAAATACTACAATACCACAGCAAGAGACTGGACTGGAAATCCTAATAGCATGTTGTCAAAAACTCAGAAATTCTTCACCTTAAAAAAAAAAAAATACGAGCATTGGTTCATCACACTATTATGCACATAAATTAATCTTGATGCCACTAATTGTAAAAATCGCTTTTAACTCAAAAGTTCTGTTTCTATATCTGTCTGCTAAAGTGGAATCATCTACACTAGAGAATTATAGTCAAGCCAGAAAGGCCTGTGTTTTATTCGAGGACTACAAATGACTAACTTTGTGGGACTTTGGGCAAGATAATTAAGTAAGTTCTTTCAGTTTCAACGTCTTCAACTATAAAATGGAGATAATAGTACTACTTTACAAAGTAAACATAAGGATTAAATAAAATAATGAAAAAAACACTAAACTCAGTGCCTGGCCCATAGTAAGCCCTCAGCTAATTATTGTTGCTGTTGTTGTTGCAAACTGAAAAATTATGTTTATAACCCTAATATGATACATTAACTCTAAATTAATTTTGTTGAGTAAAACTTTGGTATAAACATTATATTCCTGGACCCCACCCAAGCTTACCTCAGTTATCAGCCATCATCTATGACCCTCTGCTCTTTTCCGAACTTTATAGCAGATGCATTATCATTGTTTCTTAGAACTCTACAGAGAAGTAATACTCTGCATATTGTAGGTGAGGAAACTTAAGCTAGAGTTTGAATTACTTATCAAGAATCATACCACTGATAAGTAGCAGATCCAGAATTTGAACTCAATTTTATGTCAAGACCCTGATTCATGCAGGAAAGTATAAGTCAGACCTCACATTTCCCATTTGAGTGAGTTTGAAATTGTATTTTCTTGTTGTTTACATTTTCATTTTTTGATTACTAATGAGATTGCGCGTCTTTAATATAGTTATTGGCCAGTCTTGTTTCCTTTTCTGTGAAATGATTATTTTGTATTTATCTTTTGCTCATTTTCACTGGGTTGTTTGCCTCTTTTCATTGAATCATAGGATCTTTATATATTCTGTGAACTAAATACATGCTGAGAGTAGTTTCTTTGCATTTATGAACTTATGTAATTACACTCTCAAAAGTACTTCTGATAAATAATAAACCTAAAGTCTTAGTTTTAGTTTCATTAAATATAGTCAAATTCCTTTATGATATGCACTATTTCAGTTTTAAGAAATCCTCTCCTATCCCATCTCATCAAAATAAACTTATATTACCTTCAAAAGTTTCTCGTTTTTCCCTTTGACTTTAAAATTTTGACCCACTAATAATTGATTTTTATATGTCAAGTGACATAAGAATCTATTGTCATGTTTTTCCTACAATGGATAGCCAACTATCTTGACATCACCTTATTAAATTCTTTTGCTAGTGATCTTCAATGCTGGCTCTGTTTACATCAGTTATCCATGTGAATATGTTGATTTCTGGTCTTAATTCTATAAATACATCTACTTGTCACATTGCCAAAACCACACTATTCTATATAGGATGGTTTTTAAATATGTCTTGATATATGGCTAAACAAACCTTCCTCACTGATTCCTTTTTCAGGAATGTCATATTTATACTTGGCCTTTGATCTTCCACACAAATTGTAGAAAGTGTAACTTTAAATTCAAAACTAAGGCAGTGTTAGTTCTAGTTAGGAATTCCCAAGGAAGACCTCCTTATTTTTTCTTGTGTTCCCCCAGGATTCAAATCTAAGACTGCCATGTAGCTCCACTAATTTTCTCTGTAAGATTTCTTCCCAGTTCTTTCACCGAACATGTTATTTCTTAAGGAAATCTTTATGTGGGTGAACTTCTATTCCATCTTTACTCTGCTCAGACCCCAGGCTTTCTCTCAGTTTCCTCATACATATGTGCTGTTAAAAGAGAGTTACAAGGCCATTAATATCTTCAGAAAAAAAAAAACATCAGCTTCAGTGCTTTCTTATCAAACCCTCTTTACTTATATGACACTACCCATGCATTTTAAAAAATGCCCATTTGACACAAGAGCCAAGCATAGGGCACTCTGAATGGCCAAAGCTGAAACAATTTGAGTAACAAAATAAATATTGGTATTATCAAATTATAACCTAAAAAAATTAAATGAATAGTTCTATCTTTGGGTTCATGCTGATATATAAGGTCAGACAATTAAGTTCACAAACTTGCCACCATGTGCTTACATTGGCAGCACTGTACAAATAGCTCGGTAAGGTTTTATAACCTTGGTATATCTGTGTCTCACAGCTGTGATTATGTCAATGTGTGGTGGTGTCTTACTGAGCTGTGGTCATTATTGTTGCATATTTTGTGTGTCATCGTGAGAATGTTGGAGCTTGAATTGGAGTAATGAACAAACATTAAACTTCATGTTAAACTTGGCAAGAGTGGAAGTGAAATCAGGGACATGTTAGTCTAAGTTTATGTGGATAATGCCATGAAGAAAACAGCAGTGTACAAATGAATTAAACTTTTTTCTATTGGGAGAGACAGTGTCACTGATGAAGAGAAGTCAGGGTCACCAGTCATGAGCAGAACTGATGAAAACATTGCAAAAATTCATCAAATTGTATGTCAAAATTGTCAGCTAACTATGAGAAGCATAGCAGACCAAGTAAACATCAATACAGAGTTAGGAAATTCTTAACAGAAAATTTTGTCATGAGAAAGATGTGTACAAAAATGGTCCCAAAGGAGTATGCCAATGAACAAAAGCAAAGGAGAGTCAAAGTTTGCCAAGACCCTTTGGAGAGTCAAGACGATGTTTTGGGCCATGTTATCACTGGTGATGAAACATGAGTGTACCAAATCAACCCTGAAACAAAGCATCAACGTGCACAATGGAAGTCAGCCAATTCTCCATGACCAAAAACTTCGTGTCAGTCCAAATCAAGAGTCAAAACGATGATGCTAACTTTTTTGATATCAGATGGATTGATTGTTCATTCTGAATTTGTACCAAATGGACAAACAGTCAACCAAGTTTACAATTTGGAAGTGCTGAAAAGGCTGAGTAGAAAAGTTAGACAAAAATAACCTGAGCTTTTCACCAACTCATGGCTATTGCATCATAACAATGCACCAGCTCACATGGCACTGTCTGTGAGGGAGTTTTTAGCCAGTTAACAAACAACTATATTGAAACACCCTCCCTACTCACTTGATCTGTCTCCTGAAAACTTTTTTCTTTACCCAAAGATAAAGAAAATATTGAAAGGAAGACATTTTTATGACATTCAAGACATCAAGGGTCATACGACAACAGCTCTGATGGCCATTCCAAAAAAAGAGTTCCAAAATTGCTTTGAAGGGTTGACTAGGCATTGATGTTAATGCATAGGTTCCCAAGAGAAATACTTCAAAGGTGACAGTAATGATACTTAGCAATGAGGTATGTAGCACTTTTCTAGGATGAGTTTGTGAACTTAACTTTCAGACCTCATAAACATAATTGAATAAATAAATATATGGGGAATAAATGCAGAATAAATAAAAGAAAATCAATGTGAGCAAACACCACAGTAATAATTATTGCAAGAAAGATCTACTAACAGCCTTTCAGTTTCCGGCCTGGCGTGTAAGGAGCAAAGAAGTCATCATTCCATTGTAACAAGTAAATAGCTGAACAAACTGAGAAAGCAACAGTTCTTCTTAGGTCCATAAGGAGAGTGCAGTCACAGGGAAAATCAGTTGCTCTAAAACTGGAAAGACAGACAAATAGATACAGAGAATCACAACTTACTGGAGGAGAAAACAACCCCTTAGCAGAAACCTCCCCCGGAACCAGAGCTGGGGCCAGAAAGTCTGAACAGTAATTGACAAATTGTTGGAGGCTCAGTGTGGACAACTCTGAGAGCTAAAAATCCCAAGGGGAACCTGTCATTGGGAGGTCACTCCCCTTTTGTGAGTTTTACCCTCTGGAGTTCTTCCAGTTCCTTGTGGTGAATATAGGAGAGAAATCTTCGTGCTTCCAACAGGAGGAGGAGAAAAGAAATCACTTTGAAATATACCATAACATTCTATTCTTCTTAAAGAGGTTTATCCTGAAGAAAAACTGTCTTACCAGAACCTAACATACCTGGAGAGAAGGAAATACACAACTTGAGCTCATTCCAGCCTTTCACATGGGGGGCAGAGAGTAATGCCCAAAGCCAATCCCCTTTAGCCATTCCTTCAATCACACTCTTACGTGGGGAAAAACAGGAAACTGAGAAACACCGGTAAAGATCACAGTTCAGGGGCACAAGCTCACCTGACCTAAATCATAGATTGAGATCTAATCATAGGACTTTAGAATGCTTCGCTGCCCTCCCTCTACACATGAAATTAATTGTCCAACCTCATAGAGGAACTGATTCCAAAGTTTATGTAGAGGCAAATGATGCACAATCGCCAACAAAAAATTGAAGAAGAATACAGTTGGAGAACTAACATTACCTGACTTCAAGACTTAGTGTAAACAACAGTAATCAAAACACTGTGATATTGGTGAAAGAATGGACAAATAAATCAATGGAATACACGAAGAGCCAGAAATAGACCCACATAAATATAATCAATTGATCATTGACAAAGAAGCAAACCAATATAATGGAGCAAAGATAGTCTTTTAATAACTAGACTTACACATTAAAAAAAAGTCTAGACACAGACCTTACAACTTTCAAAAAGATTAATTCAAAGTGAATCATAGACTTAAAGGTAAATCACAAAGCTATATAACTTCTACGATACGGTGATGATCTACAAAGCCATGATCCATGAAAGAAATAATTAATTAACTGGACTACATTAAAATTATAAACTTCTGCTCTGTAAAACACATTGTTCAGAGAATGAGAAGGCAAGCCACAGACTGAAGAAAATATTTGCAAAAGATACATCGGTTAAATGATTATTGTCCAAAATATACAACAAACTCCTAAAGCTCAAAAATAAGAATATGAACAACCTGTTTTTAAAAATGAACAAAGGACCTGAACAAACACCCCACAAAAGAAATATACAGATGACAAGCAAGCATATGAAAAAAGGTTCAACATTATTAGGGAACTACAAACTATAATAACAATGATATACCATTAACATCTATTAGGCTGGTCAAAACCAGAAATATTAACAACACCAAATGCTGGAGAGGATGTGGAGGAACAGGAACTCTCATCTATTAGTTTATTGGGATGCAAAATGATACAGCCATGTTGAAAGAAGGTTTGGTAGTTTCTTACAAAACTAAATATACTCTTGCTATATGATCCAGCAGTCACACACCTTGGTATTTACACAAATGAATTGAAAGCTTATGTTCACACAAAAACCTGCACATACATGTTTATAGCAATTTTATTCATAATAGGCAAAATTTGGAAGCAACCAAGATGTCCTTCAGTGGGAAAATGGATAAATAAACAGTGGTACATCAAGATGTTGTAATACTATGCAGCATCAAAAAGAAATGGGCTATCAAACCATGAAAAAAACTTAAGTGTGTATTACTATGTGAAAGAAGCCAATCTGAAAAGATGACATAATATATGATTCCAACTATATGGCATTCTGAAGAGGGTAAAACCATAAATGTAACAAAAAAAGTAAACAGATGTTTACAGGGAGTCGAAGAGAGGAAGAGATGACTAGATGGAGCACAGAGGATGTTTAAGGCAGTGAAAGTATCCTATGTGACCCAGCAACGGTGGGTTCATGTCATTATACATTTGTCAAAACCCAAAGAATGTGCAACACCCAGAATTAACCCTACAGCAAACTACAGACTTCATGATAATGATATGCCAGTATGGATTTATTTATTGAACATAACAAATGCACCATGGAGTATGGAATATTGATAGTGGGGGAATGTGGTTGCATAAGGACAGAGATTGTATGGGAAATATCCCTACTTTCTAATAAACAATTCTGGAAATTAGTTTATTAATTTTAAAAATTAAAATTTTCTAAAACTATATTTTAAAAAATTATCCACTAATGAATGCTAAAAACAGTAAGCAAAACTTTGAGGAGAAATATGAGATCAGCATAATCTCACAACACCTCCCCCAAATATTTTTCATTTGGAAAGGGGAACCTAGTGAGTTTACAATAAAGATACAGCAAGTATCACCTTCATCAAGTGATCGAGGTTAATACCACCAATAGTAAAACATTGGTGTTATGTACTTCCCCCCCACACAGTATGCAATGAGGATTCCAGATCACTTCTATAGTATCTTGTCTAAAATTAATAACTTTTATATAATTGTAAAAAAATTAATAACTTTTATATAATTGTAAGAAAATTCAATTTGGGACACATTCAACATAATAACTACTTAGCACTCATTAAAAGTGTCAAGGCCATGAATGACAAGGAAAGAATGAGGAAATGTCAAAAATTGGAGGACACTAAGGAGACACAACTAAATGTTATTATGGGATACTTGATTGGATCCTGGAACAGAAAAAGAGCATTATGGAAAAAAACTGATGAATATTATAAAAATCTGTTGTTTACTTAATAGTAATGTACCAAGATTAATTTCCTGTTTTTATTCATTGTACTATGGTTATACGTAAGTTGTGAAATTAGGGGAAACTAGGGAAGCTTATATACTAATGATCTATTTTTGCAACTCTTCTATAAATTTAATATTCTTTCAAAATAAATTTTTAAAAACACACCTGATTGTTATGTTTGTTTTCAGTTCATCTTGTTTAAGAGTATCAGTTGTTCTGGGTACCATTTCTCTGATTATCTTATCCACCAAATTTGAAAGCCAAAACTTAACATTTTAAAGACATTTTTGTCATCTTTCTCTCCCGGACTATTTTGGGATATCCTTTGCCTGTTATAATTTAAGAACATGTTCTTTTTCTATATATCTCTTACAGATCTATCTTAATTTTAGCTTCTGAAGCTTATTCTGCTATTCTTTTATACTCTTCTTTAGTTACCTGAATCATAAAATCCACTGCTAACTCCATTAGGATGGGGCTAGATGGTCAAGATGGCCAATTCAGTTTTATCACGTAAAAATTGCGTTGGCCTCTGTAGAATGAGAATAATAATAATGGTAGTACCTAGACTCATCTCTCCAAAAGTTATTAGGAGAATCAATTCTTTTCTTTCCCCTTAATCCCTATCATTATACTCTTCAGATTTTTGTCCCACCTCTCTGACTGTTTCTTCCCAATATTTCATTCTTCAACCTACTGTTCAAAAATCAGTATTTCCAAAGGTTCTATCCCCTTTACTTTTTTTAAATTGTGCATTTACTTTTCCTTGGCCTTTAAATCCCCTCTTGTGGCTTTAATCAATATAGTAATGACTCCAAAACTTATGCCTACATTCTCAGCTCTTACTCCCAATTTCCACATTTATATATTCAAGCACCCACTGGATATTTCCATGTGGCTACATTATCAGCATCTCAATAAAAACATGTTCTAAACTGAACTCTTTAGTGCTTTAAAAAACTTAATTCTTCAGTATCTTAATTGCCTAACGTAAGAGATTAGTTAATTAAATAATGAAAATACCCACAGAATGCAATGCAAGCTTTTTAATTAATTCTACAGATGTGCGTACTTCAAGCACATCATGAGAAGACAGGGTTCTTTGAAAAAGACAATAAGGCTGGGAAAAATAGAAGGCAGTAAGAAAGGAAGAAGACCAAATGTGATATGGATTGACTCCATAAGAGAAGTCATAGGCATGAATCTATAGGAGCTGAGTAGGACTGTTGGGGACAGGACTTGTGAACATCACTCATTCATAGAATCATCAGGAGTACGAAGCCAACTCAGTGACATGAAACACACCCAGATGACTATTTACTAATGTGGAAGATGTCTTCACCATATTGTTCATTTTAAAAGGCAGGTTAAAAAACAATATGTATGGTGTGCTTTATTTACAGAACAAATTTGAACACGTCTGTCTCCAGACTAATTACTTTAAATGGCTCTCCATAATCTACAAAACAAATCCGGGCAGAAAAAGTTAAAAGGTCTCTTATTATCAAGACCATTTGTCTCTCTGGCCTCCTACACACACGTGTGCGCGCGCGCACACACACACACACACACACACACACACTTTCAATACCAAAATCCTATCCAAGCCAAGCACAGGATGCTATCCATGCTTACACACACTTGCATACTCCATCTTCTTTGCTCAGAATAGCTTTTTCCACTTTGTTCACCTCTATACCCCTTCTTGGGGCCACTTACTCTAAGGTTTTCCTGATTCCATTTTCTGCCAATAAGATTAACTACCCTTCTTTTCTATACTATTTGTTTGCCTTGTCTTTATTCCTAATAGTGTATATTCTACATCATATTTCCTTAGATGTCAATTTATATTAAAAAAAAAAAAAAAAAAAAAAAAAACAAGGACTTCCTGAAGAGGGAGAATTGACCAATTCACCATTTTTTTTACCTTCACTACCCACCTTCATGATTGAATCATATTAGTCACAGTATACTTGTGGAACTGAAATTAGAATGCGTATGAAAACACATAATATACCACAGATTGGGTGCTCTATGATGAAGGATGGAATCATTGCTATTTGAACTCATACTATAACACACTGACATTTTCAGTCAACATTGGAAAGAACGAATCCTTCAAAGGAGACTCCTTACCTAAATTAACATAACCTAGGTCTCAAAATCTTGAATCTAATAGTAAGGTAAACCAGATCCCCTTAGACCACATGTCTATATTCGTATACCAATACAGAACAATAGGGGAGCTCCTTATCCTATAACTTTATAAGAGTTAACAAAAGGATTTATTGGGAATAATTTGACCCAGATTCTATAATGAAAACTTTATGATTTTTACTGTATATCTTATATGATTTGAAATTCCCAAGCCTGTCCACCTGTGAACACAAATCAAACTATAATAATGGCAACAACCCAATATACTGGTTTATATGCCCACCTGCTTAATATAAGGCTTCACCGCTCCCCCAAATTACTTGGGATTCCTGGGGACTGACTCACCCATACTCCAGAAAAAGATAGATTGGAATAGCATGATATGAAGAGCTTAGTTTTTAATGTCAACATCTAAGGCAGGTATGTCTAACCTGCAGCCAAGAATGTCTTTGAATGCGGCCCAACACAGATTCTTAAAACATAGTGAGATTTCTTTGTGACCTTTTTTTTTTTAGCTCATTAGCTATCATTAGTGTTAGTGTGTTTTATGTGTGTCACAAGACAATTTCTCTTCTTCCAATGTGGCCCAGAGAAGCCAGAGAGTGGTACACCACTGATCTAAGGCACGTATATGGTTTTGTGTACACAACCTATTTACGAACATGCTCACAAAAACATAGAATGTTTATTGTCATTCAGTCTATAATTCAGTAGAGGTATATTCAGAAACTGACACTCAAGGATTTCTCTGTTTGGAATATTTCAGCGAACTAATGAAGATTCTGTTCTGTTGGTCCTTCCCATTCATCGTCGTCATTCCATCTTCCATAGGTGACTTTATCAGTCCATCTAACTCTTCTTTGGCCCTCAATTATCTAAGTTGTTTTTATAAGGCCTGGAGGACCACTCACTTGTCTGGCCAATGTTTGATTTCCTCGCCATTGATTGAGGAAAACATTAGCATGTTTCTCACATTTTAAAAATAGATTTAAGACTTGCAATGATTATTGCTGATTTGACTGACTTCATTCATTGCCTGTGGGCTTAAGTTTATTGAATAAAATGACAAGCCAGCACTGGGCACTATTTAAATTTTCACCTTCCTTTTGTGTTTTCTTCAATATTTTGAAATCCAAGAAGGTTAACTGCAAGCATAATGTGACCTTGTAGTTACTGGGCTTTCATTTCAGCCTTCAGTTTCCCTGTTCCTCACCAAGGAACTGGGAACAAGCCCCAACCCTGGGGACTAAGGGAATTCTCTATCTGTTAGTGTAGTCTGGATACTCTCTTAGGGATCACCTAGATTTGTTGTTCTAGTGTAATTGCTCCAAAAAAGTACCTTTGAGTCATGCATCTCTATCAATTGATTTCTGTAGAGGATTTTCTTTCTTCAAGTAAGTTCTGTAAAGTCCTGGCCCTGGCAGTCGATTCCAAAATCCCTGCTTCTCCCTAGGGCATAAATGACTACACAGTCTCTTCAGGGATGTCAGCCCAGTCCTTTAATGGAAGAGTCCTTTCCTGAATTAGGAAGAGCGGAAATGCATCCCATTTGTATAAAGCATTGAGACTTCCCATGCCTCACATTTGATCATCCCCAGGGCAGTAGAAGCATCTCAGAAGTACATTAACAGAGTTATTATTAAATCTTTTCTACCCAGAATCAAGTTGATTATACTCGTGTGAACGCAATAAGCAGCAGGGTCTCCCTCCCCTAACATTCACCATGAATAGTTACTCTTATAAGGCACGCAGCCTCCCTAGACCACCCCCTACCACCACCAACCCTAGACACAGCCTAGAGTCCCACACCTTCGTTCAAGGGATACACTTATTCCCTTCAGGTTTTCAAAAAGAAAAAAGTATGATTTTATTAAGAGTCTCTTGCTACACAGTCTATTCTTCTGTGAACTGGTATGGTTTATTTCTTTATGCCTACAGAACTGTTTATTTCTTTCCTTAAAAACAACTCATATGAAAAACTTGTTGCCAGCTGTTATTGCTTGCAAAATTAAAACCACAAATAAAAAATAAGACAAACATCATGCAAACTGTAGTTTAGGAAAAAAAGTGCATTGTCTCTGTCTACATTAAACTTCCTTCAAATAAACATTGATATAAACAGATGAATATTGTACCAGGCCCCAAAAGAAATGTAAAAGCTTCCTAAAATCAATACCAGAACCAATTCAAGGATGCAAAAGCTTCTCCTCAGAGCAAAAGGGGTGATTACCTTATGAATTCCACATTGTACTGCTAGAACCTAGCATCTGGCTTCTAAAGTCATCCATGTGTTCTGTCCCAAAAGCTGAATAATATAAAAACTACTTGTAACTTGCACATAGTAAGTGCTTAGTAAGTAAATAGTTGTTGGCTTTTATGCATATCATTTTAATTCCCAACTCTATAGCCTTCCTTATGTTGTTCCTATCTGGAATCCCTCATTTTTGTTTCTTCTTCAACCTTGCTTGTGTTCTGTTTTCCTCTAAGGAATAGTGTATAGAAAATTTATTTTGCGTTGGTAGAGTTGTGTATGCTAGATAATCTGTGAAGTAGGGAAAATAAATCTTAAGCTTTATTAGCCAGGCATTTTGATTCCAATCTATAAATTAAAAGCTACTGAAAAGCACAGTTTGAGCATAAAAATCAGGGTTCTTATGGATTACATCTCCTGATAAATTCTATAAGAAAGTCATTCGACACATTAACTGAGGATAAATATTTGTATCTCTAGGAGAAAATGTGCACATGCGTATGTATTTTTTCCACAGAAGCTTAAGTCACAGAAAACATTAAATATAATTTAATAAGAATGGATTGCAGCTCACTGCATAATCAGCTGTTGCCAGGAAGAAGAAATAGAAGAAGCAGAAAATGAAATTCCTACCCTTTAAGAGCTTACACTCCTACTAGAGATAAACAATTCTCTTCAGAGAGTATTAAGCAGATATATTCAACTATGGAGGATGTGCTGTGCAACATGCATTCATGCTCTAAAACAGGGGTCCCCAGTAGCAGTCCATGGCCTATTAGAAACAGGCCACACAGCAGGAGGTGAGCGGCAGGAGAGTGACAGAAGCTTCATTTGCATTCTCAGCTGCCCCCCATCACTCCCATTACTTCCTGAGCCTCCAACTCCTGTCAGATCAGCCGCTGATTTAAGCATTAGGCATTAGATTCTCCTAGGAAGGCGAACCTTATTGTGAACTACATATGCAAGGGATCTAGGTTGCATGCTCCTTATGAGAATCTAATGCCTAATGCTTAAATCATCATGAAGCCCTCCCTCCACCGCCCCACCCCCATCCATGGACAAATGGTCTTCCGCAAAACCAGTCTGGTGCCAAGAAGGTTGGGGACCGCTGTCTGAAACACCTCCCCTGAGAGAACAACAGGAAACCACATTATTTATCATTCTTCTAAACCATGAGAATTCTGATAGTGAAAGGAATCCTATTAATTACCTAGGACAACAGGCATAGATGAGGAATGTCTTGGGAAAACCTAAGTATACAGTCACACTAAGCATAGAGTCAAGAGTGTGGGTCTCACACTGCTGCTCTCCCCTGAGGTTTTCTCCTGATCAGAACAACCCTAACAAGCATATTTGCAAGGTGCTTATCAAGACAGCCTAAAGCAGAGACGAACATGAAGGACAGGAGACCTAGATGGTATGGAGATCATGTTTTTCTTTTCCATCTTTCTCCTGCTGTTCACTGTTTCTCTTTTGAACGTCCTAGTTTTTTTATATCTGCTAGTCGTGCATGATTTGGCCAACATGCTTGGCCTGGGTGATGTCATCAGTTTCTAAAACTTGACTGCCCATCCTGGTCCAAACAGAATAGAAGATCAAAATACCTATTCCTTCATCAGGAGGCATGGGCAAGGCACTTTCTCTCAGAACTGGACTGGCTGAGACCATCGCATTTCATTCATAACGGGCAAGAGCACTGCCCTTTATTTAGCTCCTTAAACATAGACTCTGTGATCAACATCTTTGCGTTTCCTTCCTGCCTTGTGCCACCCATCAGTGTCCTTCGTGAACCAAGGGATCAATAGCTTTTGGTTGGATGAATGAGTGAATGAACCAGGTAGTAGCTATGGCCTGACATAGAAGAACATAGCGAATGGGTAACCACCATTACTACCCTGCCCTCCCTGCAGAGACGTATCGCCAAAGGAGTAAGCAAAAGTCTTTGTCTTTGCATGATAGTTCATTTGCTTTTTCTGGGGGAATAGATCTCAACATATTTGATATAATTCAGTGGAAATTTTGGCTTCATATATAAAATCCTATTTAACTTCAACAACACATCTGTGCCTTTCTTCGTTTAACAAAATCATCAGCAAATATTTATTGACCACCAACTACGTGTCAGCCACTAGATGCTTGGAGATACAGCGATGAACAAACCTTCAAAAAGATCCCTATGGATCTTTCAATTGTTCATTCATTTGATAGCTATGTAAAAAGTGCCTGCACTGTGCAAGTCTCCGGTGAATTCATCATCATGAATGAGAATGCAATTCTTACCTTCCGCAAAATTGTACTATATCAGAGATGTCTTTAAAGAATAGCTAATCTTCAAGGAACAGTTAAAGAGTTGTCAGAGAAGACTTGTGAGTGAAGTGTTATGACAGGGTGGAAGACAAGAACATTTAAGTATAATAGGGGTTAAAGAAAGCTGAACCAAGAGAGTGGCATTCCCATAGGTTCACAAAACTATACTACCTATATTAGCTACAAGCTTCTATAAGTTTTTTAAATGCAAGTGAAAACTTTAGTAACAATGAGAAAATCAATATACTTTTCAAGCGGCCTAAAGAAGCCTGTTTGGGGAAACTTCTCGATGAAGCAATGCGCATTTCTTTTTCCCAAATATCAGTGTTTCCCAAATATCAGGGCAGAAAAGCAACTTGCAAGCTAACACTTGCTGAGCACTTCCCAAATATCAAGCATGGCTCAATGTGCATCCCATATAATAGAACATTTCATTTTCCTGACAATCCTATGAGGTTGGCAACTATTATTATCTACATGGTAGGTAATACAAGGAAACTGAGGCACAGAGAGGTTAAATAACTGGTCCAAAGTCATACAGATAGCACAGTGCAGAGTAATGTTTCAAATAAACACAGCCTAGCTCCAGTGTCTGAGTTCTCTATGCTGCACTGCCTCTCAGGTAATCTGATGAAAATAATGTATTCCAAATCATTAATGAGTGACAACGCCTTTACCTTCAGAGAATACACACATGTGCAATTCTATTTAATACCTCAACCTAAGGGAGTGACTAATGTGTTATTTTATGACACTTCACATCATTGAGTGGAACCTTGTGAGGGCAGGGGACTTTTGGATGCCTTACAAATTGCCTGTTTATTTCTAGATGTACTGTTGCATTGACAGTTTTAGAAGTAGAATAGATATGCTTGAATGAAGCAAAGTAATGAGAAAGGGAGAAGCTGAATCCTGTAATACTGACCTGAGGCCAGGTGAGGGTGGGTTTCACTGTGGGAATCTTTGGGGAACAAAAATGCAAGCAGAGTACATTGGAAAGAAGGGACAGAGATGCCAGAACCAGAGGCATGAGCTCTTCAGAGGTGTCCAGAAAAGTGCGGAACGCAAATGGGAATACATCATAATTTTGCCGAATGTCTACCCCGAATACATATCACTCACAAAAATCAGCAGATGCTTCCATGTTGCTTTTGTAGCCCTCTGCTATCATGGAAGGCTGAGCCAGTTCTCCATCAGTGAGCTGTTAACACTGAGAACAGACTCTTTGTTGTATCTTCATGAGATTTTTCACAAAACTTTTTTGTTTTTAGGGCTGGGCAAGATGTCAGTTGCAGTCCACTGGTGGAATGCCAAACAATTGTGGGATGACCATTGAATTAAGAAAAAAGTGTGGTAGCAGACGCCACATTACACCATTAATACATTACTATTACTAGCGCCTCCCTCCTTGTAAAAACAAAAACAAAAACACCGTGACTGAAAATGATGTGATTGCACTTGGATCCTACGACTTGCAGCTGACCTTATTTTAAGAAGATACTTTGTGTAATAAAATAAATAGCTAGTGGACCACAACACTTGGAGAAAATTAGAAGCAGCCCTTTCCCTGAAGAAGTCTGCCCAGGCCTGTTGGTAGTGGTGGTGGTAGCAATGGTGTTCTGTTTTGTGGGTCTCCTATTTGGATTAAATTGAGGATGCTACATATAAAATTGTTTTAAAGATCTATTTACTTGGGGTCTCAGATGTCTCATGTAACAACTTTGGCCATGTTAGTAAAAAGACATTCCCCGGGTGTAAAGCAGCTCTCTCCCAGCTCTACATCCAACTCATTCTGACCTTGTTTCACACCATCCCTATTCTTTCAGTGTAGGCACCATGCTTGCCTGAGTTGCTTGTCATTCCAGCTCCTCATCTCCACATTTACTCTCAGGTCGACGGAAATAATATTAGTAATAATCCTGTCAACCTAAAAATTGTAGATTATTTCATGGGTTTCAAATTATTTTATATGCAAAATTACCTATATATACACTACCCCTAATAATATCCCTAATAATATAGGTATTATTAACATCATCTCCATTCTAGAGATGGACCATGGAATGCTAGGGTTAAGGGACTTGTCCACGACCAAGCATATCTTAAAAGAGTAAGAACCTGGGTTCAGGTTTCAGGTTAGGACCCCATCCACAATGCTTCCGCCTTTCCTTTTCTCTTTCCCTGTTTGGTGCTCCAGTTATTACGGCTCAGGGAAACTTTTCTAAGATATATATAGTCTTTTCAGCATTGGACAGTCTCCTTCTGGCTTGTCCTTGTTAGTCCATTTGGGAGGCAAAAAATTATCCTGCTCAAGACTGATAAGGAAAATGATCTTGCTAATAATAAGGTCTCAACTAAGAAATACTCTCTAATAAAATTCAGCCTAAAAAAACTTAAATCTTTCCCATCAATGTTTCAAGTGACTACAATTCAGTTTCAGAATCTCTGTAAACATCTCCAAGTGATTCCAGCCGCTTTCCATCTCGTGGGAAGTGAGTGAGGCTGTTTGTGTGGCCAAAGTAACTGACAGGCGCTGCTGGCACGGATGGTGGAATGCCCAGAGATTTGGAGCATTCCTGCAACACACAAGACAGTCCCACGCAACACAAAATGTAACCAGCTAAAATTACTAAGAGTGACCACTACTGAGAAACACTAAAAGTAAAACTGGCTTCTATTCAGCTAAAAATTCAGAATGATCACATCACTTTATTACTCTTTCATTTGGTTTCAGTATGTTAGTAGGACATGGCATAACTGTTAAATGTGTATCATTCCAGTAACCTGTGGTTTAAGTGGATGTCCCTCAGGTGCCTTGTAAACCTCACCACAGTACGTGTATACTTTGGTTCTATTGGAAAGTTCGTTGGAAGTTCCAGAAAAACCAGTTCACCATACTGGTGTCTGCCTACACCAGCTAGTCATTCTTTTCCTCACCCTCTCCTCCTTTACCTGTAGGTCTCGGGCTCTTGAGAAACAGGCAGCTGAGTTTATGCTTGTAGTCTAGTTCCATGCTATGCTAAATAATCAGGATGTTTTATCAAGTGGTATGATCTTTTCATATCCTGAGACTTTTCCTACCCAATCAGAGATCAGGAGATGGAAGGACAAGCAACAAGACTACTTTTTCCTCACTTCCAGGGAGTAACAAGACAATTCTGGCTACATTTGTTGTTAAGTGGTTCCTCTGTTGTGAATGGGTTTATTTTCTGCTCTGTCTCTTCTTTCCAACTGCTTTACATTTTATATTGGCTGCAGAAACTGCTGATAAAAACTACTGAAAGCAAAATTAGATTCAGGATTGCCTGGTTTTGTACAGCCAGACTCTCCTCTAGCTTTTCTCCCTCTCCAGGATGACCTACATGACATTCCTTGCTTTTTCTTAATCTTTTCCCTTCCTTTGATCCCAGGAGAAGTTGGATAAACTGTAGGATCCTGTTCAAAATTAGAGAAACATGTGTTCTGGATTTTTATTACACATATACCAAAAGGTGAGGGCGCCCTCTGCTGGTAAACAAATGTTCCAAGGATTGGGGCTCAATTTTTGGTCAAAGGAGAATGACTTGTGGCATGGTGGGGCAGGAGATTGGTCACTAGCAACAGCATTCCCTAGGGGAATGCTTCCGAAGGAAACCTCCAAGAACGAGCACTAAGAAAGCACCTCAGGTTTATCAGGCTCCCACAGCGTTCTTCAGAGAGTTAGGCCGTCAGGGTAGCATATTATTTAATTTGATACTAATCTGTGATACTAGTTAGTCTCCACCTATGAGGTACACTTCAGGCCAAGTCCATTGTTGTTTCCTCATTAGTTATGATTTCCTTGAGAATTGGGTATTAGTTAATTGATATAGAAAAGGAAATAGTTCCCCTTTAGGTTTTTCTTTTCTCATAAGATCAATGTCTCTCTAGTAACTGCCCCTAGTATCTGACTGGGCTATCACAAGGCCTGGAGGACTGCCATATTTAAGGACTCAAATACTTTCTCCCACACCTTAGTCATTTGACTCTGTTTTTAGAAATGGTGCCAATATTTCAATTCCTATTTGCCTATAGTCAGTCAATGCCTAGTGTAGGCTCCCCCACTGTCTCTCAGAACGCGTGCAATGGCCTCCCACCCCCAGTCTTCCGACGCTTCATTGCATCCTCTAAAGAGTTTGCCAAGGTTCTCTCTCTAAGCCACAGAACTGTCCATGTCACTCTGTACTTAAATCCACAGGGTAAAATCCAAGTTCTTTCATGACTTCTCTCTGCCTTCCTTGCCTGCTCCAAATTCAGCAAAATGGTTCTAGTGGGATTTCCCACTCTTCCTCCTCTTTCTAACCTCTGCACCTGTGTTCAAGCTGTATCTACAGCCACAATGCCCTTCTCAGTCTCCTTCTCCATTTTGCTCGGCTAACTCCTGCTCATTGTTTTAGGCTGATCCAGGTTCTCAACTCCTCTAGGTCCCCATCCCTGAATACACCAACCCTGTCAGCTGCATTGGTGAATATATCAGTTATTCCACTTTACTCATTGTGATATAATTATCTTTGTGTAACTTTGCCTCCCCATTAGAACTTAATGATAAGAAACAGTTTGTTCATCTTAGAATTTTTCATCTTTATGGAATGAATGAATTCATGAAGTAAGCAAGTATGAGTGTCTAATAAAAACATGTTCTCAGATCCCTTCTATATCCATATGGCCCTGTCAGGACCCCGTTTCTCCAGAACCTTTTCTTTATCCTGGAGAACAAGAGAAATCCAGCTATCAAGTGACACTGTTTATAAACTCATGCCTAAAAACCAAAGTAGAGACACCCCTAGAAGACTTCCAGTCTGGTCAGAGGTCCTCCTCAGCCTGGAATCCAGACCAGCAGTGGCTGAGATTTTAAAACTAGAAGTTCCCTTATTACTCTACCAAAAATCCATCAATTGTTTTCCAACATCTACAGGACAAAGTTCAAATTCATCTGCCTGGAATCCGAAACCTACCATAATCTGTTCTGGCCTTTTCTCCCTCTCTTCTTTTACACAACCCTCTGCCTCTCCTTAGATCCTACATTATTATTTTCCACCTTTAATGCCTTTGCACGTGCTATGTCTCCAGTAAAAAAAAAAAAAAAATGACTTTCTTCATCACCACTTAAAAGTAACACTTGCCATTCTTCAGGTGTCAGCATAGAATAAGTCCATTAAAGCCAAAAGTAACAATTTCCCCCTTTAAAATTCTATAGCATGCATGCTCTATACTTCTTAATTAACATCATGTACTTAGAATTTGTATAGTTCTTTATGGCTATCAAACTGCTTTATGTTTTGATTACTCTTTTCACATATGGCTGTCATATTGATAGTCAAATTGGCACCTCATGAAGGTCTCCATCGTGTCCTTACACTTTTGCATGTTGTCACGACTCCAAACTTTGACTATTATAATAAACACAATAAACATTGTTGGTAACCCCATTTTGGGCTCCACAGAGAAAAAAATAACAATCAAAAATAAAATCAAACCTTCAAACATAATCTGAGATGAGTCCTATTCATCTAGGCCTCTTCAACTAGATATTTATTTTCTATAGAAGTAATAACACATCTTTTGATGTGGCCAGGAAACGAAAAATTGACTATGTCAATTTAATCAGCCAGAACTAAGAAAAAGACATGTCTGCTGGTGAGACAAGCATGGGATGGCGAAGGCGGAAAAGGACTAGGTATCAACAGGCAATAATAGCTAACACACACACACACACACACACACACACACACACACTCAAACAACCATGGAAATATAGTTTTTAGAGACTGCACCAGTAGCCAAAAGTTTGGCCAAATCAGGGGGATGTCCAACAAAAGATTAATAGAGTCTTGTAAAAGACACACAGGAAAAGAACGGCAACATGAAAGTAGATCACGGTTAAGAGGCCAAAATTTGATGACAAATAGATCTGGTTGGATTCCAACCATGCCACCAACTTTGAAAAATCAACCTCCTCAATTTGAGAAACATCGATTTCCTCATTCCATAGCCTGGTTGTAAGAATTAAATGAGATGTAAAAGCACTTACTATATACATGGCAAACACCCAGTAAATATTGGTTGGTGTTACTACTATTACTGTTGTTGTTATCAATTGAGAATCTTGGGACAAGCAATATTTGAAATTACTACCAGGCTTGTAGGCAGGTAGCAAACTTCAAGATACATCCAGGATAATATTTAATCAAATATCTGGACAAGCCATAGCCCAGTCTAGCAGACACGTAAAATCAACCATCACAAGCACCTACCTAAATATTTATCAATTTGTACAAGGCACTCCAGTGGTAAGCTTCTGTGGCTTACAGCCTACAGCCGTGCTGTCAGTGGACTTGCACTGTTGATGGACATGTGCTGTGTCATTCAGTATAGTAGCCACTGGCCATGTGTGGCTACTGAGGACATGAAATGTGCCTGTGTACCTGAGAAGCTGAGTTTCACATTTTAATTTTAATTCATGTAAGTATAAATAGCCACATATGGCTAGCTAATGATTAGCATATTAAACAGCACAGCGGTCTAGGGAAAAAAATAATAAACAAATAAACCAACAAGTAGTTGCAAAATGTGAGGCATATGCAGGAAAAGGATCAAATTCTGGTTGAGGGATGGTAGGGCAGATTTATTCAGATAGAGCGGTCAGAGAAGGCTGCACTGAAGAGGTTGTCAATGTTTAAACTAAAACCTAAGGGCTCAAATCTTGAGAAGGAGCAGCCAGATGAAAAATTGAAAGAATGGATTCCAGGCAGGAGAACCAACGTGCACAAATGCCCCAAGGTAGGAAATTCTTATTTGCTTTGAGGGACTGAATAAGCCTCACTCTACTGGAGGGTGATGGAAAATGTATTGACAGGAACAAACAACAGCAGCTTATTATGAGAGCAGTGGGCTACAGTAAGAGCTTGGATTTTATTTGAGCTAATTTACATTTAAGTGTTTTAAAAGATTACTGTGGCTGATTGCTGTATAGATAATATGTGAGCCTGTGAAAAGGCTCGTGTGTGTGTGTGTGTGTGTGTGTGTGTGTGTGTGTGAGAATTTGCTAGTTTGACTCTCCTAATCAAAATATAACCTCTTTAATATTAATGTGTATTTGTATTCAAAAAGAATACACACTTTGCATCAATATTAATTCATCTAAAATTAATGGCATGATATACATATTTCTCGAGCTTCTTTAAATACAGAAGGAAGAAAACATCCTCCTAAATATGCTTATAATAAGGAAGGATTATATAGTTACAACTATCCAATAAACACACTTTTAAAAGCATCTATACCAGTTACCTAAATGAAACAGCTGCATACAAAGAAATGAGATTATCCCGAGATTCTTGAGAAAGGTCAATTTCCGATTGTAGAAGAGAGAAGGAAATTAGGTTGAAAAGACAATCATGAAACCTGCTAATGTCTAGAAAAGACTAAAGCAAGTAGGATTTATCAATTAACCTAGGGAAGAGAAGAGTAATAAATTACTGTGAAGATATGTAGAACTGCTTATCAGAGAGCAAGGTTTGCTTGGGTTGCATGAACACTGGAGTGAGAACTGAAGCTCATAGACTGAAACTGCAGAAGCTGCTATTTATGGCTGTGAAACCCTGGAATCAGTGAGGAAAGCAGACCAATGTCCTTCTATGGAGGTCTTTAAAACAGAATAGATTCTCATCAGTCTCATTTGAAAGGTTTAAGTGTGATCCTGCCTAAAGGCAAGGTGATGAACGGAATGACTTTTCAAGGTCCCAGCCAGTCAGCCCGATGAGACCATACAGTTGATTGTGTGCTGTGATTTTCTTTTGTTTACCCATATCTTACTGTTTTACACCACCATGTGGCCATGCTGAGTAGAAGTGTTATAAATTTTGCCTCTGAACATAGGCCTTGAGAAATGTCAATAGTATATTCCCATACCCTTAGAATTGCAGTCTGTTTAGAAATATGCAATGTGTAAAATCACCTGGCATGACTATCCTTATACACCATCATTCTTTTATGGCATTAATTTGGAAAACAAAGCTGGCACTTATCGTATTAATAATAGCATGTCAGATTCCTTTATTGTGTATTTGCCATTCTATAGGAACGGGATTTGATTCATAATAAGCTCAGTTCATGACATAAACATCGTTTATGATGCATATACGTGCGTATTTAAAAGCCAAATTCTGACCCTTTTACATTTAACAGATGTATTAAGTAAATTAAATGTAACTTCAGAAACAATTTTGCAAAATGAATTCAAAGGTGGTATCAAAAGAATAGTAGACTTACTTGCAAGAGAACAATAATTGCTGATGCATGACTGAAGACATCATGTTACAAATGATTTTAGATGCAACATATTAGACCAATGTGCTTCCTGCCACCTTTTCTCTTAAATTTATGTTATAAATATGTCAGCACCCATTAGCATTTATTAAGCTCTCGTGTAAGTTAAATGTTGCATTTAATTCTACATAGAACAAATTAAGTTGAAAAAACCCACCTGTCACTCCATTCCTAGGTCAGCTCCACCACAAGAGTACCTTTTCAATGTGGACAGGGCAGTGGCCCTCTGCTCAGGCTGCTTATGTTGGGATCCTAATAAGCTATACATTAATAACCCTGTAGGTCTCAGGTTCTTTGTAATAAGAATTTAAAGTTTTTTAGTTTAAATAAATAAAATAGTGTTTACTCAATAAATCAATAAATATTTATTGTGACTACCGCACCAGGGACTGTTCTAGGCACTGTGGATAGAGCAGGGAATAAAACAGACAAAAATCCCTGCCCTTAGGAAACTTACATTCAGTAAAGAGCTAATAGTAAGTATTTTAGGCTTGGTGGGCCTCAAGGTCTCTGGGAAGTATTCAATGCTGCCTTCGCCATACAAAAGCAGTAATAAGCAATATATTTTTTAAAACACGCAAATAAATGAGCATTGCTATGTCCCATTACCATTTTATTTACATACGCAGGTGGCAGACCAGATTTGACCCACAGGCCCTAGTTTACTGAGCCCAGCCACAGAGAAAGACATCAGTAAACACTACCAAAACTAAATAATAATAAAATAAGCACTATGTGGACTGGTGACAAGTATTGTGGGAAAAGTAAAAAGGAAGAGTATTAGTGTTGGAGTGTGTCAGGGTAGTCCTCCCTGAGAAAATAACACCTGATAAAGACCTGAAGGAGGTGAACAAGGAGTCAGGGGGTGTAAGGGAAAGACCATTCTAGCACAGGAATTGTCAGGCACAAAACCCCAGAGGCAATAATGTACTCGTTCTTTTTGTGGAACAGCAAGGTGGAGAGTTTGTCCGGAGTCAGAGTAAGTAGGAAACGAGCTCAAAGCAGTAACATGTGACCAGATGCCATAGGATTCACGTGCCATTTTAAAGACTGGTTTCTACTCTGAGTGAGATAAGTAGGCTTTGTAGTTTTAAGCACAACCATGGCCTGCTCCTGCGCATCGATGTTAATGAGATCATTCTGGCTGGTGTGTTGAGAATAGACAGATGAGGAAGCAGGGAATCTAGTTTGAAGGCTGTTGCAATAAGCCAGGTGAAACATGATGGACCAGATCGATGGTAAAGCTGGAGGTGGTGAGAAGTGGGGGGATTCTAATAGAGGTTAAAGATAACCTACCAGAATTTTACCTTGGATTGAATAGGAAATGTGAGAGAAAGAGAGGAGTTGAATATGCCAAGATTTTTTTGCCTGAGAAATTGGATAGATGGAGGAAATTATTGGAGGATGAAACGTAAAAAGGATCAGATTCTCGCGTATGGAAATACTAAGTTTGAAATTTCTATTAGGATTTGTCAAAGACTCAGAAATAGCCAAAGTAAAACCAATGAATCCCTAAAGTAGTAATTAGTAAACATGTACTGTGCACACACCAAAAGGAGAGTTTGCAAACTGGGAACACTCAAACCAAAAACATGGAATAAGGTTCAGAGGTATCTTGTTATAAAGCAGCTTTTATATGGAGAAAGCAGTGGCTGTTTATTCTTTATAATGGTTGGTTATCATATTAGAATTTTTTAAATGATAGGGAATTGGTCAGTGGTTGCTGCATATCAACCTTGAAGAACAGTTGATGTTTTTGCTTATGATTTTCAGAGGTGTAAGCAAAAGACAACTCAGGTCAAATTCGTCTTGCAAAATAAGCAAAATAAGCACTGTAAAATGAAGACTAGGAACTGAACTGTTGCACGGAGCTGCATGGAGACCATTAGTAGCACTGACGAGCAGTTTCAGTGAAGCCACGGGAATGAGAACCTTCCTGGAGTGAGTTCAAGAGAGAACAGAAAGAGAGAAAGCACAGATAGGGAGCACACACAGCTTTTTCAAGGAGGTGTGTTGCTGCTGTTGTTTGTATGTTAAGAAGGAAAAAATTAAGATGGTAACTGGAAGGGAAGTGGATCAAAAGCAGTTTGGGGGTGTTTTGTTTTAAGATGGTAGAAAGGACAGCATTTTTGCATGCTGGTAGAAAAGCTTCAAGATAAAAGGAAAAATCAAAAGAAAGAATGTAAATGAGAGAGAGAGAGAGAGAATTGCTGGAGCATTTTCCACGGGAAGGCACAATCGGATGAGGTCTGGTGCAGAAGTGTGGGTTGGTTGGGTTCACATTCTGCTAGGCAAAGAGCTTAACGTGGTGCTCAGTACTTATTAAAGGCTGACAACTGACAGGTATTAGAACACCGACTGTCAATTAAAGGGTTTGGCTAATTGGATCCTACAGTTTCAGTGCAGCTACAACCCTCAGTAGATTAATGAAAGTTGAATAGAATAATGATAATGAAACAAAGACATTTAGAAGCAACATTGAATCACACTGATGAGCATCCAGGACATTGGTCTAAAGGTAAACAGGGATACCTGAAGGAAAGTAGGAAGCATGACGGGTTAGTGTTTACATTCGACTCAGGAGATGAGGCATCCTGAACCAGGATCCCATAAGGTTCTTGACTCATTGCAGATTCTCTGAGTTGATTGTCTTTGTCCTTTATAAAGTCAGCGTGATGAAAAATCCTGTCTCTTGTCTCACACATATTGCATGGATGTTATTTCCATGTTTTTTTTTTCACGTTCTTCCACAGACTTTTGTATGATTCATAAAAGCTAAGCTGTAGGGAAGAGCTATGACAGGAAACCAGACAAAGGGAAGTGGGTGGTAAAGGGGTAACTCCTATTTCCACTGGAAGGACAATCTAGAACAGATGGCGCTCCTAACACGAACACAGCTCTGTGTCGGGCATTGAAAGAAAGGCATTGTACTCCCCAAACATGTAGTTTTATGAAACCATACTTTATTTAATACTGGTGTCTTTTTACTATTACAACAATTGTGCTTCAGTGAAGGCAGGTAACAAATTTCAATGAATATGAATTCCTCACTCGTTCAAATATAAATTTAGAGATGTGTTCCTTTGGGGAAACACTTGAGCCCCCAGGTGTAATAAAATTGAAATTAAGGATGTAGCAATGTGACAACACATCATTATATAAAAAGCAACTTTTGGAAAATGTTAATAAAAATACTAAAACATCTAAATTTGCATTGGTGAACTCAAAATGAAATCACCAAAACCATTAGAAATACAAGGAAGCCACTGTGGTGATCTCTCTCCTTTCTCTCACAATTGTTTCTATACAAGGATGACAACCACTAACATAATAGAAACTATCAGTTTGGCTTTTACTTAACTCAAGACACTGTGTCTATGAGCCAGGATTGCCTTTGAGATTTTTAGAATGTGTCAAAATTGTAAAGTTTCTTTCCTGAAATCTACACAGTAATTTTAGTACAATGTGTATGTTGTCCCCGAAGAGAAAACAGTAGACTGAAATTTTTAAGGGGGCCTGTGGCCAGAATATGTAGAAGCTGGTGACTGACAATTACTTATACCGATGTGGGCC
Organism: Lyroderma lyra; assembly: GCA_004026885.1. NCBI lineage: Eukaryota > Metazoa > Chordata > Mammalia > Chiroptera > Megadermatidae > Lyroderma > Lyroderma lyra. The sequence continues at coordinate 29,302 of PVJL010002456.1, read as the reverse complement.
AGCCATTGCTCAACCTAGTCATTTGTTTATCTCAGAGTTATGCAAACTATGCCAAGTCTGGCCCAGCACATACTGTTTGGAAGTAAAGTCCTTCTGAAACACATCCCCACTCACTTGTTTATTTATCATCTATAGCTGCTTCGGCAAGACAGTGTTGAGTAGTTATGAGACCACATGACCCACAAGTCTAAAATATTTACTATCTGACCCTTTACAGGAAAAACTTGCCCAACCCTTGTTTAATCAATGGCTGGCTTCCTTGTTAAACAATGTTTCTTGAGCCATATTTATGTATCTAAATGCTAATGGAGAGGAAATCATAATGCAAAGTCGGTCATCAAGAATACCCAATTTCCATAACTACAATATATGCTGTCCTTGAGAGTGAGGTTTTCCTTTTTTTTTAATCAACATATATTCTCTGTATTAAAGAAAAAGGTACACAACTCTTATTATTGTTATTCAATAATGTATTAGGTTAAATTACCATAACAAAATTATATATTTAATTTAATTTCCTTCATTTTTTCATTCTATTTCTTTGGTCCAAACTTTAACATTTCATACTTTTATCATTTCATTTCTGGATCATCGAAGTAGTCTCCTAAATAGTTTCTCCGGTTTTCAGTCTATTGTAACTGTATATCTTCCTACTGATTAATGTCACATTCATAATATTTGAAACATCATCATGTTTTGTTGCCCATAGTAGAAATATTTAATAGCCTTCTATTAGAGAGTGAGATTTTTTCATTGACTTTTTTCATTAAGATTTTTCATTCATTTTCTCAATTCAGAATTTATTAAATGGATTTCTACTAGGTAACAGGCATCTATATGTCAAGTAGACTTCCTTTCTAGGTGGTCATGGGAAGAAAATTGTTTCTATTAAACTGCAATTTGAAATTCACTGTTGTCCCTCTCTAGTTTATGACTTTCATAACTTGTTTTCTACCCCATAAATATTTACAATACATCAAAACATCCTCCTTCCTTTATCTTATTAAACTAGAGCTTTGAAAAATATAAAACATTCCTTAAAAGATCAGTTACTCTTAAATTATTGTCACGTATACTGAAATGTCGGTGGACAGCTTCTTTCCAATACCACATGTATAAAAATAAAATTATTGAGCTGAATAGTCCTCCAAATGTTGAGTGTTTTTTTTTCGTTGTTAATTTGTAAAGTCTCAATTTTTCTCTGTTCTGAGCAAGAATCTAACTATTTTAATTCTTTCAGCAGAGTACTACAGTAAGTTTATAGCTGCTTTGGCTTAGACATCCTACATTTTGGGAAGGAAAATTTCTAATTCAATTTACAATGATGTCAAGAAACAACACATATCTGCAGGCAAAGATAAGAGAAACATTCAAGGGTACACAGTGATAGCTCTACTTAAATAAATAAACTTTCGGTACTAGTGATTAGGTACACAGAATTATTATATGTTTAATTGGCTAACGTAACAATTTGGAATTACTTCTAGTCACATTTAATTGGATTTGGAATCTCCAGAGAAAAGAAATAGAGAGGCTTAGCAGAGAAACAGTCATAAAAGTAAACTATTTTTCCAAAGGGTGCTAAGCAATGAATTAATATCCATTGCACAATAGTTTTTAATATCCCCTCAGCTTAATAAGACTAATGCAGTGATTGTACACACTAGATACTAAAACCAATTCAATTAAACACAAAGTTTGGTGGAAGGGAGTGTTTGTTGAATTGGAAATTTTTTATTTTCTATTTTAAGGAGGCAAATTTAATCGGAGGTGAATAATCTTTAATTCATGTAAAGTCTGAGGTATGGTTAAATACCAGTATAATAGTTAGCTATGTATGCTTTGCTAGGTTTGAAGGCATTTTAGAGTCCATCAAATATGTCACTCTATAAATGCTTTGAAGCTTAATAACTAAGCATTCTCTCATAGTCTTTAAATACTATTCTTATACTACACAAACAGAAAAAAAAATATCTAGAAAACAAATGGTTCCTCTTGTAGTTTTAGCTTAGCTACCAAAAGAAAAAAAGAAAAATGCTTTCTACATTCTAAATTGTGCCTTATACTTGCTTAATATTAGTCTAGTCAAATTTATACATTACAAAATCTTTTTCATCAATATTTATATATACTGCCTGTTATGATTTTCCTTCTGTCCTATAAATTTGTTGGGTTTTTTTTAATCTGTTCTTGTTCTTAGGAGTGCCATGATTGCTGACTACATATTCTGGCTCTGTGGAGGAAGTGAACACTATATAAGCAAGCTCATCAAACTGTATTGGCAGGTAAAAATTGATGCCCGAACTAGGGAGGAGGAACCCATCTCATTTTTAGATCCAAAATGAAGGATTGGTACTTTAAAAACTGCTGAAAAAGGTAGCTCTAGGAATATCAATCAGAAGGACACTACTCAGTAGTAATGTATTTATAATGAAGTAGATTTTCTGACACTAATTTTAAGGGCAAAATTCAAGGTTGTTAACCCTTGGCACATACTTCAGTTTTCAACCCATTATGAATTGTAGACATCCCAGGAACTATTTTCCCAGGCATGCTATAATGACATGATCCTTTAAAATAGCAACATCGTATTTTCATAGATTCTTCTTGATTAATGACCTATAAAAGTAGATACTAGAAGTAATATCAATTATGAAATAAAAGAAAATGGAGAGATCAGTTGTATCTCTTGGGTAACATTTAGTATTTGGAACACTTAACCAATAACAACTGCAGATTTTCTTTCTTATTTATTATTCAAAATGGCAGCTAGAAGGCATACCAAAGGTCAATTAGATATCTAGAAGAGAGTCATAATTTCCCAGAATTATAAGAATTTAGAATTTACTAGGTGAATCTCCTCCACCTCACACAACTGTGTTCTTGTGCTATTCTCACCCGCTCACACAAACTGTCCTTGACTTTCTACTGAAATATATCCAAAATGATGAGCTCACTTATCCCCAAAAACCAACATCTAATTTGTTTATTATTAAACTGTCTTCCTCATTTAAAGTGAATTTCTTCTCCCTTAAAATTTCCATTCAACTGGTTCCCAGTGGGACCATATGGATCAAATGGAATCCCATTTCCAAATAAAATTTTTCAAATATTTGAAAATCAACTATAAAGGTCAACTCCCTCCTCCATATCTTCTGTTCTCCAGACTACATGGGGCCATGTTTCCTTTGTATTTCAAGATGGTTTAATTTAATTGAATGTGAACCTTTTGAACCAACTACAATAAGATCTGCTAAAACACTAATATGAAAATGAGAGATAACCATCAACAATCTTCTGATGTTTCCTAATTTTTCCCACTTTTTCACTATTATGTCTTTGCATCTAGTTTTCTTTCTATCATGTTATCTTCATTAGATGGTAAAGTAATTAGGTTTACCATGTAAAAATCTCAGTAATCTATATAGTTGCATCTAACTATTTGAGCTCAATTTACCCAGAAAAAAAAATAAGAATTTAAATTAATCTTACATAATTGAGATCTGTAATTTTTTTTTAAGTTGACATTCAGGTAAACAAAATTTGAATCTCAAAAGTAATTATTAATTAGCTAAATTACAGACTTTCTTATGGAAATCTGGAACATACAAAACAGTAGTAGTTGCTTATAGGCATGTAAGTAAATAGTTGAAAAGAATTGCTTCATGTGAAGAATAAGCAAATAATATGGGCTATAGATACAGTAAAGAAAGAAAACTTTTTAATTAAAGGATTTCAGAGACTTCTGGACAGAGGTGGGAAAAGAGTTAAATCTTGATGATTAGATAATATTTAGCAGAACTGGCATATATGAGGTCCCAAATGAATGTTTGTTTTAGTTTATTTATTCATTAAACAAACATGAGTACCTATTGTGTTTTCTACATTGAACTAGGAAAAAAATGTTGGTTCAACCTAAGATAGATTAAGACCTTCAAATTTGTGTTAATATTATTTTCTGTTTCCTTTACCTTCCAAAGAGCACTAATATCACCATTTACTTCACACTAAGAAAATAATCTCCACTAACCAATACACAAATGTTTGCTGTATAAAAAGGGAATAAATACTATTATTTTACTATTCTACATTAAGAAAATATAAGAAAAAGATATTTTTCTTTGTATTCTCTTTTTTCTCCTTTAGTTTGAAGCAACTTAGCATATTGGAAAAGAGCTCTTTTGTCTGGAAGTCAGGTTTGCTTCAGTCCAAGTTCTAACACCAAATAGTTATCTAACCTAAGGCAAGTTCATCTCTAGAGGAGCTTCAAATAGAAAATAAAGGATGAGGAGCATAAAATGATTGAGATGGTCTATTCTTAAGCTCATTTTAGCACTAAAATCTCTTATTTTTAGGACACCCAAAAATGGTCACAAATTTTAAGAAAAAAAAAAAGAAATGACATAATTAGAAATTGCATCCTATAGATAAATTCTATAAACGAAACCCCTCTAACTAGCCCCAACATCAGCACACCATTGTCTTACTAATTATATTCTTCCTTCTGCAAGCCAGCCTCTTCCTAATTTTAATTCAAATCCTATATATACCTTTTCCCCAAGCCTCCTCCTTTCTGAAATCAAAAATGGAGTTTGAACTTTGCCAGAGAGGGCCCAGCCCATGCCAACTTTAAAGGCAGGGATTGCTTAATGAATAAATAAACTAAAACAAACATTCATTTGGGACCTCGTATATGCCAGGCCTGCTAAATACTACCTAATCATCAAGATCTAACTCTTTTCCACCTCTCTCCAGGAGCCTCTGAAATCCTTTAATTAACAAGTTCTCTTTCTTTACTGTATCTATAGCCTCACTACCCAAACCACCATGGCAACTACACTGTTGAATTTAAGAATGCCCCCAAACATCATATATTAGGAATTATATTTGCATTACATTTGTAGAAATCTATTAAGGCTGAATAGACAAAAGCTGTTTTCATTACCTTTGTAATTGGAAAGTTACGATATATCTTCCTTTCAACTGCATGAAATTTCTACCGCTCTGGTCTGTTATTCTTTTTAGAGGTTTTAAAAGGAAATAAAAAATAATCAGAATGTAAAATTTTGAGAAGCAGTCTACACCCACTCTCAAAGATCACTGACTTACAAACTCCTCTATGCAAAAGGACATACCTTTTGGTGAGTTTAAGAACACCTTTCAACTGTATTGGGAAAATTTTTTATATCATCAACCTAGCTACAAACAAAAAGGGCATGAAGTTCTACTATATGACAGCTGAAACTGGGATATATCACTTTGAATAAAAGTGTTTGCATATGTTATTCTATAACAGTGTCACCTCATCAGAGCTAGAGAGGGTTGGAGATAACTTGTCATGAGACCACTGCAACCTGATAACCCATCTTCTGTTACCAGCCAACCTCGTCTTCTCAAACACCTTGAGACCTCATCACAATTCTGAAGTCATTAGCAGGGTAGAAAGTCCTAGTCAGGCTGAGAATTAGCTATTTTAAACCCGCCACCCTTATGTATTAATATATTGTTCCTAAAGTAATCATATTATTCCAAGAACTTTACAGTAAACTCTAACCCAACTCCCAAGCCCCTGGCCCCTTAGATCCAGGGCTAGATTTAATAGAATCAGGAAACAAACAAACAATATTTCCTCTTCTTCCACTCCTGTTTCCCTTTCCTATTTTCCTGCCTTCACTTTCAGCCACATTCTCAGCCATGTGGGTTGTCTTGTGCGTGGCTTTATCTCCTGCAATGTGAGTAACAGAGCCAACTCTGGTCTGCACCGTGGAGTAAGAAAAGGCAATAATAGCTAATTTTGTTGCAGAACTCCCATGACACAAGGGCAGGGGAACTTCACTAAATAAGCATACTGCCTGATAATCTCATCTCCCACCTTAATTGTCCTTTTTTAATTTCCCGAACCTCTCTAAGACTCTGATTCAAAGTATAAGCATACACTTAGAAACAATACTTATAAATATAAACAGAGAAAAATGTGCTTACTATCTATCTCATTGCATTGGAAATTGATCTCTTAAACATAGTCAGAATGTCAAAGCAGCATTTACAGAGAATTATGGCTTTTCTCACTCTTGTGAAAAGGTTGTGCAATTTTTCTGGAATAAGAAATTAAAATATGGAAATACTTTTCAATTTGATAGGAATAAGAGGTAAAACCCTGATTCACAGTCTTGAATAGTAAATGCAGTCAGAACTTCTGGAGCTCAAAATACGAGTATCTCCTATGGGTTAGGCATGTATCAAAAAATACCAGAATTCATATCACATCATTTCCTTTGTCCTCAAATTAATGAGATTATTTTTATTCAGTCTATATCATTGAGGCTATCTATTAATATGTCAGCAATTTGTCTCAGTGTTAAAGACACCTGAACAAAAAGTAACCGGAGCAAGAGAGAAGCCATTGACTCTGCGTCTGTAGATTTTTGTACCTAGAAACTCCAAAGGTTTCGTCAGTCTTATTTCTAGTACTGGAAAATTCATATTGCTGTTTGACTCCAGATAACTCATTTAGAGTAGCTGTTTGACCAAAAAAAAAAAAAATAGCTCATAGTTTTTCAACAGTGTCTCCAATAGTAAATTCGGCATTTCAATAAAAAGATTTGCTTCGTTTATCTAAAATATCCACATGAAGTCCCTCGTTATCAGTTTGTTCTAAGAAGGGGCTTTCTTTTCTATTAAAATTTTTTAAAGAATGAACCAAACCAAATCATTTCTAAATTTCTTCTCTGGATTGCCAACAGACTTCTCTAATAAGAAGGAACCTCATGGTGTGTGCTCTTATATCTTGACAAAGATCTACTGAAGAGGCACTGATATGAGTTCTTGGCTCTGAGGAAGGTGAAGACTTCTTTTGGGATTGTTGGAAGGGCTGTTGAAAGACCTCTTTTGGGATTGTTGGAAGGGCTGTTGAAAGACCTCTTTTGGGATTGTTGGAAGGGCTGTTGACACCAGCACAGGCCCATGTAGAAAACCTGACACGTGGAGCATCTTTCCTTCATGAAGTAGCAAAGGCTGAGGCAGTGCCAACTTCTCGGGTCGTCCATCTGTGCAGAGACTACCAAGACTTCCCTTCCAAATCAAGTTGTATTTGGCATTGAAATGTTCACCATTTTAAAGGTATCAATGGTGTAAATGGTTTTCAAAGAGGGCTCACCAAAAAGGAATATTTCTTTGGTGCAGTTCTCAAAGGACAAAATCAGGAGCTGGCTGCACTGAGAAACAAGATTTTCCCCAGCCGCATGCTTCAGGAAGATGGTGCACAGCCCCTGCATTCCTAAAACCCTTCCTTGGCTTTCAGGGGTTCATAGACCACAGGTTAAGACGCTTGCACTACTCCATCTCTTTGCAACTGCCCCTTTTCTCTTTTGCATCGGGCCTAGCAAGAGACATTTATTGCTTCCTGCACTCAAAGCAAAATATAGCACCCAGAATGCTGGTATTATACAGTGCCTCCTTAAACTGCAATGTAATCATTCAGTCTGGAAACCTTTCCAGTCTTCAGATGCCTCTTAAATTAGTGGATACCTTTCTTCTCTACTCTCAGATTGTATTTGTCATTCATACTCATTGAACAAATATTTATTGAGCACTCATTAGTGACTGGATGATAGGCACTGTGCTATGAGTTGGAAACATAGCAGTAAAAAAATTAGACATTACCCTGTCTTCAAGGAGTATATATCCTAACACAAATTATTTACCAAGAAAAGCAAAATGGTACATAAATTAGACACCACTTCTTGATCTATTCTTCCACAGTACCATCAAAGTAAATTGTAAAAAGTGGCTTAATTCATATTTATTAAACTAATCAACAAGCCAAGTTAAATATTGGTTTGGCATGAAGCTCAAATCAATAATGCCAAGAATATTTTGGAATAGTTATTTTGTTTGCAGTTAAAAAATTCAACAAGTACTATTGTGTGTGTGTTATGTTCATAATTGTGGACATTTCTGCTTTAGTGGAGTTTGGATTCATCAGAATATTAGAAGAGGGTTGCACACTACCAAGAATTTTTTGTCTCATTGGTTTCTGTGCTCAGGGTGTCTCCAGGCAAATCCAAAGGTCTTAGCTATCAGCTTCTTCTTTCAAACATGGCAATCCAGGCACCAGCAAGCTAACAGATTTCTCTGTACTAACCAGAGCACTGAACATAAATTGATCCCTCATAGGAATGATGAAGACTAACATTTCACTGCTGTTCTTTGTTTTTCTTCTTGATATTGCAAAATCATTCCAATATTAGTCATTTATCTGGTAAAAATTTATGATCTCAGCCTCAGAATAAAAATAAAATCTCTTACAGGAAAAGAAAGGCAAAGGAAGTCAAGGAAACAGAAAAAATTTCCATTATCTTTAACAGAACACCTACATATTCTGGAGAAGAAAAATGTGTTCTCTCTAAAGATCTGCTTCCATGTGAAAAATTTTTCCACAGAAAGGAACAAAATGGACATACCATATGAGCACTTCTCTTAATGGCTCACATTTATAGTCTATTTATTTATTTGTCTCTGTCAGGCAAAGAGTTTATAAAATATTCGAACATGGATTGTCTGACAGCAACTTAGACCTTAGAGTACACAGATTAGGTATGATTTGAGAAATACCAAACCCACCCACCTGAAAATAGTTTCCCTGTCAATGGCCTTGTATCACGCATACATTCCCACCATTTGGCACTGGGTCTCCAGTTATGTCCAGGTCATACGCAAAAGAATTTTATCTGGAAGTTTTTAGCTCATTAATGGGTGACCCCTGAACACAACCGTGGAAATTAGTTTATCTGAGACTTCTTAGTCTCTTTGGACATATGAAGACAGAATTCTGAAAGAACAAGATGAAAGGAAAGGTAAGCTGTGATGACAAAAGGTGACAGAGTACAAGCTCTAATGAGGAAATGCGGCAGAATGTTTTGGAATATAAGGAATGTAAAATGAGCAGAAGGATCTTATGAAGGCAATGGATATCTGTGCTTAACTCCGTGGAGGAAATGAAACAAAAGGAAATAGGCCATTTGAGCTATAGAAAAAGGTGAGGCCTGAGATTCACAAGATGTAATTTATCATTCCAGTGTTAGAACTCAATTTTGGATGAATCACTTCATTTCTGTATAGGGTGACCAGATGCACCATTTTAAATGGGAGAGAAAAAAAAGTAGCACTGTCCCGCTTCAAACGACACATGTGGTCAGCCTACTGACACCTTGAATTGAGCCCAGTGAGACTGGGCTGACCATACCTACTGTTTGAAATGGGACAGTACCACTGTTTTCTGTCCCATTTAAAATGGTACATCTGGTCAGCCTATTTCTGTATTAGTCAACTACTGCTACAGTAACAAATAACAAATACTGCTGTGCAACACACCACCCTAAAACTCAGTGGCTTATAGTAATAGGCAGATTGGCTTGGATCTTACTGATCTAAGTGTGATCCACGTGTCTCTCATTCCCCTTTGACCAATGGCTATCCGATGTCTGTTCTTATGGCAAAATACAGGATTCTAAGAGAAAAATCAAAAACCACATATGTACATTTCAAGCTTCTGCTCATACCCTGCTTGCTAACATCCCATTAGCCAAAGCAAACCATGTGGCCAAATGAAAGGGCAAGGGATAAAATTCATTCATTGCAGCACTGTTCATGGTGGCCAATTCATGGAAACACCCAAGGTGTCCTTTGATAGATGACTGGATAAAGAAGCTGTGGTACATACACACAATGGAATATTATTCAGCCATAAGATAAGATGAAATACTTTATCATTTGTGACAACATGGATGAACCTTGAGATCATTATGCTAAGCAAAGTAAGCCAGACAGATAAAACTAAGAACCATATGATTTCACTCATAGTGGAATATAAAACTGAAAACAACAAAGAAACAAAAACTCACGGACACAGTCAATAGTTTAGCAGTTACCTGAGGGTAAGGGAGGAGGGAGTAGGAGAGGAGGGAGGGGGACTCACATATATGGTGATGGAAAGAGAACTGGCTCTGGGTGATGAACACATAACACAACACATAGATGATGTATTGTAGAACTGTATACCTGGAACATAAGTAATTTTTACTAACTAATTTCACCCCAATAAATTTAGCAATTAAAAATTCATTACTCACTGCAAAGCCATAACAAAGGTATGAATGTGACATAACTCTAGGGAGGCAACAATTGAGACCATCAACTCAATCTACCACAACTGCTCTAGACTTTAGTTTCTGCTTCAGTATGATGAGGAAGTTAGCCTAGGTCAGTGGTTCTCAAACACTGGTCTAGTGACCAACTGCATCAGAGTCACTTGGGAAAATATTTAAAATATTAGATTCCCAGAATTAGGACTGAGAACTATATTTGTCTACTGCCCCCCTGCTAGGTGATTCAGATGCTCAGTCCTGGACTAGATGGTCTCTAAGGCTATTTACAATATTTTTTAGTTAACGATCAACTTAGATAAACCATAGAGTTTATCTAAAGCAGGTATGACCAACCTGTGGCCTAGGGCAGCTTTGAATGTGGTCTGACACAAATTCTTAAAACATTATGAGAATTTTTTGTGACTTTTTTTTTTTAGCTCATCACCTGGTGTTAGTGTTACTGTATTTTGTGTGAGGCCCAAGACAATTCTTCTTCCAATGTGGCCAGGGAAGCCAAAATTTGGACAACACTGGTCTAGAGCTTCCCTGGTGCAAAGATAGAGTGTCAGATGGCCTGCACAAGTGATGCTGTCTACCTGGCAATGCAGCTGATATAATGCATAAGCCCCAGATTATCCCCTCAGTCTTCTCATTCAGTAGATGCCTCCAGTGAGTGAGGTAACCTGTGCTTCCTGTTGTTAAAGGTTAACCCTTTCTCACCACGATGTAAGTAAGGTTTTCCTGCCCACCTAATGTCTCAAGACAAATTCTCTAGCTGTTTCAGAATTCTTTCCTGCATTCAGTATTATATCTAGACAGCAATGGGCATTGCAAAAATTTTTAGGCACTTCCTACAAAGAGATTCATTCACTAAGGTAGGCAGTATTAAAATTCTCATTTTGGGAATTCGCATATTTTTCAGTTAAAATACAGGCTATAGAGAAAGTGTCCAAGTTGAGATGAGAGGTAAAAGAAAGCTTCCTTTCCTAGGTCTTGAAAAAGATAAATGTAGAAATGCATTACTCATCTAATTATTCACTCCTGTTTATATATTCTTTAATGATATGTTTCCATGGTTACCAGCGTTGTTAAATGCTGCCTGTGTTTCATTTTGCTTTGATGCTGTTTGAGGCCGTATGCCAGTAGGTGAGGTTCACTTTTAAATGAAAGAAATCATTGAGACACGTATTTGATCCAAGGTTGAGTGTCTCCATGAAGGAGGTAGTGACCGTGACATGATTTTCTGTTTGTAGAGTTTTGTGTAGTTCTCCTATTGACGTTCTGTGAGTGTCCCCAGCATTAGAACGGCAGAAAGGAAGGAAGAAAAGGAAGGAGGGGGGAAGACAGTGGGGGAGGGAGGGAGGAAGGCGCCTGAACCGTACACATATTAAACTCATGTGTACATTTCAGTGTACGTATATATTTGGTGACAGTGGTTTTGCTGTCAAGTAGGCGAGGTTACTTTTCACCCAACCCTTTCCTTCCTCCTCCCGACACACTCCCTCCTTTTCAACCCTGTATGTATTCTCATAAACCGAGAGCCAAAGGCTTCTTTCAAAAATGAGTCCAATATTCTGTTACTTCTCTTCCATGTGAGTTCCCGGTGGAGTGCCACCTTTTAGAGATTGTCTGCCTTTGAAGCCCCAGTTGTTACTGAGAAATAAACAGCTCTGTCGCCTGCTAACACAATGGCAGGCACCCAGGTCAGATTAAGAATCTGGGGACAGTGCTTCACAGTGTGCCCAGCAGAGGGCAGCAGAGTTCACTTGTACATCAGCCCTCTATCTGCAAGTCGGTAATTCAACTTCCTTAGGAAATGGTGGCATCGTGTCAAGCAAGAAAATTAATCCTCAACTACTCCTGGGAAATATTTACTGATTAATTAAGTGCTGCTGCTTTGGTCTTGTAGCAATATCAGAAGGTGAGGGAGGAAGCCCACACCACTTAAACAGCTTTTCCTCCCAGCCCCCTCCTGAAAAGCATTTTGGGTTTCTGACAGTTGTTAAGGGAGAATAAAAATAACCTCTAAATTTCTCTTCATTTTCTCTCATTTGAGAATGATATGAGTTTCAGAGATTTAAGGCAATTTGGGCCTTCTTTTACTTGAACAAATTTAGACAGAGCTATTTGATTCCCAGGAGTCCCATGGCTATTCTGTTATCAGGTTTATATACAGGCTTTGCCTTGCAGCTTAAATTTGCAAACATGTTAATTCTGTCTTTGTATTTGTTTGCACATGAAAACCAAAAATTGTAATGATTAAAACCAAATTTAGAGGGTTTTATGGTTATCTTTTATATTTCCCATAGATTTTCATGAGTTACTGATTTACAAGCTTACAAAGAAATTAAGGTCACTATTTTTCTTAGCAGATGGAGATATGAAATAACTATTCCATGAAACCATAAAATGTTTTAAGCTTTGTTCACCCAAGAATAAGATAGTTTGTACGACTCACAGCTTGTAATGTTTTTATTTACACTCAGACTTTCTTTTGATGATATTGCATACCAATTAAAAATAAATTCTTCTCTTTTCTTGAATTCATATGGTTATTTTCCTCACTAATTACAGAAGACTACCTACTCTACCTGTACTGTTGTTCCTGGTTGAATCATTTTCTTTGTCATAACCTCCCCTCTACCAAATAATGAAAACTTGTCATTTTAAATTTCAACCTTGAACATATGGCACGATTTGCTTTTTCTCGGAATCATAAAATAACTGTTAAGCTAATCTATTTTTATCTCAGATAGCATAGGTGCGATTTTATATGTGCCATCTAAACCAGGAACCAAGTGCTGATGAGGGACAATAACCTCAAGAAAACCTTGGGAGGACTGTTTGAAGCCCAAGCATAAAGGGATGGGGGGAACAAGATAATAGCATGGCAAGTCTTTATTTCATTTACTCTTCATCAGGTGGGGACTGGACTGCTTTCACATTTATACGAGGTCCAACAATTAAGTGCGTGAACTCATCCTAAAAAAAGTGCTACATACCTCATTACTGATTATCACTATGGTCACCTTTGAAGTACTCCCCTTGGGAAGCTATGCACCGACGCCAGTGCCCTGTCCACTCTTCAAAGCAATTTTGGAACTCTTTCTAGAATGACCATCAGAGCTGTCATTGTATGGCCCTTGATGTTCTGAATGTCATCAAAATGTCTTCCTTTCAATATTTCCTTTATCTTCAGGTAGAGAAAAAAGTCACTGGGGACCAGATCAGGTGAGCAGGGAGGGTGTTCCAATACAGTTATTTGTGTACTGGCTAAAGACTCCCTCACAGGCAGTGCCGTGTGAGCTGGTGCAGTGTCGTGCTGAATTGTTGATGAAAAGTTCAAGTCATTTTCATCTAACTTTTTTTACCCAGCCTTTTCAGCACTTCCAAATAGTAAACTTGGTTGACTGTTTGTCCATTTGGTACAAATTCAGAATGAACAATCCCTCTGATGTCAAAAGAGGATAGCAACATCATTTTGACTCTTGATTTGGACTGACGTAAAACTTTTGGTCATGGAGAATTGGCTGACTTCCATTGTGCACTTTGATACTTTCAGGGTCATATTGGTACACCCTGTTTCATCACCAGTGATAACATGACCCAAAACATCATCTTTTCTCTCCAAAAGTTCTTAGCAAACTTGAACTCTACTTCACTTTTGTTCATCAGTGAGCTCCTTCGGGACCATTTTTACACACACCTTTTTCATGGCAAGATTTTCAGTTAAGATTTTTCTGACTATTTCTCTATTGATGTTTACTTCATCTGTTATGCTTCTTCTCACAGTCAGCAAACAATTTTGACACACAATTCAGCAAATTTGCAATATTTTCATCAGTTCTGCTTGTTACTGGCCACCCTGACCTCTCTTCATCAGTGACGCTTTCTCTCCTCTCAGAAAAACATTTAATCCAATTGTACACTGCCCTTTCTTCATGACATTATTCCCATAAACTTGGTCTAACAAGTCCCTATTTCACTCCAACTCTTGCTAAGTTTAACAAGAAATTTAATGTTTGTTCATTGCTCTAATTCATGCTCTGACATTCTTGCAACAACACAGAAAACGTGCAACAACAGTAATGAATGTTACTCAGCAAGATTCCACCACACATCCTCACAAACAGAGCCACCAGACACAGACATACCAAGGTTATGAAACCTTACCGAGTTGTTTGTACAGTGCTGCCAATGTAAGTGCATGGTGGCAAGTTCGCAAATTTAATTGTCAGACCTCACATACAGTACACTCTCTGTTAACTGGAACTCAAGCAACTGGCAAAATCTCAAGCAACCACCATTGCTGATTGCTTGAGAGTGTGGGTTAACAGAGAGTCTACTTACATTTACCTGGCCTCTACCAATCCCCATGGGTGCCGGTTAACTGAGAGTCTACTGTATTAGACACAAATCAAATAAAGCTGGAGATTGGACACAGATAACTTGGAAGTATAGTGGCAGGTCTCTTGAAGATAACACCTCATTTCACACAATATCACTTGAAGTTGTGATTTGGTGTAGTTGTCACAGAGTATGAATATGTATACTTTGGCAAGTCTGTCACATTTCTCACCAATGCAGCAATCCCCATTCTGACACATCATGCCTATACTGTTATCCTACAGCAATCTATTGTCCTCTAAAATATAAAGTCTTCTGGGAGGAGCCACAGCCTGGAACTGATTAATTACAGGCAAATAAAAGAAATAAGAAAGAAAAAGAAGAGGTATCTGTTTGCCAAGCAAAGCTGAAACTTGAGGACATAAAGAAATTATGGGGATATGGGAATACGCTAAAGACAAGCTTTGAGTACTAGACACTAGCACCATAAAGACACTTTTTTACATGGCACCAGTAGTCCCTTTAGCAGGATTCCAGCTAGATCACCATCCCTCATGGTCACAGAGCTACTAGTTTTCAAGATGAACAGCTCCCTTGCTAGAAGCTCCTTTAGAATTTTTTCTTCTTGCTAAGGATTCCACTTCCACCATGAAGCTTTATGAAGGAGCCCTTCTTATATTTGGAATCCTATCTTAGTGCCAAACAGGGCTACAGATCTCATTTATGCATCTGCACAGCATAAAGAGCTCAGAGCAGGAGGCTCTGACTGAAATAGAACTGACTTGAATCCCAGCTCTACCACGAAGTAGCCATGTGAACTATTGCATATTGTAGAATACAAAAACTGAGCTTTCTTCATCTGTAAAATGGGATACTAATGCCTGTTTTCCAGTGTTATTTTAACACACAAACAGAGTAATTTATTTACAGCACTTAGCCAATGCACAGTGACCACTCATTTAATTAATAAATGAGTTTTACAGATTTATCAATGAACTAACATTGTTTACATACATACAGGCAGAGTAGAAGGGCAGGTTGTTTTCTGAGGATGGAAAGTTAGTCCCTGCAACCTACATCTTGTCGCAAAATTAAACACCCTTGAATTCTTTTGACTTCCCCAATATACACTTTTTCATCTTTGACTTTTCCACGCCAAGTCATCTTGCATAGATAAAACAGATGCTTGGCGGAAAAAGCAATACGTATCTGAAAACCAGGTCACTAGGTTCTTGTCCCAACCCTGCCATTAATCAGCTGTGTGCTTGTCCAGACATACCCCAATCTCAAATCACCAATCAAGAAATACAATCAGAAAACAACATACAGGTAGCGAAAGGAATACCTACCTTCATATAACTAAAGAAAGTATAGCCATGAAATGCACAATTCTGTTGACATTTACCACTGAACACAGAAGTTATAACTCATTTAGTAATACCTACTTATGCTTATGAAATAATTACAAGAATGTACCTATTTATTCCTATGATACCTTTCGGTGATTCATTTTACATCATCAAGAATAAAAGTTCTGTGGCACCCTGAAGAGTCTGGAGGCTGCTGAAACCCACACTTATGACTCTGAGTTTCCATCAGCTGATGTCTCTCCAATGTGCAAACAGAAAATTATTCAGTCTCTTTAAAAGAACATGCTTTAAATTCTATTTATAAATTATATACATTTTGCAATAAATAAGCTACACCAACCCAAGGACATGAGTTAAGTTTTCCTATCAAGAAGCTTATCATTTAATTTTTGTAAATATTTCTCTTTGAGACAGGCATGCTATAATAATTGAGAGCCTATCCTAAATCTAATGGGTGGTCAATGGACAAAACAGTCTTATTGTAGCCAATAGGTTTGAAGGATGAATACTGTGTTTTGTGTTAGGATTAATGTTTTGAAGATGGTCTTGATCTGGTTTAGGTTTGATGTGGTTCATTTGCTTCTGTTAGTACCAGAGTCAAATCCTTGTTGTCTTTGAAGATAGGAATAAGACAGTCATGGAAAAATGAAAAGGAAAGTAAAACTTGATCCTACGCTCCCAGGAATTTATAAACTAGTTAGAAGGATGAAAAGTCTCTCAGTGTGAGAGAAAGCATTGGTGTAGGAGACGTGGGTACTTGCCTTGCTCCAGTCTCTAACTGCCTGACCTCAGGTGAGTCACCAACATTCACCACCCTCAGCTTCCTTGGTTATTAAAGATGAGTGATTTCATAATATATCTTAGATTCCTTCCTTCTCCTCAGTTCTATGCTAAAAGGACATAGAAATAAAGTTTTACTACAAAATGTCAATGATTAAAAATGAATACAGGGTAAATTTCAGGCATTAAACGCTAAAGTTATTCAGCTAATCAAAACATGGTTTATAGTCAAACCCTTAACCTTAATGTTAACCAGATGGGATAGTGGACAGCAGGGTACACACACACACACACACACACACACACACAATCTATGAATATATACATACATATATATGTTTCAAAATTCTATAGCACTCACATATAATTAATTAATGTAAATTAAATACTTTAGAAATTAAAATGTATTTATTATAACTTTTTAAACAGGATAGGTTGCAAAGTAGAGAATTCAAAACAGCTATATAAAAATTTGTCTACCTTGGTGCAAGTTACCTGTTCATACAATCTTTGATCATTTCCAAAGAATGCAAATAAATGCAAATAAAAATTTGAATATCTTAATTTAAACTGCATGAAAATATAACTTTCACATCACTGGGCTGATAAATGTAATGGCAAAGTGCCAAATATTCCCTTATATTAGCAAAATACAGAACTTATGTTAAAGGTTGTTTAATAAAAGAACTGTAAATTCAAGGTAGTATTTCAGCATTAAAATGTTGATCATCAAGACAGGGGCAAACATTCAATTATTATATATTTTATTCTAACATACCTTTATATTAATAAAGACATCATAAAAATGTCAATTCTGGCTATTGCATAAATGATATAGTGAATAGGTTTCTAAGGAACTTGCAAGGTAGCATAGTGTGTTCTTTAGGAAATTTTTCTTTTAAGGTTAATTTCCAAATTTCAAGAAAATTGAAATCTTTAAAATTAAATTCATATATGTTTAAAGGGATTAATCTGAAAAATATTGCTCACAAAATTTATTTTTCCACTTTCTGGAAAATTCTAGTCATCATTCAAAATTGTGTCATTATTAACATAATAACAGGAGCGATATTAGCCACTGGAGACTAAGGATTGCCATCTCTACCATTTAGATCTCAAAAGTATAGCGCTGGTTCCTTTGAATCTAATAATGTTAACTCTGAAAATAAAGCAATACAATTATAATATTCATTCACTAGTAATAGCTACTTATATGGACCTTATGAAGATTAAAGGAAATAGGACATATAAAAGCATTTATCACACTGCAAGTGAAAAGTTATTTTATCTCTTAAACTACCATGTTTTTTCTTCACGTTTTTATAATCCATAAGGCTTAGCAGGGAGATAAAGGATTGAGAGACTGATTCCAATTTTCCTTTACTATTGTTTGTGTATTAGGATAGACTGCTACAACAGAAAGCTCCAAAATTTCAGTAACTTAAAAGAAAAGAGTTGATTTCTCACTCACAATGTAGTGTGTGTTCCTGATTGGCGGTCCTGCAGTCAGCAGCAGGGGAAGCCACACCCCTTCCATCGCACAGCTCCATCTTTCTCCACCTGCTGGGAGCCCTGGTCATCAGGTAGCTGACACAGAAAGACAATGGAGGATCATACTAGGCAGGGATTTGGGGCCAGGCCTGGGATGCATATGGTTCCTGCCTACATTCCATTGGCCCTCACTCATCCACACGGCCATACTCAACTGCAAGGCAGTCTGAAAAATGCCTAACCATGTGCCCAGAATATATATACATATATACGCACATGTTTGAAAATTCTACAGCACTCACATATACTGCAAATTTAAATAAATTAAATTCTGTAGAATTTAAAATGATATTTATTATGACTCTTTTTAACAGGAGTTTAAAACCCAGGAGGTAAAACCATAATTTTCAAAAGACAAAGTGAAATACAATATTTGAAACCCTAATACTAAATTCTATGAAGTTAAAAGGCTGCTCATCCTTAGAAAAGTCACTTAAGCCCTTCTCCAAGTCGCTTAAGTCATCTCCAATTCAGTGAATTGGGCTGGAAAATTCCCAAGGTTCCTTCCAGATCTAATGTTGTAAGTAGAGCAATTTACTGCAATTATAGTCAACCCTGATATTGAAAGGATTAAAAGAACAATTTGATAATAATCTATAATAATTTAATCACATTTTCTAATTAGTAGTGATAGGATTTCTACTTACTGATCCACCTTCACTGGATACACAGTGAGAACGTTACAATTTGTCCAAATTTTCCAGCAAAATGATAGGAAAATAATTTTATAATGCCATCAGGCTGAAAACGTTTGAGGTTCATAGTTTCTGCCAGATTTACCGTGGGTACCTTGAGTGCTCTTAAAAATTTGCTAGGCAGAACCAACCCTCTTGGGCTTGGAAGAGGGAGGTAAATTTTGTTTCCTTTTTGCTAGTCACCTTTCCCTCTGCTTTGATTGCTCTTCCTTTACTCTTAATGGAGTACCTCTCTTACTGTCTCTTCCACATTTTCTCCTTACACAATTATCCTGGGCAAGTTGATTTCTCAGGTAGCAAGTGGCTCCTTTTGCTGAGCTAAAGTACTCGGAGAAATTATTCTGTTACTGTTTGTAGAGGAAATGAGCTACCCACATACACTCTTGGCTTATGTTACTATAAGCTTCAAAACTTGACAAATGTGAGGATAACAATAGAATTATTAGTTATTAATTTCAAGGTTTTTTTCTTTAAAAATACTTTTTTCAGTTAGAGTTGAGATCCAATATTATTTTACCTCAGTTTCAGGTGTATAGCATAGTGGTTAGACATTTATATGATTTGTGCTATGATCCCCACAATTAGTCTAGTACCCACCTGGCACTATACATATTGACTATATTATTGACTATATGCTCTATGTCAAAGCTTCTTGTATATAGCAGCAGAGGAGGCATAATTAACAGCAATGTACACTTAACAACAGGACACATGGAATGATTGTTTTCCCCATTCTCTGCACGTGTGCAACATTTATTGACACCAGAGCAATTCATACATTGGGAAAGAATGAGTCAATTGCAGAAAATTTTTGTCAAATTAAAAACTATCATTTGAAATCTGCCTTCATGTTTTTAGTACAGCTTACTTTTTACAAGCTGCAATTTATCATCTGATCCTTTCCTTGTGCTTTTCAAAATAAAAATCTTTGATGATAGAAAGTAAATTAAAATCTATATTTTAATATCTATGGTTATTATAATATTCTAGTTTTTAAACTCCTTAAATATAATTTTTCAATTTGCAAGTAATAGACTTTATGAGAGACAAACCCAACTCCAAATTACCACATTATTACCACCACCAAATGAAAATCTGATATTTTGGTCCAAAATTCCCACAATTTTAATAATGCTAAGCTTTTTTTCCTAGGTTGTTTCACTAAGGAGTTATTCAATGTACCAGAAATACACACACACACACACACACACACACACACACACACAAAAGGACTGTCTAGAAAGTATCCAGCCATGTAACATGAAAAATAGAGGCATTTATGGCTGAATGTTTTCCACAGAGCCCTGATATATATCCATTTCTTTATAAGAGCAACAGGGCAACAGGTTCAAAATCTCGAGATTGTTTATCTCCAAAAGGACAAAAAAGTGTTAATACATTAAAGTACAGCAAGCATGAGTCAAGATCTGGTAAAAAGGTAATCTGTATTCTCATTTCTACTCAATTTTGCCATATTTCTTCTTGGGGCTATAATAACTTTCTTTGAGGAAACATCTCCATGGAGAATTCAGTTCTTATTCTTGGGTACACACTGCTCACTCACCCACTTCCTTACCCATCATCAACATGGAGGGCAGAAGCCAGAAAAGAAATGCATTTCTATTGGCTCTGAGTGGGGAGAGAGGGAGGCTGTGCTTCAGGACATGCCCTTCTAAGCCGAGACCTCTATGAAAGCCTGAATGCAATGCCTTGAGCATCATGCCAAGACTACAATGCCTTAAACAAGCAGACCAAGCTGCCACACACAATAAGCACATTTCTGACGCTTGCAAAAAAAAGCTGGTGTAGGCTCTTGTGCAAGAGTCTTACTGGCCATGTTGTAAGATTCTAAGCCATCTTTTGCTGAGATGGCTTAGCAAAAAAGCTACCCTGCAAAAGTAATCTGCCAGCTTTACTTGGAAAAGAAATGGATGGAGAGTGTTCTCTTCTATCCTGGCCTTATTGGGATGCTGTTAATGTTCTTTCTGGAAGGAAACTAGAGCATTCGATACCTTCACTAAATTTTTCAATGCAGAATTTAAAACAAAATACCCTTCACCAAGATATTCAGAGAGACCATCAGAAGAGCTATTTGGGTATTGGAAACTCTTATGGACTAAATTTTGTCCCCCACAAAATCCATATGCTAAAGTTTTAACCTTGTGCTTGGGATTGTGATTGTAGTTACAGATAAGGTCTTTAGAGAGATAAGTAAATTAAAAAGAAAGAATGAAAAAAAAGAGAGAAATAAGTAAATTAAAATGAGGTCTTTGGGTGGACCTTCATCCAACATGACTGATAAGAAGAAGAGATTAAATTACAGACACACCAAGGAAATACCATGTGAAGACACAGGGAGAAGCTATACAAGCAATCCACAAGCAAAGGAGAAAGACATAAGAAGAAATCCACCCTGCAAACACCTCGATCTCGAACTTCTAGGCTCTGAAACTATGAGAATATAAATTTCTATTTTTTAAGTTACTTGTGTGATACTTTGTTATGGTCACCCAGAAAACTAACATGGGCGCCTACAGTTTGCAAAAGGCAGCAAGGTCAGAGTGTGACCTTGGAACTGAGGCCTAGAACAGCTTCACTCTTCAGCACATCACGCCACACACATCTATGTACAACTACTTGCTTTTTTCATCTAGATGGGTCATCCCAGGATTGGTTCCAGCAGTGAACATATATGTAAGCACCAAGCTGGAGAAATTATTCTCATGTTCAATGTAAAGGATTTTTATTTTTACTGGAGGACCAGAATCTGGTGCCTAAATACCTTGGTTGAGTTCTTCATCCACATCTCTGAATTCCATGCCTGCTGCCTGTGTTACCTTTGTTAGATTTCCAAAGTTGGCATCTAAACTTGCGCATCCAAACCCCTCTGCACATTCACAGCCCATCGCTACCTCCATCTGAGTGCTGGCTCTGGGTTTGGCATCACAATCCTACTCTTTGTTTCCCTTCCAGCTCCTCGAACTTGGAAAGAACAGTGTTGTGGGCAATGTAACTTCTTTCATTCAGCCTTTCAGACATTTGCCCTACAACAAGTTTAAAATAAAAATTGGAAATTTTACATAATTTTCTAATTCGAGTCTGAGAAAGGAGGGTCCTTTGCATGTAGAAGATTCCTGCAAAGCTGCTCCTTTACACAAGTATAGATGACCACAGAGGTCATTTGAAGCCTCTGGTGCATGGAGTAGGCAATGAACAAGTTAAATTAGGCTTTTCAGTTTAAAATCAACTCCTTAGTGCTTTTAATATTAACCAGAAACTTGAGTACAAAATACTACATCGTAATAATATAAATTGTTGTTTGTTAAATGGTTTTTTGTTCTTTTTGTTGGAAAATTCAGATTTATTATGTTTTTCTTATTGGTGGTTGGCACTCTAAGTTGCTAGAGAAAGAATTATTCTTATGAAATAAATGTAGATTTTTATAATATGCTTTTATGCTATTTTCCAGAAAAATAAAATAACTATGGACACTTTCACTTTTAATTCAATGTTCAAGCCTCATTAGAAGGAAAAGTTGTAGGAAAGGAATAAATTCCTTTTAAAACTTCACATAACTTTCCTTTTGGTCTGTTTCAAATACTAATGGACCTACTTAAAACAGGAAGTTCAGGGTGATGGCAGGCTATATCAGGAATGGTATATGAGCAAAGAAAATTTAAAGAAATTCTTAAATAGCCAAATCCATCTCCAACAGCTCTTGTCACCTGGAGAGAAAAGAAGCTTTGCTGGGCGGAAGTGGAGAAAGGCTTTTTTCTTGTTCCAAAAGGCTTTCCAAGGTATCGGAAGAAGAAAAAAATCTAGTTTGTCTAGTTTGTCATGTTATTTATAGAAAATACTTAGATCTAGATATTTCAGTTTTTTTAAGTATAAATTTCTCATCAATGTCTGTAAGGTAATTATGTTAGACTGAAGAATTTGATTTTTAAAATCAAGTAAAAAATGACATATTCAGAAGTAGAATTTTTATTTTTATCTTAAAGTCATTGGTGTCTGTTTACAAACTTTCTTCATTTAATTAATTTTGTTAATATGAAGTAATATTTCCAGAACTAATTAAAATTTCATTCTAATGAATATTCAAGACCAAAATGTTATCTTTGCAGTACAGTATATAGATGTTCAAATCATCCATAAAGGTAATTATATTATTTTATATTCTTAAAAGGCCTTATGTTGCTATTGATGGCAAATGGGTTGTTTGCTTGCTCTCAGGCCATGATTGAAGAAGCCATCACCAGAGTGGAATCTTTTTCAGTTATGTACACACCATTTGCAACAAAAATCACGGCTGATAAAGTAGAAAAAGTAAAAGAGGTTTTCACAAAAACTCATCCTGCGTATGTGGAATATATCTACACAGGTAAGATTCAGTGTCTTCAAGTTACTATCTGATACTTTATTTTCATTAAAACAAAGACAAAGCCATTTCTGGTTCATTTACTGTTTTGGTTTGAGGGGTATGTTGCTTTAATCTGAGGAGTCAAAATGGGAAGTTATTTTACGGTTTTAAGTAGGGCCAGCTCTATGGGTTTGGCAGAGTATCCCTTGTGCCAGTATGTTTCTACTCATATATTTTAAGAGGAGGGGTAAAAGCTAGAAACTCTAGGATTTTAAAAAAATTAATAACATGTGGTCAAATACCAGCTTTCCCCGTATCCTTCATCAGCAAACTAGATGATGATAGTATTTTACTGAAGATGAGTTTTATTTTTTCCAGTGCGAGCTAGTTCTACTGTCCTTCCTCTATCCATCTCAGACTTCAAACCTTCCTCTTTCCTTCTGTCCTTGGATCACTGGAATCCAAATGAGATGTGGGTAGCCAAGTGTACATAGAGGACACAACACTGGTGTTACTGTTTTTTCCTCTTTTTGTCTTTGGAAGCCACTCGCTTTTATTCATGCATTCAAAAATACTTTTTACTATCTACTATGTGCCAAGTGTTATTCTGAATTAAGACAGGGATTTTCTTGTACTAAATTAATAGCCACTTAACAATGACTGCCATGTTAAGGAAAATTTTTAAATGTACATACCAAATATCACATTTTCCTATTAAGACCCCTTCATTCCTTTTTTCAGGGTTTTGAGGCCAAGTTACTGATTTATATGGTAAATAATGTACTCCATTAGTGATCACGTCTAATGTGCTAGGTAGTCTACATCTATTAACTCCTGTTATTCTCATAACTTATGAAGTGAGCAAGATGATGATCACTTTAAAAAAAATTAAAAAAAGCAATCAGAGGAAACAAACAGCTTTTCCAAAGATACATAGCAAATCGGTGGCAACAGGCCTTGGATTTGAACCCTCGTCCTTGCCATTGAGCTATGCTATTTCCATCTGATAGGAGCAGGGGCGCAATGGTGGAAGCATTCAGTTCAGGCCCTATGGAGTCCTCTTTCTTTTCCTACAATGCCTCAAGCTCGTCCGAAGAAACATAGTAAATAAATCTAACAACTGATGGTTAAATAATGAATCTCTAAGAAACAGTGAAAATTTGGGGCCAGAGAAAAGGAAGAGAAGAAGGTGCTTATAATGACCATAGGTGGTGATTTACTGAGTCTGAACATCTTGTAAAGAAGTATATAGATAAAAAATAATTCTGAACTCACATTTTTTACAAATTGTTGTTATTTGATTGTGGCTATCTTAAGGGTTGAAGGGCATTAGTAGTACACAAAAGTTATGTCTAACGAGTGTCATGAAAACTGAATCAAATTCAGCTTTTCCATTTCTATTCTCAGCTCTGTTGGTAATGAGGAGAGATTCATTGAGAAGATCACCAGTTTGCCAATCCCTGTATTGGTAGAATGAGTTTAATTATATTTAACTTCATAGAGAAGTCATGAAGATTAATTAATACTTAGGAAACACTGTTGCCACTGATTGTTTAAAAACAATAATAACATTAATGAGCCAGATTCATGTCTCATGTAACTCTATCAAACCTGTTATCAAGATGAATTATGATCTGTTGGTAAGACAGCTCATACTAAAGGTTCTTATGTTTTGGAAGAAAAGATAATTATAAGTTATTATACCAATGATTGTTTTAATTATTTTATAATTACTAATTGCTGGAGTGTGGCAGTACTATACGAGAACCTACAGAGGAAAGACGCAGCTTTCAAGGGAGATGGAGAGGTAGAGAAGGCAAGCTAGAATTACAAATTTCTTTGGAATGGGTTAGGTTCCTCACTCTGTAGACCGTTCTTTGGACTGTTAGTCCAAAGTACAGGACTAACAAGGCTATGATTGCATTGATGACATCATTTGCCTTTTCTGCAAAGAATTAAAGGCTTCTCCCCAGAGTCATTGCTGAAATGATGGTGAAACCACTATTATTAATGGTACGTGCATGGTCTTAGTGGTATGGCTTTTTTCCCCAGGCATCTCCAAGGTGAGTGAGAACACAAAGCATAGGAAGAGGGAAGGTGAAATATTATCTTTACCCTCTGATGCCTTTCACAGGAGGTGCAAAGTGGTGATTAGGGTAGGCATCAGTAGCCAAAGGTAATAGGTAGAAAGTGAGTCACACAAAGAAAGATAGGGCTGAGAAGAGTAGCTACCTTGTTTTGTTGGCACTGTCCCAAAAACCAGGATTCTCCTATCTACCTTGTAGACGGAATTTAATATGCCTCTGTCCTGTCAAAAAGTTCTTCAGTTATTTTATTTCAACAATAGTCATGTAGCAAATGTGACTGAACAATCAAACAGCACATGTTTGAGACATGAGACTTTTCTTTCTACCTGCACATATTTATGTTTGGTCTTCCCAGAGCCAAAAATATATTCTATCGCATCCCAGGAGACCCAGTCTCATCCAATCATTTCTCAAATTTAGCTTCTTATTAATAACTATCTGATCAAATTCGCTAGCTTTCTTTCCACAGAACTTTCTTTGAAACTTGGTCTGGTTTCAACTTTCACAGCACTAAAATGTATCCAGTGTCCAAAGGGGCCAGTGGGATATGAGGAGAGAGTTCTCTTTTGAAGTCTGGTATAGGCTGATACAGCTTCTGATTTTATAGCTAGTGCAACTTGAGATCAGCTCTGTTTGGCTTGAACAGAGCCACCAATGCACTCATTTATGTTACATGTTAAGTGACACAAGGGCACCTATCTGAGCTGTCCATGCCACCTATTAGTGTTAATGCTTCTTTGTACATATACCAAATACCCCTACTACACAAGTTGACGCAACCTAGAGCCACTCCCTGCCACAATGCTGGCTTGTGAAGCCAGTCACCTTCTGAATCTTACTCTAGAATTCCTCTATACTTCACCAGTGACTGGAAGTAGTTTCAGCCTCTATCCAACTTGTTGTCATTCTACAATGTCTCTCCTCCCTTTCTTCACATACCATAATGCCAAGATCCTCAGGACAATAAGGAGATCTACAATGAAGATGGATGGTTTGGTAATCTATTCATATATTCAGCAAATATTTATTGAGCACATATATTCCAGACACTATTCTAGGTAGTGCTAGAATATACCTGCTCCTAAAAAGGAGTCTGTCTTTAGCAATTTATACTTCAGGATGAATATTTGACTATATTTTTCTTGTCTTCTAGAGAATATTTTTAATTAAAACCTAAGCTCTAATTGTGGAATGGAAGACTGACTCTAATTAAAAGAGTAATGTAAGAGAAAGCAAATGAGGGAAAATCATTTGGAAGTAGAAGTCCTTGCTACCAAAAGTGACAAAGACTGGAGGGTTGTTTATCAAACTTCTTTTTCCCTTCATGCATATAACTAGAATGTATTTCCAGACTCTCTAATAGTGAGGTGAGGCTGTGACTAAATAACGGCCAATGGTATGTGGACAGAAATAATATATGCCACCTCCAGAGCTGGCCCTACCACACAGAATGGAACTAAAGAAGTCATGGGACAAAAGAAACTTGGATCCCTGAATGACCATATATGGAAGGTCACCCATTGAGTACCCACATGAGTAAATGACAAAATTTTCTTGCTTTAGATCACTGAGTTGTGGAGTTTCTTTGTTAAATCAAATAGATTTACTCTATTGCATTGCCTTGCATGAAAACAAGTAGGCGCTTATTTCTCCATCTATAATGTACACAATGAATTCATGTGAACTCAATGACTGAACAAACACTTCCCCAATATGCCATCAACTCCATCCTCAGAAACAGAGTTTGTGCTCATTCTCTTCTACCTCACATTCTCTCATCTTTCCTACAGACAATTACAGGTGGACGCTCTTACACACATGCCTTTATACCCACCCGGAAACCTAACATTTCAGGAGAGTAACTGATGTCTCATGAGAGACCAAAAACAATTAGGTAGTTTTCGTTGCAGCAAGAAAAATTGAAGCCATAGTAAGAATTTCTGAATTACACAGCTCATCTAAATAAACAGTCAACAGATGAAGGTCATAATATCTGTACCTTGCAGATCTTGGATGAAGAGTCTACCTATCAAAGTTTTCCTGGATAAGTAGTTGTTATCATTAAAACTTGGAGGCTAACACGTTTAATTCTCCCAGCAGGGACTGGCAGACAAACCTCCAGCTCAGAAACTCTGCCCAACTCCAGGTCACCTTCATCAAGCCTAGATAGTATTAAATTCATTACTCCATGGTCACATGACAGAGCTAGGAGCCCAGCAATAACTGGCAGAGGTGACGGTGATGAGCAGGAAAGTATTCACGACAGTGTATTCTCTCCAACCAGCCCCTAATTCAGTCACCATGGTCAGGGATTTCCACATGAAACACAGATTCAGTGGGAAAAATACTTGAAAAATAAATTCTTTTTGAAATGCATATGGCCCTAAATACTTGTAATTTTTTAATACACCAACTAAATTAGTGATATATTATGAGAAATCCCCCTTTCACCCTCAGTGGTGGGCACCAGCACTGTATTGCCCTTATTACTTCTATGAGACTGATGATGGGAAGTTAAAATTCAAACCTGCCTTGTGGGAAAACCAGGCTTATCCATCCTCAGGAACCGTTCATGCTTTGCTATTTTGCAAATATGGTAAGACCACCAAAATCTTAAATCCATAGCATAATAGAGCTGTATTATATTATGTTTCACAGAGAAAAAAAAATTACTGAATTTTTAGTAGTGTAGCTATCCATTTTTCTTATTTAAGGAAAAATCCACTTTGATTCATGTAGAGTAGTCAGGGTATATAAAACAAATAATAACTCACCAGCCCCAGAATTATTATGTTTTCATTTATAAAGATTTTGCTTGAGATTTTTATTCATATCTCAATGAAATAATACAATTCCGTATAGTTCTTATTCTTGCATGGTTGTATTTTAATAATAATAAAGTAATACAATAAGCATATCCTGTCTTCTCTTGATGAAAATATCAAGATTTATTTGCTAAACAAATAAATATTCAGTAATGGATTTGTGGTTAGTAATGCTTAATAGAAAAGTTTTCTAGTTCAGATATCAATTACTTTAACACTTAGGTGGATAGAGTCATATTTTGTCTTTCTAATACAATTTAACTCCCAAGAGTAAATATGTATGTTCAGAGGAGTAATACATTATCTTAAAATAGACCTTTAACAATTGCTTTTCACTGAAATTTATAACCTTGTTCTTATTCAGTCATTGTTTACCAGTAAGGATAATACAATCTTATGCTCTCTAAAACATGAAATTAAAATTTCTCATTTTATTCTTTCTTCTCTGAAATATTATAATTGTATCAAAATCAAGAGTTTTCAAGATCAGACTGTTTTCCTCTTTCTGACTCACTATCTCAAATGAAAGAGGTGATAAAATTAAAGAAACTACATCCCCAACATTATTATAAAAGTGTTACAGCCGGATTGGCTATAAAGACAATAAATCACTTCCTATTTGCACCACAGAATTCTTGTAAGAAACAGAGTATCATTCCCCAAGTAAAGAAATCCCTCACATAAGTTGGTCTTCCCAGTGGGAAGTGTGGTATTCTGGCACTGTTCGATCCAACGAAAGCAAGCACACGCTCGTCCTTTGTGGTAGCCGATTACAGCACTGTGTAGACATCTCTGGTCTCCATCAACTAGTGTCTCTCACTTTCCATGACAGCTTTTCTTCTGGACTCCCTGGAACTACCGTGCAAACTGCCTAGTATAGTTTCTTATAAGATCTGACTGAAGATAGACAGGGTTGCATTTTTTAAAATACCTGTCAATATTCCAACAGTAAGCTAAAGTGATAGAAGTTAGTACTGCAGTCTCTCAAGAAAAACCAATGGTTTGGGAAAAGGAGGAGTCAGAATGGGATACATGACAGGAAGCAGTTATTATAGGTATTATATCCATAACGCTCAGCAAAACTTTGTAACACACACACACACACACACAAACACATAAACACACACACATACACACACACA